>JAWWEV010000083.1:40440716-40474145 GCA_035583235.1 Hafferia zeledoni
TCAGTCCACCTCCTATAGCACTACAATCCCATACACTTTCTGTTACAGTATCAATAGCAAAATCAAATAAATGGGAGAGATCCTTAGAACATGGAAAGCAGGACAGGTGGATTCATACCATTTATCCAATCCTACAGAAAAGCTTCATATTCAAATGCCAACCCATTTGTTCAGAGCAAGGAGGAGCAAGATTATATCTGGCAGCTGCTCAGCCCTTCTCCTCAAGGCTTTAATTCTTCCATTTAAAAACTATCATAGAGGAAAAATAAGAACCTAAAGTTATGAGCACTTGTAAGCAGCTTAGAAAGTCCAGCTACTTCCTGCAGCTCAACCCTCAACTCAGGGACTCCCAAGAGAACCCCTGTGCCCAAGGAGCAGCCACCTAAGCCTCCTACCAACTCTGAGCCAACTGTCCCCTTGACAGAAGCTCACAGGGAGACAATTCCAATACTTCTCCCACACTGACACGAGCACAATGTGCTCCAGGAAGCCCCTATCTCTAGGTTTGATCTGCCTGCCTTTATTCCACAGCACAGCAAAAATACAGGATCCACAACAGGATTTCTTTAGGCCAGCAACATTTAAACCACTGAATGAAGTGAGCTTCATGCCTGCAACCCATCCTTTGGGACCAGGGGCTGGGAACCAGCTCGGTACAGCTCAACAACCATCACCAGTCAGAGTTCATGGGCACAGATGAGCCCCAGGCCATGCAGAGCAGAGCACACCAAAGCCAGGCTGGGGCAATGATAAAACCAACACAGCAAAATGCATCACCTGCCCAGTAAGCAGTACAGGGCACGCAAGGACATAGAGGCTGGAAAAGCACTGGATTACTGGAAAGCTGCAGAATGAAACCAGCAATTTGAACCTCTGAGCCCCTGGCAAGGACAGAGCAGCTGAACAAGGCAGTCACAACCTACAGGTTATCACAGCAATCACTGCAACTGAGTCTCACGTTTGTACTCTCATCAGAGAGCTTTGCTCCAGGATACTGGCTGTTCTCTCAACTCCTTAGGACTAATGTCTAAATTTGTATCTTAATTAGAAAAGAAGGAATACAAGTACCAGTGCTTTTCCCAGCACAATTACATTTTCACTGGGGTTTTTACTACCAAAATATAACTGGAGGGAAAACTAGCAGTCTTATTAGCAAGTTATTTAATGACAGAAAAAAAACCAAGGAATTAGAGGTTTCTGGTGTTCCAGCCTCTGGTTGTGTTTTTCTCACCCAGAAGCAGAGACCTGGCCAGACAGAACAACTCCCAGATCAGGTGTCCCAGCTTTCACTTCTTGTGGAAAATTACCAACTTTTCTCTAACCAGTGGAATCTGGGACTTGGGAGAAGAAGAGAATGTTCTGAAATAAGCCTCAATCGCATGTTTGGATTAAACTGCCCTCCCAGAAGAGCAAGAGACAAGAAGGAAAGGAAAACTCAAACCATGTGTTTTATCAGCAAACTCCAGATCACCGTCACTATCTCCCTGATGATGAATTTCCTTGGCACACTAAACTGCATTCCTTTTACTGGGTGTGGAACAACTGCAGACATACTGTAGGAAGCCTGGTAAGCATTAAATAAAATGTATACATAGATTTAACTGGACAGGACTGGGATCAACTATAACTGTAGTTTTCACAAACAGAATACAGAACTACAGAAATGCCTTGGGGTGTCCAGAACACCTTGAACAAACCAAAGAGAACACAGTTAATGGCAACAGAGAGGTGCAGATAGAAGGTAAGTACAGCATGATTGCACAGTTAATTTAAAATAAATTCACTTAATTCCACAGAATGATCTTCTACAACAGGAAATAACTGTGTTAATAAGATTACCATACAACATAAGAATTTTATTTTTCTTCAGGACTGGCAAGTATAAGTAGTTCGTATTATCATCATATATTAAAAAAATGGCAGAAAAAGTTTCAAGTATATACAAAACTACTCCTAGTTTATTTTTAGATCAATTAGATTTCATGTTGACATCTTTTCAATATTCAGAGGCTACTTTGTTGAAGCCAACTTTTTAGGAACAAGAACTTAACAAAGAAAGGTACTGCCTGTACTGTATTACAATAATGCAACTCAACAAGGTTCAAAGCAAAACCACATCCTATTGATGGATATTATTGCATAAATTTCCAGTTAGCTGCCTTGAGTCAGCAAAGTTTTATAGAGGTTATGTCACAGTTCACTGACTTCTTTGCCAGACCTTCACAGTTCATCCTCATTTTGCAATGCCCTGTCCTCAGCAAGAATCATTGCCAGGAGCCAAAAACTTCACTGTTTCTTTCTAGTCCGCAGCTAAAAACATCAAGGAATAAGATACCTCGAGAAATCACAACCTTCCTGTAAACTGAAAAATTAATGTTTAGATTTGAAAACCATCTTGTAATCCATGAAAGTCACTTGCAGACCTCAGTCTTAGACCAAGGAAAGGAAAACAATGTACATGTAAACTGGCAGTGATGTAAAGAGGAAAGATGTACTCAGTTAAAGAGATCCAGCATCTCTTCCTCTAACCTCAGTAGGGTTAAGCATCACATCTGATGCTTTTTCAAATCTTGTGCAGTACCTATGGGATTTTCAGATGAAAAATAAAACTTTTTTAAAAAGAGAATTTTGGGGTTTTTTTTAAGAAAACTCCATCATCATGAATACAGTGTTAAAAAAATAGAACAGTTGTGCTACAACCCATGAGTACTTAAAATCCATGAGTTTAAGCATTTTATTCTTACTGAGTAATGCATTACAATACTGCAATACTGACAAGGATGCAAGCTTTTTTTTTCCTTTATTATGGCATGTTCAAAGTATTGAGACCATTTCCAGCAGAAGAGACAAGCAAAGTTTGAAACAACTTTTCATCTGACATGTGCTTGTCTTCATCAGTCTGAGTCAGACTTACAATGCCAATACAAAGCTTCTGTATTCAAGAATCTGGCTCTCTGATACCTGCCTCACATTCATCTAGTCATTTTTGGCTTGTGCACATAACATTACTCATACAATTCATGTGCAAGAAAGTCATAACAAGAGCTGATTACCATTTGTGAAAGGGAAACAAAAATTTTACAGGTAATTTCCAGGTAGAAAAAGACATTTACCTGATGCCAGGAGCCAGCAGTTCTCAAACCAGTTCTTCACTCCTCCCTCATTCCACACTGTGCTTCTTATGTAATTCACTGAGGGTACAATCCTATAGCTGCTCTAGACACAAAGTATTATGATATATTCTAAGTGAATACATGAACTGCCAGAGACTTTCTAGCAGGCAAATGCTTTCTGAACACAGGTGTTCGGACAGTAATATTTGTGCAAATTTATAGAATAAAACATCTGTTTTTAAACTTGTTCTGTGTTTTAACTGCAGTGTCTGCTATTTAACTGCAGCTGTTATTTTCACTTTCAAAATGTAGATAATTTATCATGTAGGTTCTCAAAAGTGAGCCACATGAATGTTGGCATTTCTCCCAACTGCAAGTTTAATTTAAAATATTATTTCACTGACAGAACCTGTTCAACAAGTAACATTCACTCCACTCATATATAATGGGCTGAGAACTCACCTGTTTTACACTAATGTCATTTTTTTATGAGCTGCATACATTTTATATGCATATATACACATAGAAGAAAGAAAACCAAAAGGTCAGTTAAGGTCTTGCTTTGGGAATTTTTGAAGTTATCATTTTTATGTCTTCCTTTCTGTTTGTTCTTCCTAGTATTTGAAATTTTTCTTTTTATACACAGTGTAAATGTTACTGCTTGGGAAGATCAAACATCCAGTGCAGCACTTTCTTTACACATCACACAGAAGAAAATACAATATCCAAAGTAAGGATCCTGATAGCAAGATCAGCACACTGGTTCATTTCCAGCTCTTCTCCACCCCAACTAGTTCAAATAAAGCTTTGCAGAAACCAGACCTTTCTTACATGCTGCATCATTTTAGGATCGTCTGGAACTTTTCAGCTTTCTGTGACAATACTTTACAATAGTTCTCCCTTGCCTTTACTCATTTCATCGACTGAAATGAGAAGTTTAAGTTTCTATGTTTGGTCTTTATCGTGACAGCTGATACCCAGCCCTCTTTACAACCGAGTATCTTGCCAACGCTGTTTCTTAGAAGCACATGCATGGAGTCCACAGAGTCCATGAGAGGGTGGTTTCACCAGCATGTTGTGAGATATTCAGTGCATTAGCCACAATCCTTCTGAAGAAGGAGTACTTAGATTTGTGAGCAACAATTACTTCCAAAGACCTTTATGCATTAGGTTGCTGCTTTATATATTTATTTCTAAAAATACTGTTCTACAAAAATTCACATCATTGTTCTGACCAAAAAGGAATACTCATAATCTGTAACAAGAAAACAGTTTCACCATCACATATGCTTGAATTCCCACATAAACAATACTGTGTTTAAAAGGGCAGAGGCAAGTCTGACACGTTGACAGACATCCAGGTGGACACTGTCAGTGGCTTCCTCTGGCTGCAATTCACATCAGTCCTCTATTTGCCTGAAATAAGCTCTGCCATGGAAGGCAGCAAAGGGGAGAAAGCAAAACTGGAAAAATCCTCCCTGTACTACACATTCTGCAATTTAGAGAACACTACTGTGCTCACCACTTCATCTGTGCTACTCTTCATGGCAGTACTAAAATTCATAAATAAGAGCAAATCATCTCACTTGCATTTCCAAGGCTGAATTCATGTTATACAATTTCCAGACTTTTTCTTAAAGAAGCAAAGGTGTAGCCTTGTGCTGTCCTCAGCTCAGTATCTACTTCCTTCTCCCATCTGTCTCTTCCCTTTCATTGAATAGAATCACAGAATGGCTTGGGTTGGAAGTAAAGACCCTCTAGTTCCAACCCTGCCATGGGCAGAGACACTTTCACTACATCAGGTTGCTCAGAGCCACATCCAACCTGGCCTTGAACACTTCCAGGGATAGCATATCCACAGCTTCTCTGGGAGATCTGTTCTAGTGCCTCACCATCCTCACAGTGAAGTATTTTTTCATAATATTTAATCTAAACCTATTAGCTTTCAGTTGGAAGCCATTCCCTCCTGTCCTGTCACTACATGCACTTTATTTCCATAAGTCCTCCACAGAATTTAAGTCCTTTCCTAAACCTCTCCAACCATCCTACACTTTTCCTTCTTACCTTATTCTATTGCCAAACTACCATTTCCTTGTACTTGCATAATAAAAATAGGATAAAGTTTGATACACAAACAGAAGGGTCACAAAATGAAGGCCACTAAACAGGTAAGATAAAACACAGGCCAAAGGCAGAGAGGATAAGACAAAACCCACACTATACCTTATGGCACTGAAGGCAAACCTTTCAACTTAACAAAAAAAAAAAAGGGGAAGAAAAATTTCTTCACTTGATTTTCAAGAGCAGAGGAGCAGAAGCTTATACAGAAATCTTACTGTGATAAAACACAAAAAAAGGCCCCCAAAACCCCCCAAAAAAAACAAAAAAAGCCACTCCACAAGACAAAAAAAATCCTACCACCTTCAGGAGAGGTTTTTGTGCCACTCCAAAATGTTAAATACTTGTATCAATGAACAACACATGTTTTGCTTCTCCATTGTGCTGGTTTGGGCTGGGATAGACCTAATCTGCCTACAGTTTGGTATCTTCTTCATGATCAAGTTCATCATCTTCCTCCCATCATCATGATAAAAGCAGTACAGAGAAATTTGACACAACTCCAAATAATGGCAAAAGACAAGAAATCGGTCATTTCTGATCCTCCCTCCTTCCTTTTTTTTTAATTTCATACATTCAAACAGAAGAACAGCAGAATGCCTGGTCTTGCCAGCATTTGCTTAAACTGGTCTCCTTTTACTAGGAGGGTTTTATTCCTATATCAAACCTAGAAAAACACACACACCTCTCCTGGTGAGGTTAAACACACTACTCTGACTACAGAGCACAGATTTTCCCACAGTTGTGAGCATCCCTTACATAAAAAGCATCATCCTATCTCAAAGATGTATCAACCAGCACAGATGTAAGTGCAATGTGGTTCACAATTCTGTACATAAGGCAGACACTGAAGCCTCATCAACACAAAACCCCAAGCTACGTTTATGTACTTCTTATAACTTCAAAATATACTGCTAAATGACCTTGACAAATTGTCCCACCACAATTCTTAGCTATGCTCCAAGTCCATTCTCAAGTAAATCAATTGACTTGTTTTATAAAAAATCTTGGGAACATGATGAAAGGAAGTTGTGTAAGGCACAGCTCTTAATACTGCAACTGGTAACTTCTAAAAGGCTGCACAGGTGAAGAAAAGCCATTTCCTAGGTCACTGAAAAATGTGAATTTGATATACAAACTTGTAGTAGTGACTTATTTAAAACCAGAGAAAAAATAGTAATTTTGGAATTTCAACTTACAACCACCCAACTGATAGCCCAAGTTCAGTCAAGCAACTCAAGGTACTTGCAAATGCTGTACAACACTTGTGATACCCAACAGAAACCACATTTAGCCTGCAGGAAGGTCCTGAACAAGCACCAAGCATACAGAAATTAATACCACACATCAGTGTAGCCCAGCCTTTTATCTTGAAGACTCGTACTCCAAATTTCAAACTGTAATTTTATCAGAAAGATACCCCCAATAACACTGTTAGGTTTCACCAAGCTCACAGTGAATGATAAAGAAACATTATAGTTCATCAATACTTGGTGCATCCAGCTCCTTTTCACAGAATCTTAGAATGTTACGGGATTGGAATGAACCCTAAAGATCATCTGGTCCCAACCTCCCCTGCCACAGGCAGAGACACCTCCCATTAGACCAGCTTGCTCAAGGCCTTATCCAACCTGGCTTTCATCAAAACCATTTAAATGCATTGAAAAACAGTTAAAATGTGGAGCTAGTCTCAAAATATAACTAAATGAGGTTATTTGAGTGAGTGTATTTCTAATACGGTTCCTTGGCAATCAGTTCTTGACTGTGGAGTGCTTAGCAATGACCTAGATGGGGGAAAAACCCATCAGCAGCAAAGACTGTCAAAATAAAATCATATATATAGTGATAAAAAAGTAATAATTACAAGATAGAAGATTCACCTGGAAAAGCACTGACTCATAAAAATTCAGAGTAAGGAAAATCTATAGATTTTTTTTGTCCAAGTAATTCTTCTAACTAATAGTAACTTTCCTCAACTACATTTTAAAACTAATGTCTTCTGTAAACAAATAATTAACTACTATTTTACCCCCACAAAAAACAGGACCTGCACACACCATGAGAAAGCCCAAGAAGGATCACTGGGGATATGCAAAAATGTGCCAGCCATGGAGAGAACATGGTGCAGGCAGACAGCTCCCACAGCACTCCTTTCCAACACCTTCCCAGCCAAAAAAAAAAAGAAAAAGGCTAGTGAAGTGTTACCCCTCATTCTGACACTTCTGGCACACATTTTGGCAGTACTATGGCATATGTTACTTACTGGATCAAGAAGTATACTGGGTACCAGGAGAAAACAGAGTAACAAGCACCTGAGTGTTGCAGCTTAAGTAGGAAATAAGAAGAGTGTGGGTAAGGAGATACCTGTCTGGAGAGCCCAGGCAGCATTAGGGAACATGAGGTCTCAGTGTTGTATGTAATCAGACTAACAGCTAAATTTATGAAGCAAAATTAACAACCTCTTTTTAAAGAAATAACCAACTGAGACCTAAAAAGTTAATGGTCTTTGAACTTTTTAAGCAGGGAATAAATACTGAGTTGAAGGAAACAAGATGCATTACCCCTGTATTTGATCCCCAGTGCAACCACAACTGAAACTGTACACATTTCCAGTGTCCACATGTGAATAAAAACTTTGAAATATCAAATAATAATCAGGACAACCATAAATTATTAAAGCTGCTGGGAGAGCTGAGTTGCAGCAAGAAAACTCCATTGGTCTAGATACTGCAAATACAGACAAAAGGTAACCACACAGCCTGCCCAAAAAGACATAGAGCTTAAATTTTATAAGAGGCATATTCAGTCAAAATAATGATATTCAGTGAAGAGTCAATGGCTGATACACTAAGCACAACAGTTTTTTAAGCAGTGATTAACTCTGGGCAAATTGTTCCCATACCTATGGTGAAGAATCCTCTATCACCACAAAATACATTATCAGATATAGAAGATCAATATCCAGAGAGAAACACAAGTCCAGATATTCAGAGAGAAACACGAGTCCAGACAGAAGACAAACCATGGCAAATTCTATGGCTTGTGCTGCATAACTGAGCAGTTAAGAATCTACACTCTTCAACTTTAAGTTACCTACTAATCACATGCTATCTTGTAAAGTGAATGCAGCAGCATTTAGAAAGCAGTTACTGAATCATTTTTATATGCAACAGTTAAATACAAAGTAAACTTTGTGTCCTTGCATTAGGTTCCAAAAAGTAAGCAAACATCTCAGATAGAAAACCACAAAAGCCTGTAAGACCTAAAGCATAATTATAGAATCATAGAATGAACTGGGTTGGAAGAGACCTCTGAGATCATCAAGTCCAACCCTTGATCCAACACCACTGTGACTACCAGATCATGGCACTCAGTGCCACATCGAGTCTCACCTTAAAAACCTCCAGTGATGGAGAATCCACCACCTCCCTGAGCAGCCCATTCCAATGCCTGACCACTCTCTCTGTAAAGAATTTCTTTACAACCAAAACCAACCTAAACCTCTCCTGGCAGAGCTTAAGTTTGTGCCCTCTTGTTCTTCTGTTGGTTGCCTGAGAGAGGAGACCAATCCCCACCTGGCTATAACCCCCTTTCAGGTAATTGTAGAGAGGGATGAGGTCATCTCTGAGCCTCCTCTTCTCCAGAATAAACAAGTCCAGCTCCCTCAGCCTCTCCTCACAGGACTTGTGCTCAAGTCCCTTCACTGTCCCCAGCCTGGAGCACTGCACGGGGTTGTTGTGGCCAAAGTGCAGAATCTGGCACTTGGCCTTGTTGAACCTCATCCAATGTCAAGATACTTGAAAATAAATAAATAAATAAATAAATAGGTGTATTAAGACTTTGGAAACAAATTGCATTTTTAGATGAACCAAATTCACTACTTTTTGTTTCATCATTTGTTGTAATACATATTTAACAAATACAGTTTTACATTAAAAAGCAACAGTTATGGCAATTTTTAGCAACCTTTTCACTTAGAAGGTTCAGCCTTTTAAGTACATCATAAAATACAAAGTAAAAATATTAGGAGAAGTTAAAGAACAAATACATTCTTCTTATTACACAATTGGTTTTAAATATAAAATGACTGGGGCAAACTTTTTAATAGTTACATACTCATAAAATGACTCCAGGCACATTACTTAGTTTAACAACTTACTGTCACTTCTCCTACATGAACAAAATCCATATGCATGAACTGGTGAGGCTTTTTAAATAAGCCAGCAAGTGCATGTGTGCTCCCTCTAACCACATTTATCAGTGCCTTGCCAAGCACAGAAATCATCATCCACAAGGCTAGCAGCAAAATGAGCCAGTAATCACAAAACCCAGATAAGGGCAAGTGCCTGTTTCAGTGTCAGTGCCAAGTGCCACTTCTCTTCACTGTCTGAGAGCAAAGTGTGACATCTGGGCAAAAGGAAGACCACACTCTATTTTGACTGTCACTTCATTCCCTCTGGTACAAGACTGCTGCTTAGCTCTGAGTGCACTTGCAAATCCCAGATATACTGCCTGAGTGAAAATGCCTGACCCTCATCTGTTTTAAACAGACTTTTTCCTACATTATTATCAAGCATCTTATGCATTAAATTATTATCCATTAAATTACTTTATCCTCTGCATAGGCATAAGCAGCCCTGACACCTTTTGCAAGAAGCAGCTGAGGACCAAACAACTTGGGTTACCTGCCTGAGGACAAGAGAAATGTCCATGGCCGTTCCCCAACCAGAATCACCTCCACAGCGCAAACCAGCTCCTTAATCCCAAGAACATCCCTTTCAATTTCACCCCGAGGTTCAAACGTTGTCTTCTTCCAAATGTTCCTTGCAAGCATCACTGAAGGGCAAAGAATCACAGATTTCTCAGCCTCCCTGTTAAAATTCTTTTCCTGACTTTGCTGTTTGAATCGCCTCCTCCACACTCCCAATCAAGCTGGTTTAGAGGGAACAACAAAAGCTTCTCAAACCAAATCAACCAGTTTGTCTTTAACCAGTTAGGTTTAATCGACCACTAACCAAACTTCTTAACTGAAACTTTCCTTCAGAGAAATTACAGATATACATTTTAAAAGATTGATTTGTTTCTTTTTTTGTTTTGTTTTCCTTTAAGTGAGCATTAATGATACTTAAGGGGGGAAAGGTTTCAATAGCAAAAAGTGAAGGGTGGAGTTAAAAAGAAAGTTTACATTTGAATGTGATTATTTTTGCTACTTAGATTTAGGATTAAGAAAACAGATTAGTGCCTTAATCCAAAACATAATTTACTAATAACTGACATTTTGACATTTTAAATTTCAAGTTTATTTAAAACTAATGGCATACTCTTAATTTCAATAATATAAGATATGCAACTACTGCACATTAAGCACAGGAAATATCATTTGCTTAAAAGAACTAAAATAAATTGGGTTTAAGTAGTTTTCTTCCTTTTCACATTGCCTCCTATTAACAACAGAACATACAAGTAAAGGGAAAATACAGTTTCTAGTAAAATCTCTTTTGCAAGTAAAATCTTGAATAGAATGTTAGCGTTATATTATAGAAATGCCTTGTAAATTTATGGGTTCCACATTTCCTGACAACTTATAAACAAGGTTCTAAAACTTAAGGAGCAGATTTCCAACAACAGCAGAAACAGAGACTGCTGCATCTCCAGCTCCTTAAAACAGAGTCCTCCTTCCACAAACTCCACAAATAAAAGCTGGAAGGTTAAATCTTGTAGATATATGTCACAGAATCACACTAAGATGAAAAGATAAACAGTGGAGAGGTTGGCATTAATCTGATTCTAGTAAAAATATGAAAAATTCCCTTTTCAGCAAACTTCACAAACATTAAATAAGTGCATGGATATTTTCTCCTTCTCAATACTGTCTACTGTTAGAATCCTGCCTGTGGTTTATTCTTTTATTAAAAAAGAGCATTTATATTACCAGGACAGGCTTGCCTCCCAGCAGCTATACCTACAGAACTACAGTCACACAGGTTGTTCAGTAACCATCTACTCAATTTTTTTTCACCAGAAAAAGGCCACAATTCATTGCTAGAACAACCTGACCGGTACCACTGAAGAACTGGCAAATACTAGAGGTGCTAACTACTCCAAAACTCCACAAGCAGATGCATCAATCACAAAATTCAGCAAAAAATGGACTAGTTAATTCAGAAGGAGAGAGAGGTTGTTACTGTGTTTGGAGATACCTTCATGAATTCCCCTTCTAAGAGGTCACAATCTCTTTCTCCAGGATATATGTATAAAATGCTTAAAAATGAAAGTTACACACAGATTTTTGTGCTACAGCACAATACAGTGCTGACATCTTTTGTCAACATACTCAGAAAACCCTCCTGTAACAGGTACAATCAGAGCAGCACAACCTCTGGGAGCCAACCAAGTCAGCCCCTAAAGCAGCACCCAAGTCTGCTGGTTCTTCTGGGGGTATCCCACCTGCTGCTCAGGACACTGGGAATAAGCAAGGGTCTTTCTGGGGTGGCAGCACTCAGATTGCAAATGTTCCCTGCAACTACACAAGGAAAGAGATTACACCACAGCACTGCGAAGCCAAAGAAAGACCCTGAGTGCAAAAAATTCCCAAACTGTCCCAAAGTCCACTTTTTGTTGGCATACAGGGAATGCAGCTAACCCCCCAAAGAAGTCTGGTGGTGCTCAAGCACACGAAGTACATCAGGCATACACACATAATAGGTAAATCCCAACAGAAATTATTTGTAACAGTACTTCGACTGAGAAAACAATTATTCACAATTTCATAGTAAAGACAACCAGATGCCCCAATCTCTCAGACCAGACACAAGTGTTCTCACGTCAAAGTGTCTGTTTTAGCTTAAGCTCTGCTTTCCATATCCATACCTGAAAAAATCCACAGAAAGTTACAGACTTCAGTAGAAGCTCTGGATGCTCAGGCCCCTTGACACCTGTATCACACAACAAACTGCCTCGACACAACCAAACAAAACACCCTGGAGTTTCCTTCTCCTTGTCATAACGGTGAGGAATCACCTCACTAATTTCCAGATCAGGTTGTTCCTGACCTGCCAGAAGAGAACAAACAGATTTCTTTAATAACAAACAACAAACCCTCAGAAATTCTTAAAACAAGAAGTAATGCAGTGATCTAGATGGACAGAATTTGAGGTCTTCAATTACTTCAGTTAATGTTATAAAATTAAATGTTACGGTTCAGTAATCATATTCAGTTGGCTCATCCAAAATCAGACTAACCTGCATATGCCTGCTAAAGCAAGATTTATTTTAAAAAGTGACATTACTTTATTATAATTTCAATTACAGTAATTTCATCAGACTTGTAGAGGCTACTCTGCACACTAAGTGTTGAATAACCTAGGAAGGCCCTTCAACTTCAATTCCACATGGCATGAGCCAACATTAAACACATTTAAATTATTCAAGCTAATGGATAAAGAGCTTTAAAAAAGAACACTCCAAATCCATGATAACTGAACTCTTGACAGTTTTTGCTTTATTTTTCCATTTTATTTATATTCACACCATCTGGCTGTATTGATCATGCAGTTAAACAATCTTGTGTTTTTTCAGAGGAAGCAAACTTGAAACTAATTTGTATGATCATTCAGTTACACATATGCTCTTGACTGATTGGTGGGTGCCAGCAATGAAGTCACTTACTGACTTTTGTAGACCAAGCTCCAATTCACAGAAAACATTTTGGAACAAATATCCGGGAGGCCAAGCAGACAAACACGCTCAGGCCCATGAGTTGCAACTCATTTATTAGACATTACATAACATGCCTAATTTCTACAAGCCTCAAGTTTCAACTGATCTGCTCAGAACTTGTATCAGATTCCACATACCAAACCACAGACACACATCAACAGAACAGAGTAAGTGAACTAAATAAAAAGGTAACTTGTCCTAAAAGCTCTCTGCCATCACAAAACACTTGCTCAAAAGGCCAAATTTACAGAAAACAAAGCATGATAAAGCAGCATTAAAAAAGACAGCTAAAAGTAAACAGACATTCATTTCCAAGTGCTATAGTAGAATTAAGTGGCATTTATCTTTTTTCCATGTTTTCAGATAATGTTTTCTGGACATACACAGATCATATGTGCTACTTCCAGCTGTCAGCCTCATCAAAGACTTAATCTGGTCCCAAATGCAACAAACAGGCAGCTCTAGAGGCAGAGATTTATAAACAATTACCTCTATTTTGTAATTTCACCAGGTTAAGACCCTTGAAATCAACGCAGAGTAAAAAGTGCTACTGTTTCTACAAGAAGAGATGGAGGAATGAGGGGGAAAAAAAGTGGGGCAGCAGGGCTTTTAATTTTTAGTCATGGATTTTTATCTGTCATTTTAAGTATCTAAATGTGCTTTTTCTTTTTTAAACAAAACTACAGGAAGACTGCGTAAACCCATGAAGAGATGCAAGTGTAATGTGAACCTAAAACAGAACTGCAGTAATCAAATGACAGTAAAGGGCCTTCTTCATGGCCACACATTCTGCAGTCTAGTTTTATGGAGATGAGTGTATATCCAGTTCACTCCACATTCATTGTCATTTAAAGTTGGCACACCTAGACAAGGCCTCCAGTGTATGGAAATAGAGCAGCTCCTGAAACTCTTCAGGAAGCACTGGTAGATTTCCTACCACTGATTTAGCCACACAGGAGTCAGCACCATAACATCACTGGCATTTGTGCAACTCTATCACTTCAAAATGCTTTAAAATTACTGTCAGAACATCAAGGTCCCAGCCATTCCCATGTTCTTACTGCTGGTGATCACCTAATATAAGCAACAGCAGGTTTTCATGGGGTTTGGGGGGTTTTTTTGTTTGTTTTTTAAAGGTTTGTGCAGAGATTTACAACTAGTTCTGTACATGTTCTCTCCAAAGCACTTTCTTCTATTCAAAACAATCGCTCCGATGCCTTACACTGAAAGTCCAATCTTCATCCATCCACTAAGAGGACAAAGTTTAATAACAAAAAGTAAAACACTAACACAAAATCTTTGCTCTTGCTTCAACAGATACCTGTACAGCATCAGTAACACTCTGGTTCCAACCCTGCCAAAAATTTCGCACCGTAACTAGACTAAAACCAGCCTTTCCTCGGGACTTCCACAGCTGCACGTCAGCCAGTCCACACCCAACAAACTGCACGACCTGGGCCTGTCACCATACCAGCAGAAATTAGGACTTGTCAAACAGGTAGGACACAGCAACAGAAGATATTTCACTCAACACAAAGGTAACTGTTTCCACTGTCCCACCCCCAACGCCAAAAAAATAATAGTAATAATCACAAGCATGGCATTTCCCCCATTTATTTTGGGAGGCTCTCAGCCGGCTTTTCATTCTCTGGTTATCCAAGATAACTTCGCAGAAGCCGGAGACCAACGTGATGGCACAAGGAGCTAAAGCGGGCGCTGCCAGGCAGGGCCAGCAGCATGTGTAGCGCCAGCCCAGCCCTGCCCTGCCCCGCCGGGGGCAGCGCTGCGACCCCGCACCGGGGAACCTCCCCGCCCCTCCCGTGCCCAACTCGGCTGCGGGAATAAACAAGTAAGCCAAAAGAAGGAGAGCGGGCGCGGCGGGGGCAGGCTCCGGCGGGGGCCGGGCGGCAGCGCCGGTTGCCCGGGCACCATCTTGGGGGCGGCCGGGCCGGGGGTGAGCGAGGACGCGGCCCCGCAGCGGCGCCGGGGCCGGCGCGGCGTTACCTGCTCTGCCAGCCCTGCAGGAGGTTCGTGTATTTGCCGAGCGTCCCTTCCAGCACCGTCCCTTCCCGCCGCCTGCCGCCGCCGCCCGCCGCCTGCGCGCCCGCCGGGCTGGCCCCCGCCGAGCCGGGGCTGCCGCCGCCTCCATCCAGCCTGCCCGCGGCCGCCGCCCGGCCCGGGAGCCCGCGGCCGGCCGAGGAGGACGAGGGGGACGAGCCCGCCGACGTGGGGCGGCTGCTGCTGCGGCTGCTGCTGTTGCTGCCGCCGCCCTCGCCCGCCGCCGCCTTCTCCATGGAGCGCCCCGGGGGAGGCTGCGCGCCCGCTCCGGCCGCGGCTGCCGCCCGTGCCCGGCAAAGCCCTGACTCACAGGCGGCGCGGAGAGGGGCGGCGCCCGGGGGAGAAGGGGCCGGGCCGCGCCGGGCGAGGGAACCGCCGCGCCGCCTCCTCGCCGGGCGGCGCGGGGAGCTGGGCGGAGGTCGCAGCCCCGCAGCCCCGCGGGGTCCCGCCCGCCGCCCCCGCCCCGGCCCCCGTCCCGGCCCCAGCCCCAACCGCAGCCGGGGGCAGGGCGCGGGGGCCGCGCAGGGCCGGGGGCCGCACACGCGGAGGCACAGCGCGAACGGGGACAGGCACAGCACGCACACGGACTGCATGGTGCCCGCGGCCGGCACACGCCGCGGAGCGCTGCCCCGAGGGACACGGTGCGGGGCGGGCATGCGGGGCCGCGGAGCGCACACCCACCCCGCCTCCGGCCCCGGCCGCACCGCGCCCCGTGACGCGCCCGCCACATGACACGGGAGCGGCGGGATGGGCGCTGGGACACCGCCGGGCAGCGGACAGACAGACAGCCTGCGAGGGACGCTCGCAGCAGCTCTGCACACCGGAGCGCGAAGCGCAGCGCCCCAGGGGCGTCTCTTGGTCCAGGCGGATGCGCATCACTGCCCGTCGCCATCGAGCGTGACAGCGAGGAGGTGACTGTCCGTGGTCCAGCACACCGGCAGCACTGCCGTGCCCGCAGACAGGAGGTGGGTGCTGTGCCCAGCAGGCGGGAACGCAGCATTCTTGCTCAACCCACAGCTGGTAACGTGTACCAACAGACCATGAAAGTCATATCATTTATCCAGACTTTGCAAAAAAAAAGTTATTATAAAGCCACATTTCTTGAAAACAGATGATTTAACATCAGATCACCATAAAAAGCTAAGCAGGTCCTTGTACAGTCAGTTTTGTACAAAGCTGTGTGGCTACATACCCTCAAATCACTCCTGTGGCCATCCTTGCTGCATTAGCCAAGCGCCTCAGTTTCGTTACGATGTGTCTCTTCAGAACATACCAGAGATGTAGGTATTCTTGTCCTATTACAATTGCAGACATGAAATACAGAAGACATTCTCAAGAAGTCTATGAAAAGTATGAACTCTGCTTACCTCCTGTGCTTTAACGCTGTGGGAAGTTTAGCAGCCCTGCATACTAGAGGGGTTTTGAGCCCCGTGCTCTGCACCTCAGAAGACAGTCAAACCATCCAAATCCACACACTGCTAGATGGCTACATTCCCTATGTAAGTCAGCACAGAGAGGTGGGATCCTAACTTAGATTCTCCCAGTTTTTCTCTGGAAAATCCTACCACCATATGTGTTGTCGTTGGGTAGCTGAAATGTTGGGCAACCTGATCTTGAATTTTGGGTGGTTAAACTTCTCAGTAGCTAAATACTGAGACTCTGTGGTCTGGAAACTTGAATTTTAGTATTTCATTGGTGGAATGTGTAATGCACATCTCTTGTGGTACAGACAAAGGTTAAGAACTTGGATATTTAAAAAAAAAAAAAATTTAGAGTTACTGCTTTCCCAAGTCGGAGTTGTTGTTTGAGATGTTCATATAAAATTCCCCAGTCATTTTTTACTATGAAAAGAAACTCCCTTACCACAACCTGAAAATCCTCATTCTTCGTCTCAGCTTCTGATGACCACAGTTTTCACAAGACATTGGAGTGAACAAGGCATGCTCCTTCAGGAAGCTCAGATCCAGCTCGCTGGGTATAAGGATGAGACCCCTTCATATGTCCTCATGTTCCAATGATAGCCCCAAACTATGGAACAATATGCTTTAATGGGGTAACTGTGCCACCACGTCAGCCACTGCAGCACATTACCTATGTATAGTCTACATTACAGGTTGGGGGCTGCCATTGCAACAGTTTTCCCTTGGTTGTTGGGAAATGAGGGAGCGGCTCCTGCTTCCCAATCCAGGGCACGCCATGACGGGAGAGACGACACGACACAGCCGACGAGCCAAGGAGGAGCAGAAGCAACTTATTGACGCGAGACACTCGCTTATATAGAGTTGGGGTGGAACTTTCCAGAACGAGGGGTGGTTCTCCAATCCTCATTGGACGAGAAGAGGATTGAGAAACGCACCAATCATAACACAGCAATAACCGTAAAATGACCAATAGGAGACTGTGCACAGCAGCCAATAGGGACATGACAGACTCAAATGGCGGGAAAAGAGCCCTAAGGGGATTATGGGAACAAGAACCTGGATGGGGATGACTAAGGGAAAAGACAACTGGGGCACCATGTTAACTTTATTATAATTGCATCATAAGTGTTTTAAAGTCCTTAAACAGTTGTAATATTATTTTCCTTGTCATCTTTTGGTGCTGAGGCATCCAACCTGTCGTCATCATCATCAATACGCTTTCTATAGTAGGATTTCCATTGTTTATAACTTTGGTATTCTCCCACAATGGGTAATGAAGGCAAAACTTTCTGCCTTCCACAGAATTTTTTAGAAGATAATTCTTTGATGAAAATAAGCTGTCTTACACACAAACAGAGAAACCTCTCCACACCTTTCTAGGCAATAAAACTCCAGTAACAATGGTGTGCTCATCAGGGAGTGTCTGAAATAAAAGGGATAACAGGCCATCAGTATATTATATCCCCAGGAGGATCTGACAAAATCAGAAAACATGCTTCATTGCTGCTAGAAGGATTGCTGTGATAACAGAGGGAGTCCTCCTACAAGTTATAAACTAGTTAATAGATGGCAAACAAAACACAGAAATAAATGACCACTTTTCAAATAGAGGGTAGCCACTGTAAGCTGGGATCTCTGTTACTCAGCATCTTCTTAAATCAGAGTTAAAACTAGAATCAAATGCATAAAAATAGCAGAAGTATCTCACAGGAGTGGCTAAATCACTGATAAAATGGCAACTGAAATTTAATGTTGCTAGAAACCAAAGTAAAGCACATGGGGAGAAAATAGCTTTTACTATGCATGCATGATGATCTATAAATTAGCTATAACCTCTCAGGCAAGAGATCTTGGAGACATTTTAAATAGTCCTCTGGAAACCCCATCTCAGTGTTCAAGGGTAATCAAACAAACAGCTGTGATGAGCTCATTAGGAAAGGCAGAAATAACAGCTTGCTGCTAAATAAATCCATAGTACAGCCAGAATCTGTATACTCTGCATTTATAATATTCCTTCAAAAAGGACAGAGTAAAAAAAGAAAAGGTATAAATGCCAGTTTTCTATGAGGAGAGAGCTCACTGAGCAGGGTTTTCAGTTGAAAAAGAGATAACCAGTGTATAAAACAATATTCAGGTTAATAGAAGTAATTCTTCTCTGTTTCTCATGAAACAAACATAAGAAACTACTTTGACACGTGATTTATACTCATAGAACTCATTGTTATGAGATGTTTTGGTATGCCAAACATGTAGAAAGTTTAAAAAAGCAATTGGTTTGGAAAAATCTTTAAACAAGGTTGACCAAAGTGTTTTGAATGTATTCAAATTTCAGAAAGGCTCTAAATTTCTGGCTCCTTGAAGATTATTTACTTTATTGATTAAATAATCCCTGCCCTGTTCTTTCTCTGGGTCTTTCTCTAGACACATACTCATGAATGGAATAAAGTACACAACTAGATAGATCTTTAACTAATAATTACTAATAATACAGCTTTTCATATAAATGTGAAGGAACACTAAGGATTCCTTCTTATTAGTTAACCAAAGGTCCTTTTTAGTCAAACATTTGCACTGTAGGCAGCTTTTATATTGTATTTAAGCAAAAGAATGTGTCATTCTTCTCATCCTTTTTCCCTTCCCAGTGTGTACATATCATTGCAACCTAGTAGAGCTAGACAACCTTTCACAGCAATCCTGGTATCAGTGAGCCCATATCTCATTTATTTTAAGTTATTAATGTTCTACGAAATTACTGTATTTATTTTACTAGCTAATTGTCTGTCCTGGTAGGACTAGACTTCATGGTAATACAGGCTGACTTGGTCTGATGCAATATTACGTGATGTACTCTTCGTTACAAGTATTGTTAATTAGCTATTTATTAATGCAACCTGCCTAATGAAGGTTTGCAGTGTTTCCAAGGTAACACAGCTGCTATGTTACAGTCCTCCTTTAGAATGTTACTTTAGCTCTCTGACCAAACCATATTTTTGCTTGTTTTCTTAAGAACCCAAAAGAATCAAAATAACTCATTATTTATCCCCTCTCTTAGAGAGCAAAATATCTGTTGAGACAACAAATTCAGTACTGTTTGCCCTTACCAGGAAACAGACGTTTCTCCATCCTTTGCTAAGCTACACAATTTTAGCTTCTAGAACAAGGTCAGCTCATAATCCATTTCCTAATTTATATTTCCTGGACATCCTGGTTTAGGTTTCTCTGCCTTCTTAGCACTCTCCTAGCAAACACTTTTCCTGAAAGTACTTCCCAGTTTCTTTTTACCTCCTCTCACCACCAGATTTCCACTCAATTTATCCCCATCATAATCACATGGAGGAATTTAGCTATATGGTCCACAGAAACTACTTCTGCCTATGATACATTCAAGTCTTGAACTTATTCCAGAGAAATGCCCAAAGGCTTGCTCAGTTTTACCATCTCCTCCTTCTTCCCCTACAGAGTCCTCCTGAGACGCTGCTTTATTTCACATAAGCTTTGGAGACTAACTCCATCTGTCACTAAACTGAAGGAAATACTTAGGGCAAAAACCTACCTCTGTGCACTTCTATGATCATTCTCTATAGATGTCAGCCCTGGAATGACTCCTACATGATCCCTAAAGTTCAGCCATGCCACTTACACCAAGCCTGCTTTCATTAATGATTCCCCAGTTGTCCACAGTGAGTGGCAGAGAGTGAATGCAGCAGGTGGAACAACTCGCAGCAGCAGCAGCAGCAGCAGCAGGTCCTCCAGTCCTTCCTTAGATCCAATGCTGTAGACTCCTGGACTGGAAAGTTCACAAGAAGCAGTGACTGCGTTAACCTGGCTTTTTTAATAACTCAGTACAAGAATTGTAACATTCTATCTTATATAATTGTTTCACTTAGATTTATCAGCACCTCATTCATGAGTAACACACTTCAGACCTGAGGGTTTTGAGAACATGCAGAAACTGCCACTAATCCTGCAATCTGCCAACTTTAGCATTAGTTTTGTTGCACTGCCATGCAGTGTATCCTCCCCCTGGTGCCTGTAAGCCTGCAATGTATGCTAAACATGCTGCTTTGCCGTATTTCACTCCGTCACCAGCTTCTCATCCACCATTATCCACCAACCACCCTCATAAAACCTCACTTAACTCAGAGCTAGTGACAGGGAAACAGCCAGAAGAGACATGGCATGGGGCAAGAGTGCCCAAACTGCCTTTGCTGCCAGAAACAATTGAGCCCTGGAAACAGACACTTGTGTGCAGGTTAATTGACTCTACCACAAGGTGTTGCAAACTGATGTGCACTGGGGCTTGCACTGCCGCAGCCAGACTCTCACAGCTTGTTCACTCAGCTACCCTGCTCTGGGATTTGCAGCTTAGACCAGTTGAAACAAAACTTGATCAAAATGTCTGAGCCTCTGGAACACAAACTTTGGGCTGGTTAGCTAGAAAAAATACTAGTTTATATTATGCAGATTATATATATATGTTTGCATTGGATGTCATTAAATGTGCACGAGGAAGTGATGTGCATGGCAACCATGACGAAAGGTATTTTCTGCATAGCTGGAATCAACCCTTTGAACTGCAACTGGAAACAAATAGGAAGCCAGTATATGAAGAAACTAAATGAGCATAGGAAGCTAAGTGAGCATGACATTATATATAGTGTATTTTAGCTGGTGGTAACAGCCTTATTCTGTTTTGGGTAATCTTTAAACAGTTTTTATAGGTACTCACAAAAACAGTTCTTTAAAATAAATTTATTCATACACTGAGACTAGAAGAAAACACTGAGATTATCTAGCATAACCAGCTGGATAACAGAAACCCTTTTTGGTCTGACGTGGAATTACAGATAAATGTCAATATACTAAATCTTAACAGTGTGCAGGTACTTTTACCCATTTTTCTAGCTCTCTAGTTAAACATTTAGGGATTTGAAAGGTATACCAGCCCACTAAAGGTCAAATTCAGGTTCAAACCAGACAGTTTACTCAGTGCTGCTCTCATAACTCAAACCAGTGCTTAAGCTCTTTTATCCCCCTTTTTTGGAGAGCTGGGTGGCTCCAGTGGAATCTGTCAGATTTTAACATTTATTATTCATAAGGCTGTATATCACTGTAATAACACCCAGCTTGGTGTCCATCCACTTTCTAAAGGAAATATCTATGCACCTGTAATCTTAGGCCTGATCTGCAAAACCATTTGCACATCCAAAAAGTATTGCTATAGAGGACTTACTGCAGAGTGTGTGTTTATTGATAAAATAATGCTAGTTTATGCTGCTTGGGCTCTGACCTCATACTCCACCAACAGCAATTTGTGTAGTTGTTTGGTAAGAGCAAGTAAGAGCAGTTTCACATGAAGTATTGTACAGCTTAAGAACCAGTCTCTTTCAAATTGGACCTGTCTCTAAACCCCTTACTCATCTACAGCAGAGCTCCCATCATCTTTAAAAGTACTATTTAGGTATTGTTAGAATCCACCACACAATGGGATGACAGTTAACAAAAAAGGACTATGCACTAGAAATCAAAAACAAAGCACAAACTTTTATGATTTTTTGGCACTGAGAAAAGGAGAAAAATTGAGTTCATAAAACTTTTTAACCACTACTTATACAGAAAGTACTTTTGATTACAAATTTCAGTCTCCATTCTGCAGGCAGTTTCATCTGCAGAAACCTAATTGAAACAAATACAAGTTTCTAATGCAACATGATTGCCTCCTTTTTTGCCTACAATTCTGCATTAAAAATACTGGTATGTATTTCAATATACGTGATTGAAATATATAGTCATGACAAGTGAGAGAGTATGTTTGAAACACTTTCTGAAGCTGCAGAACCTCATACTAAAACATGCATAATATTCACTCAATTTTTCATGACAATGTTTTAGAAGCTGTGCTGATTATAGAGATTCTCAAGTTTTTTATCAGTAAGGTAAACACACAAAAAAAGCAAGAGGCTTAGAGCAAATCATGACACCTCTATTTTAACTGCTTTTTACAAGCAAAATAAATCTCTTGTAAATTCAATAAACTACTGAAATATATTTTGTCACTCAGTTCTAAATTTTAGCTCCCATCAATAAAAATCAAGAAGCGTGCAAAAGGAAGTAAAAGGCAGTAAAGCTTGGGGGGTTTTTTTGCAGTTTGAGGGTTTATAGTCTTGGGGCTCATACCTTAATTAACTCTAGAATGTATAATTATCCCAAGCTAGGGATGACTTTTTTTTTTTGCCGGGGTTCACCACTGATTGATTTTTAATTTGGCTGATAACAAACTAATTATAATAGCTCATGAAAAACACATGAACCGAAATATTCTTACATATTAAAATAAATAAAATTACTTAAAAAATAAAACAAAGCAACCATAAAAGAAGTGGGCTGCATATGGCCCAACTCATGCAAATGGGTTGCTAATACTTTTGTGGTGTGTAGGATTAATGCTGATACAACAGATAAGAACCATTACATTCAGCACAGAATTGACTGTTGTCTTCACTGATTCTAAAAAACAGTATAAACTGTGGTTTATAAAGGCCTGACAAGATCATTTATCTGATCCTCTTCTGGTTGCTGAACAGAAAACGACAGCCATTTTTTTTCTCCCTCTTCTCCAGTGAATTTGCTTGTAGGACTTGCTCTCTCATATCCACTCAGCCTTGACAGGAGCATCCAGTGGAGATAACCTCAAATATGCAAAGAGGTGAATTATAATTCCGTCCCTCTGGTTTCTAAAACTCAGCTGTCAGCTTTGATCTTTGACTTTTGAGAGCCTGTTCTGCAAAACAGAATGTGCATTCATATATGGTTTGATATAAGAGTATTTGTGACTATTTCAAAGGTAGGAAAATGCTAATTTTTTAGAATAAGCATAGTACAAGTTCAGAAAGCTGCCATTTTTCAGTTTAACTTTTCCTGGCCTTCGTCATAGAGAACGTCTGGAACAGGCACTCCTTAGCTGCAGTTTCACAAATCCAGACACTCTAAACTCTGAGTCTGTCAGCTTCAATCTGCCAAAAACTTCCCCCTACTATTCTGTGTTACAGCCTAAAAATAGGGCTGTGCTTTCAGAAAATGAGATAGCATTAAAGTTATGAAAGTTGATGAAACAGATTCCAGACAGTAACAACCTGCAATGACAGCAAGAGGAAGAATCATGGGGTAGACACACACAGGCAATTTTTTTCTTCTTTTTAAGCTCCACAGAAGATTGGCGAATTTTTTTTTTACTTTTTCCAACATCCTGCTTGTATGAAATGAAGAATGAATGTTTAATCTTACTATTCTATTGGGGAAAAATAGGAAACAATTCTGGGAAATCTTGAAATCTTTATAAGGAGAGGTCAACCCCTAACTGACAACACAGACATTGGATCTCTAAAATAAGATCTCAAAATATTCAAAACTGTCATCAGAAATAAAAATTTAAACAAACAATGTAACAAATCTTTGAATGGTCTAACCCAAAACTTTCCCCATTCAAATTAGGCTTCACTTAATCTGATGTCAGATTTAAGAACTGTCTAAGTTCTCCACATACTTTTCAGAAGGGTTAATGAAAAACAAATAGAAGGGATCTGAGGTTTTAGCATAAATATCAAATGGAACAGGAAAGGTCTTATAAACTCATACATAGCATGTGCTTCACAAACCAGAATATTATGGGAAAACACAGCCCATATACTAATTTAATCTGATCCCAGATTCCTTCATATCAGAAATCAAATTCATATTGCTTTTAGTAGAAAAGAGCATAGAATTCTATTGCTAACAGGGGGAAAATTGGGTTTATAGGCAGAAACAAAGGCAAGAATCAGCCAGTTTGGAAGAATTTTAGATATTTATTTCTTTTGCTAACAACAGTGAGGACTGTCACACCACATTCAGAACAGCAGCACGGTCTTTTTGGCAGTTGTTATCATCTTATTTTTGCCAGGAAGTTCTGTCCTAACCAAGTTTAGACAACACTTTCATAGCAACAGAAGTGGCTGGTCTACTTTATAAATCCCAGTGGAGATGGAGCTGCTCCAGTGTCAGCCTAAGAGTGTAATGGGGAGGTTGCCAAAAAAGGCTTTGGAGGCTACACATAAACCAAAGTGTCAAAATCCTGGCAGTTAACTGCCAGGAAGTTTATAAACCAGGGAAAAAGAGAAGACAAGGCTCTGACATACCCACAGCATTTTGTCACTCTCATGGAGTTTCAGAAGGAAAACTGATGCTGTTTGATGATACAGTGCACCAGAAATAAGTCAGAGACCATCACCCACAGACCAGCATTTTAGGGTAATTTGAATCTTAGGAGAATGTTACAAAGGCAAACATATCTAAGCAAGCCAACCCAAGTCAAAGCACAAAGAAGACAAGGTTTTAAGGAAGGAAAAAGGGAGTATTCTCTGCATGAAAGTAAACTGATGTGTTGATGCCATAGGTTTTAAGATTATTTTTCTTTAGTTTAGTAGTTTTGAGGAAAAATACGACTACACAAATTTTATGCATAACACTTCTAACACATTTTTTGCACTCAAGTAAATTTTCTTCACAGAGGATAGGAACTGTTTGTGTATTCAGAGGTACTAAAGGCCTTATTAATTAATAAATATGGGAAGCAATGCATGAAGCACTTTCTTTCAACTTTGTTTTTTTCTAACATTTTCCTAATGTAAAACTAGCATAATTGAATGAAGTTGTTTAAATGCAGTACAGGTCCTTCAGGCTTGAGTCTTGATAAAAGAAAAAAAGAAAAAAAAACAAAGGAAAGGTAGAAAAATACTCTTGCATCAGCCTCTTTCTCAGGAAAATTCTCCACTTTAGTTCAAGTCAAAGGAACTAAGGTTATCAACGTTTTATTTGGCCAAGAGCTGTTTGCTTCAACGAAGACTGCGGAGATAGAAACAGCAAAGCAATATACAGTATAAGTTTCCACAAAGGGCATGAATATCCATTTGTAACATAGAACCAAGGCAGTACTTTTTTCCATTTTTGATCTGTAACATAATGCAGTTAATGTTTCTTCCTTGCAGAATCAAGTTCTTTTTTTTCTCCTGAATGCTGCTCGTAGCTTCCCAGGAATGCACACATGGAAGGACTGACCAGGAAGCACAGCTTCCTGTTCCACTGCCTCTGAACTTCCTCTACATTCCCTGTGCTCTTAGTGGCACCCTTTGGGAACAACTGCACCTCTGGAAAGTTTGTGCTATATAATGGAGAAGATGAAGAAATTTAAACTCAACTGGAATCAAAGCACTTAATGTAGTTGATCTCTGCTATGCATCTGGTTTCCCAGAGTCTACTTAATGTCATGTAACACCAGGAAAAAAATTAAAATAGATATTCTAAAGGCTTAATCACAGCTGTCAGTCTCTACAAATACAGCAGACAATGGAAGGAAGCTCAAACACTGTTACACAGTATGCACAAAAGCAATAGGTATCATTAAAAGTAAAAATGACATTGGGAAGGTCACCTTTTTCAGAGTGGCCAGTGCTGAAATGCATGGTATGTTTAGGCATCTCTTGTTCCTACAGATCACAGGAGGCAGTGAAACCACAACATAGAAAGTACAATAGCTCTGCCACAGAATGAAACACAAAAGTGCAGTTTTATCCAGGGTGCAAGAGTACATTAGAGCATCTGTGGCTGAATGAACACTGAAGAATCAAATTTGCTTTCTCATGAAGGAAAACAATAATGAAATGCACAACTAAAAAGCTTCAGAAAACACTTGTAAGACTGGCAGGTTTAGTATTAAATCTAGGCACATTATTTAGACCTAGCTCAAGATCTACTCAGTCCAGAGCAAGGTTTCTAGCAGATGGATGGCAATCTAAATCAGCAGACATGACTGAAAATTCAAAATGTCAGCAAAAAGGAGGACTTGGGTACAAAGCTCAACTCCGTATGAAGTTGAATATGGATGCCAAGCTCAAAGTCAAACAAAATAACACACTAAGCCTTACATTCTGTGATAGGCAGCACAATCCAGGAAAATATGTCACAAAAGACATGTAGGAAGAAGCAAAAAATCTAATAAATTATGTCATTTTGCAAGGGTGCACCAGCAAAGTGTATAACATCAAAAAGGAGACAATGAGGGCCCATTAAGTCTGATTAATTCCTCACAGGAGTTCTATCAGGAGATGAATGGACTGCCAGCAAGAAGGCAAATGAGAAATGCATTGCTTTGTGCACCAGTGTCCAGCTTAAAACTAATATATTGCCAGAACAGCAGAGTTTCTAATAAAAAGCCACTAATCATAGAAGATAAGCAGTAGGACTTAGATTTCACAGTGGTTAGTTTTTGCCACAGACATATTATATTAATTAGGTTATATTTCTGTAAGTTATCACTGTGTCAGAGGGGGAAAAAGCCCCAACATTTGGATTTAAAGTAATTAATATCCTTAATCTTACTAAGAAGGCCACACTCAGAGGCAAAGGGAAAGCAAAATAATTCCACTTATCATGAAGACATCTTCCTAGAAAATAAAAATGTCCTCTTTTCCTTATGGAAAAGAGCTGGAGAAGTTCAAGCACTTCCAGTTTCATGCCCCTAAGAAAGTTTCCCTGGGCCTACCATAGCATGAGAAGGGAACCTGAATGCATTAATTTGGGAGTCACAGAGCAAACAGAAGAGCCAAAAGAGCAAATGCATTTCAACATCATAGAAAAAATATTCCACTTAAGCATGGATTCCAAAGAATTCAGCAAGTATTTTAACATGAAACATGTTCTGTTTCCTCAAAAGGAAGGAACACTCAGGGAATGTGGCTGATGCCAAGCATTTTTCTTTGCTGAATGCATTCTCAAAATCTTCTAGATACATGTGCAACAGCCTATCCTGCAAAGCTTATGTATTTCACTTTTTCTTTTGAGAAAAGGCTAAATCACATTTTTCTTTAATCCAATATTCTAATTAAATCTCCAGTGTTTAAAGGTGCAAGAAGTGCCCTGTTAATGTGGTAATTAATGACTACAAAGCCAATTTTCCATTTCATTATAATTTGGACAGCTCATACACTTCAGAAGGTTTCTAATTGTATTACTGATGATGAATGTTGAATGGTCAAAGCTTGTGTGTGTTTTGTACATTTTAGTGCCTTCAGGCCAACACACTAAACAATTTAAAACCTTCAAATAAATACTCTTGCACACCTGAAAGGTAAGCCATAAACTACTAAGTTCAGTGTTATTACAGCAGAATGATTATTCATGCCATGGAGTTTATGGGTGCATAGACAGAAAAAAGACAAGGCATCATCTCTACTAGCAGCAAATATGAGGATCTGAATGTATAAGAGATCTCATAATACTTGTTCTAAAAGATGCAGCAAGTTTTATAGCAGTTATGAAAATAAATACAAACAAGAGGCTTCATTTTCTACAGTGTGAATTTATTCTTGAATCCAAAAGTTTTGTACACCATCCTGGTATCCATACTTATGTGTTAAGTATAAACTAGAGTACCAGAGCAAAGGAGACAAGTTTGCAGAGATGGGGATAACTCTAGGGAGGGTAATCTCTTGGTGCTAATAATGGTAAAGAATTTTCCTTTATAAACAAATGGATACAAAATAGGCTATCAAACAGTGCTGGAGCCTCTCCTCTACATAAAAACACAGATATTTTCTTTTGAGATAGTACTCTGTGGCATGCTGTTGATTCTCAAAGCAGACTTATGTAAATAAAAGTTAAAACTCTCCCCCTGAATGTATCCACTGATACTTACTTATGTATGGCATTATCTACTGCTGTCTATCTACTGATATTTACTGGGTTTATTTCCTATCAGTAGGGACCAAAACTCAACTCTTCTTCACCCTGTTTCTAAATCAGTATGATTGCATCTTACACATCGATCATTTATGCCTGCACAACCCTATCTACAGCAAGTGAGTTGCATGAGCTTTGGGGGTAAATACTTCAAGCTCTAGAACATTATTTTAAGTCTGAAAATCATGTAAGTACATATAAACATTGCATACAATTAAATGTTTCTATCCAAGATTAAAGTACAGGCTGCCCAGGGAAGTGGTTGAGTCACCATCCCTGAAGGCACGATGCTTAAGGACATGATTTAAGGTAGACTCGGCAGTGCTGGGTCGATGATTGGACTTAATCTTAGAGGTCTTTTTCAATGTAAATGATTCCATGATTCTATGAAAATTAAAACAAGTGATGAAATTGTTAACATCACCATTATTGTTATTTTTCTAAACACTTACAGGGATTTTTTTTTCTGTCGCTTCTCCCACATTCAAGTAACCAACTGAGGCATCACTCAGGAATTTGGAACTCAGACCTCTTTTGGAAACACCTCTGCTGAGCAGAGATCTAAGGTAACTGCTAAAGCAAATGAAGCAATCCATAACTTACAGATTTTTAGATTTTAGATTTTGCTAATGAAGAACAATCTTTCTTAACCAGAAAGGGTGGAAACTTAAATTAAGTCCAAAGTGGGATATTAATTCAACTCATTTACTAACTTTAAGAATCACAATAAAAAGTGACATGTTTAGTGGCTGGAAACTTTGCCTTGTGCCACATCTTGTTCAGAAATGTTCAGTCTAATGCTGACTTTGTCTCTGTCATGGTCTTTTGCTCAGTGAATTTGCATACAAACTCTGTAAACCAATAAAGTCTCTGAGTGTTTGAACTTCAGCTGCATGGGACAGGTTTATCATCCAGAAACAGCAACTCCCTCTAGTGCCAAAGGAGCTTCCTCCTTCACAGTGCACCAAATTAATCTCCAGTGAAAGTAATTCTGTGCTAATTAATGTCGTGTTCTTGTTATAAAGTTGCATTCAGGAGTCTTTTCTCCTGTTACTGTGTTTTGTTGTATCTGCTGACACAAGTGTTACTAAGGCACTAAAATTTAATAGACAAAAACCATTTCTGTACTTGCAAATTAGGACACTGTTGGAAAATGATGATTTCTTTTTTCTTTGAAACACATGAGCTTAAGCACACTGAAGAGCTTTGGTTCACAAACTTAGACCCTATCAGACTTGCATTAACACTGGCTCACTGCCAGCTTTGAAGGCTGTTTCAGAACCCCTTGCCCTTTTACGATTTATGGCAAATGTGACATTTGCAACTAAACAAAAAAAATAAAAAATTGAAATCAGTCACAGTTACTCTGGATGCTAAATTTGTCCAAGGTGTCAATACTCAGAAGGTTAATATGCATAGAATCTACCACTGATTAACAAACCAGAAAGTTGCAACACCCTCATAGGAGTTTTTATCCTCTGGAGATAAGATAAATAAGAGCCCAACGCCCTTGAGTTACAAACTAGCTGCAGCAGATCAGTTCCACAGAGGACATTCCATGCTGGCTTAGTATGCTGATAAGAGTCTGGATGCTGCTGGTACTATTAGACTGTATACAAAATTATACTGTACACAAAGGTGACTGAGGTTGACAGACATAGTGCAGAGAGGCTTCGTGTCCAGTAGGATTGCACAGCTTGCATTGTTTTCTAGTGCACAGCAATGGAACAAAACTGATTGGCAAAGGCAAAAAAAACCAGCCCACTGCTGGTGACAGATAAGATTACATCTCATTAAAAGTGACTAGAGGCAGCAGGTAAGCTGTCCTACCTCCATCACAGAGCGAGGACTAGCCTGCAGTGCCAGACCTGCCCTCCATCCTACGCTGAGCACTATGGGGGAAAAAGAATAGGAAATGGGGTTTATAGAAAAGATCTCTCTAGAAACTCCTGTTACAATGCCCTAAAATTAGATGGTGATCTGATGTCCAAAAATATGCATTTTTAAACCTTTACAGGACCATTTATTATGACCTACTGTCTAGAGAAAGGATGGACACAGGATATGAGCAGCTGCCCTGCTGTCTTAAGGTCAGGAGCTGAGGTACAAGCTGTGTGTGGTGGCCATTTACAAAGCACACAAGCCTTGGGCTGTACAGATGCCCTGTACAGATCAATAGCAGCAAAGTCTGTCTCTGAATCTCTTTATGCTGCAACATGGCAGAGGTCTATATAATGCCCCAGCTAAAAAAAGCACTAAGTCAGCCCACAGAGCATTAGGGTCTCTATAGTGCAGACAGAAAGGGTGAAAACAGTGGGGCCAAAAAATGGCATGTTTGTCCCAGTGCAACTGCCAAATACAATTTGACTTTCTTATTCCTGTAGTTTTTTATTTCCTTCTTTTCTTCCTTCTTTCCTTCTTTCTTTCCTTCTTTCTGCCTTTTTTTTCCCCCAGGATAACTGGCACCCTGTAAATCCCCCATAGTGGAATTCCTGCAGATTGTTTGACTTTACACCACTGGTAGCCCACAACCTGGTCTTCAACAACCAACTTGGCTTGGTACTCAGTTCCAAGGCTCACAAACTTCTTTCCTGCTATAAAGAACCACTTGTTAAGAGAATGTTACCTGAGATTTAACTAAGTAACCCACCTGACTGCCCAGGTAGAGCCATGGGATAAGGTGATTCTCTTAAGTCTTAAGAGAATCTCTTAAAGCAGTGTTTCTATATTTATGAAGTGTTTTGTGGCTAATGGAACACTGGCTGGCATAGCTGCTGTGGTTTTCACATTTTACATGGAGAGCTAGTGAGCTGCTTTTTACTAAATACTCTACACAGCAGTATAGATACAGATTTTGTTTATCCTGCCTGATTTATTTTCAGTTTGATGTCCCATAACCATAGCACAGCAAGGGAATAAGAAGATGTTTTCACTTTCAGTCTTAAATAGTTTTGTAATCTGGAGTAACTTGTGCTTTGTACATACCTTACTTGCATGAATGACTCATGTATACATTGTTATTTCATATGGCCCTAGTCCCTAATCCTGCATGACTTTACTCAAATAAACTGGCTGTGTGGTCACTTAAATGAGCAAAGTCAATCAGGAATACAAATAAATTGCCTTCCTGTCAAGCTGATCATTGTCCTTTTGTTAGTCTACCTCCTCCTCTCAGGATCGGCACAGCCGCACCCATGGAACAGCAAGGCCTGAGCTGAAATGCAGCTCCTGAGCCAGTGGTGGAGTGTGCATGGATGGAAATGTGCATCCTAGTCCCATCTGAGGTTTCTCACAGCTTTTTACTGACTTAGGTGTTTACAGTCTGATCCAGCTTTGCACAGTTGCCCCATACCGTAGCTGCCTGTGAACAGAGCCTGGAAGATGGGGAAGAGATTCCAGAGAAGGCATACGGAAAATGATGGTTATAGACTGGTCAAGATAACTGCAGCCCATGGGCCCACTGAGGGCCCTGGCAGCAGCTCAGTTAAATTGTTTTGTAAAGATCTTTTTAACTATTAATTTCTGTTTAAAAATGGAGTCCCCTTCTCATATTTCTTTCTCCTTGCTACATCAAATATTCACAAGTCCATGCACACCGAGGCTGTCATTTTGCTTAAAATGAACCAATAGTTACTTTCTGATTTTAGTACTTTACATTGACTGTTTCATAGTGAATTCATATTATTTATGGTTGCACAACGTTTATGTGACAAAAAACATGGTCCAAGGTTCTGAGTTCAGTTTCTCTGGATAGAAATGACAGCTCGCTAATTTGCTCCAAAAAATGACAATGGCAACAAAAATAATCAATTATGGAACTGCATACAATTTCACATAGTCTTTGTCAATAAAAGCTATTAAACAGTAACAAATTGACTTTCAGACACAGCTACTGAGAGTATCAGCTAAGTAAATTATCGATCTAGCAGGGATTGCTGGGCAGAATTATTGCTAAAAAATCAGTCAATACATCTTTCTACAATAACTTTATCTGAATGTTTTCTTCAGGCTGCATAAGGCTGAATATCTGATATATGGAGAGAAATGAAGACATACATATCTAAGTCAACAGTCACTATGTCAATGGAAGTGCCTTCACTGTCTCAATCCTTATTTTGGAAGTCCCAAACGTCACATGTTGTGTTGCTAAAAACTCGTAGTGAAAGCACTGGGACTGTCTTTCCAGAAACCTGGAAGTTTAGTTGCATGCAGTTAAAATTCATTCTAGGTATTAAGAGTCACTGGAGCACAGTAGAGAGAGATTCTAAGGCATCTATCCTGATTCCAGATTGTTGGACAGCACATCAGGTGCCTTTATGGATGTGAGAACTGTGCAGTCACTTAGCTGTGCTTCCCAGTATGTGAATGTGGGTTACATCCATGAATTTATGATTTCATAAATCAACTGACCAGACAGCCATCTCACATCTTGGCCAGCTAGAAATAGTTTTCAAGTCCAGACACTTCTTTACTCTCAGATCCTTCACTGCAGCAACGTATTGGTGTCAAGTGCCCCTCCAGGGCTGCCCAGTATCAGCATGATGCCAGAGACAGCACTGTACATAACAATTCAAGAAACCAGTAGTAGTAAACCACAACACTGAGAGAATCCTTACTATTGCTTAAAACTCTCATATTAAAATGTGGAACAACTATGCCAATGAATGTGCAGCAGATCTGCAGCCATCTGTGGCATCCCAGTCATAAGCAAAGAGGTGCAAACCATTCCACTCCAGTTAAAGCTCAGTTTTTCTAGATGCAGCATTCCATGAGATAATAGTATATGAAGAGAGAGACCTGGTAGCTTTTTTTCCAGATAAGAACAGTTATGCCACATGGACATTAGCCAGGGCAGTTTGCCTGAAGTTCCAGATTTTAATTCATTGCACTCCTTTTTCCCTCCCTCAGTAATCCCTTTGCAGTCAACAGACTGCGGGAGAAAAAACCCACATGATTAAAACCTTTTTTGATTAATAACTTTGCCAAAATTCTACATAGAATTCCATTGAAATAGGGATAAACAGTAAATATTTTCAAGTCACTCTTCCTAAACCTCATTTATACTCTGTATGTGCTTGATAATAGCTCTATGCAGCCAAAGGAACACAGTTCCATGGATTGGGGCTGCCCAACAGTGGAAAGCTCATTTTAGAGTTGTTGTAGTTTGGAATTATTATGTAAATTCTCTCCCCTGCCATTAACTGTCCATGCCAGTAGTTAACAAAGAG
>JAWWEV010000083.1:40474245-40547503 GCA_035583235.1 Hafferia zeledoni
GGCGTGATTATTGAGGAGGAAGCCCCCTCCTCCTCTTGTGAGTAAACATCTTGGTTTTTCCCCTCAAACCAAGACAAGAGTTTTTTAAGAGATTGGGTCCCTGCACTGTCTGAAAGGCAGAGAAATTACATGAGCAAGAGTCATCCATGGAGGACAATCGGGGGTGAGAGCAGGGCACAACTGCAATAAGCACCAGAGCAGAGGCACAGGTTAGTCTGTAGCAGCTGTAAGGGTCACACCAGAGATTCTGATCTATGCTTTGCAAATTGAAAGCTTTATTAAAGCTGATTGTTTAACAGCAGGGAACTAGGTCTATATCCTTACACCACCACCATTTTCCCAGCTTCCAAAGACAAAGGCCTTTGGGTTTGTGTGCTTCGCAGAGGAAAGGTTAGAAACAAAGCATTTCCCCACATGCCATCAGAATAGTTCAGTGAGAAAGGTGAGATGAAGACTAGTTCAGTTTCAAGGAGATAGGAATGGAAGACAGAAAAGAAGGGAATGATTTCAGGTCATCTGCACTTCAATGAAAGGGGGAAAAATGCACATCTGTAGAGCATAACCTGTCTTTATTTTTTTCTTTTGTAAGGAATAGATTTTAATGCTGTTTAGATATAGTATGAGGCAATGACAACCAAATCTCCTAAAAACAGTTCTCCACTGCCTAACATTGTATTCAAGAAACACTTACCTGGCAGACACTCACGTTCCCAAAGATCATTTTTGTGTATTGCCCATATAATTCTGTCTCTGTTTCATATTTAAACTCTGTATTCCAGAATACAGATCTAATAGCACTAAATTGCTTAGTCAGACTTTTGACTTCTTACATTAAGGGATGAGACAGCTGTTCAACAGTTTAATCTAGAAAAAGTGGATAAACACAGTTAATTCTCCTTTTTGCTTACTGCATGGGTGGCACAAATGACAACTTGTGTGTCTGAACAAGGTAGGGCAAGAAAGTGAAGAAAGGGGAATGGGCAGCTGAGGGAGGATGGCCCTTTTACTGACCCGAGAGGTTTATCACATGGTGATCTTAATTAATGAAGTTGCTACACAAAAATTTAATGGAATAACTTGTAACAAATTGTCATCAGTAACAGCTTACCTGAAAGAATTACACCATGTTGTGTAGGCAGAGTCAAAAACAGTACTACCATAGGCTGTAATATACAGAGAGAAAGTCTCTATGAAGTTAAATCAGATATTTATTTTCCAGATTCCTCCTTATTTATTAAGCTTTATAAACTTAGGTGCTGAGCTAGATTAAAACTGTCTTGTTCCTGTGAGGCATGCCAAAATGCAATATGATCTCCAAGGAAAGTTGAAAAAATTCTTTCTTCTTTGAGAACAGAGAGATGATATATTTGGAAACCTGACTTATTTTGAAGGTGCCTGTCAAACTCGCATGAGGTGGGTATTTCTCTATCAAGTACCTTTGCCACAATGTAAGAAAAAGTAAAATGGCTTTTAACCCTCAAAACACCTTTCTTTCCTCATTAGCTTTCTATCCTCAAAAATGCCGAATAGTCAGTCAACACAGAACAGGACTAGAAAGGGAAAAACATTCGACTAAAGGTGCAGAGAGCTGACAAAATAAACACAGATTAAGAGGTGGCAAAACAGGTTATGTGAAGAAGAATGAATAGGGAGTGGAGGTGAAGGGCAGGGAAGGTAAAATGTTTGTCCTTCTTGGTGTTTTCAGGCCTTCATGTGCATTTCTTTTTTTCAGGACTTTAAAAATACCCAGCAGTCACTGGAAACAAACCCCCAAAAACTAAAAGCCAAACCCAACTCCTTCTCACTCTGTACACCTTCAAAAGAGTCAAAGAATCAAAGACTGTGGGATATGAAGAGCACTTCCTTAATTCTATTATTCAGTTACATTTATGTTTAATTTAGGCAGGACCTCATCCTCATGTATATATTTAAGATGCTTTAGAAACTGAGGTGTCTTATGAAAATACTAATTATTATATCTTAATCTTCTTCCCCTTGAGGTCACCTACTCAGAGAGGCTGAGCTGTGCTGCCTAATCCATATCCATAGTTACAGTACTAACGAATTTGCAGCATTTTGTCAGTCCCACACTCTCAAAACACGATGTATATAAAAGAAATTCCTACAAAATCACTAGAATTAAAAATTACTCAAATTGTGTTTCAAGACATTAATACGTTCTGGTGAAATAATTATCTAATTATATATAAATCAGATTCTTATCTTTTGTACAGAACACTAAGGATAAATTAAATGGAAACAACTATCTAATGTTTTTAAATATATCCTAAGAAAACTTTTTTTAATAATAATATATACAATTTGAAAATCAGCATGATAAATGGAGAATTTCCAAGTAGGTAATCAGGCCTTTTTTTCAGAAACTTGGAATTGAAGCTAAATGTTTTATACTATTGGAGCTCTTCCATATTTTCTAGCTGCCAGATGTTTGTGCTTTATACAGGACTCTTTCCAGTTGTAGATTATCACTGACATATCTTATTATCTCTGAGTACTAAGTTTTGAAAGGAGCTTGTCAGGTTTCAGTAAATCCTTGGACGTCAGACAAACAGCAAACTCCCTGGAAAAAGAGGAACAGGCATCCCAGCAACATCTAGAATAGTTAAAATAGATCAACACATTAAGCTGTAAGTGCAATGACTCTGCACGTAAGTATTTTAGAACATGCAACTAGAGAATATCGGAGCTTTAGACTGACCTTTTATGAGTTGCCTTTTGTCTTCTTAATGGCTGCTTAATCCATGCTGTATTTTCAACACCTTGTGTAAAGTCAAATGAAGCAGAGGAGAAAAGAAATAGATCTACCTCTATTGACATTGCACCAACAAACCATTTAAATACAGAAGAAAACTGGAAAACAAGAACCGTGATCTCATTATTACTTTCTCCCCCATCCAAAATATATTTTTGTGTTATCAATCTTTTTCTTTTTTGCCATGTAATTATAGGTACCACACTATCTGCTTTCTGATATGCACTAAATAAAGTCGATAATGACTTAGTCTTTTGAGGTGTTGACAGATCAAATCTGTCTTATCTTAGTGCTGGTTTAATAAACCCAGTTGTCTGCTTCAGCTGTCAGAGGAGCTCATACTGCTGCCATAGCAAAATGGGCTTAAGGGAACATGTGCTCCTGCCTCAGCTGCTTCCATGCAAAGCCCAGAATCTGAGTGCCTTAACAGCCATAATTCAGGCAAACAGTTGTCTGACTTGATCTATTGGAACCCAGAGCTGTCTGTCACTTCCCTCTGGCTGATGCTGTGTAAGGTTTAGGAGAATGGAATATGCACGTGGGTATCTGTGACTTCAATTCATTGATTATACCTGGGCTGTCAATGCTACATCATCAGAATGTGCTTTTTTATGGAAGAGCCTGCTTGCCTAATTTCCCTGAGATTTCCTTTCAGATTGCCTTTGCAATCAGACTCTGAACTCAAGCCAACCACAAGCAAAAAGCAATTTCTTCTGCCAACCTTGAAAAAAAGATTAAAATCTCCAGCTGAGGTCGGCTTGTTCTGCTAGGCTGGGAGGACAGTGCCTTCAGTCAGTACAGCTAGATTGCCTGAACACATCAACACATCGTTTGAGTCTGCAGAGAGGCACAAAACTAAATCTTTTGTTCTTGGTAACATTAATGATCTGGTAGCACTTGTTTTAACAGTAAAAAGGCTCTTTCTTGCCCTTTCTTCTCCACTGTCTGCAATGTTTTTATGTAAAGGGTTGGCCACTTCTTACCTCAGATGCAGCTTAAATTAATCATACTCTACAAATTGCCCTGGCAGCCAAGAAAGTAAAATGCATTCTGGGGTGCATTAAGCACAGTATAACCAGCTGGTCAAAAGAAGGGATTATCCTGCTGTATTCAGCATTGCAGCAACCTCACCTGGAGTACTGTGTGCAGTTCTGAGCCCCACAATTTAAGAAGGATGGAAAGGTCCTTGAATGTGTCCAGGAGAGGGCTGATGAAAGGGCTGGAAGGAATGTCCTGTGAGGAACACATAAGGACTTGGGGTTTGTCTAGTTTAGAGAAAAGGAGGCTGAGGGGCAACCTCATTGCTCTCTACAGCTTCCTGAGGAAAGCAGATGCTGATATCCCTGGTATCCAGTGACAGGACATGTGGGAATGGTTCAAAGCTGTGCCAGGGAAGGTTTTGAACATTAGGAAGCCTGAAGTGGTCAAACACTGGAACAGGCTTCCTGGAAAGGTGATCAATGCCTCAAGCCAGTCAGTGTTTAAGAGGCATTTGAACAGTCCTTAATAATACACTTAAACCATTGGTCAGTCCTGAACCAGTCAGGCACTTGGACTAGATGATTGTTGTAGTTCCCTTCCAACTGAAATATTCTAGTCTGTAAAAGTCTCTGTTTAGAATGGCACGGGTAAGCCTCCATAACATACTTCTGCAATGCATCTGAGGGTTCTTCAAGATGAATATGTGTTTACATTTTGGCTGTTTTTCAAGGCTGTATAAACTTGAACTGTTTAACTAGACCGTGGTTTAGTTCATGGTGAAAATGTATGTTAAAGTTCAGGTTGTAGGCTGCCATGATCCTGAAGTGCTTATATTCAGGCTGTACTTTTGGCAATATTTTTATTTCCCTATTTCATTAAGTATTTAGACTCCAGTCACTTATTATCCAATCTTATAAGACTACCCCTTTCCCAATCCCTCAGAAGCTAGGCTATGTATTATCAGCCTTGGTCTCTCAATGCCTAAAGCAAGCATAAGCAAAACACTCTCTCCTTGGACTCAAACAATGAGTTAAGGGTTTTCTCAACATTAGGAAATGCTACCAGTGGAAATAAAGACACTAGTGCAAGCAGACTGGATTTAGGCACGTTTTCTTCATTTTGGTTGTTGGGTGGGGGTTTTTCTCTTCTTTAATTTGATAGCAAACTGTCAGTGGGGTAAAGGAATACCCTGCTTTTAAACAGAAAGGAGAACACCAGGTAGCAGTACATGCTGCTTCAGTTATGATCAACCAAAAGGCAACAGAGTTGGTCCAGCATTTCCTCTCATATAGCCTCTAACTGAGGGAGCATTTCAGAAACAGCTAACACCATCAGGCCTCTAGCAAGCCTTTTGGAAGAAGTACAAGAGAAGAAATCTGCTGTGATGAAAAGCTCAAAAGGGTAATGTCTTGATATGTGGTTTATTTCAATAAAGAGAGAGGGGCACTGTCCTCGTACAGAGACAAGAACATTGTAACAGAATCACAGAACCACAGAATATCCTGAGCTGGAAGGGACCCGCAAGGACATCAAAGTCCAGCTCATGGCCCTGCACAGAACAGCCCCAAGGATCACACTATCTGCATAGTCCAAATGTTTCTTGAACTTTGATGGACTTGGTGCTGTGACCACTTCCCTGGGGAGCTTGATCCAGAGCCCAACCACCCTCTGGGTGAAAAAACTTTTCCTAATATCTGACCTAAAGCTCCCCTGACACAGCTTCATGCCATTCCATTGGGTTCTGTCCCTAGTCATCAGAGAGAAGAGATCAGTGCCTGTCCTTCCACTTCGCCTCCTGAGAAAGTTGTAGACCATGATGAGATCTCCCCTCAGCCTCCCCTTCCAATTTATTGTTAAATACAGCTAAAAGTGTCAGTAGAAATACACCTTTGATGGAAAAGGTGGCTCAAACCCTTCTTATTCAAACCAACAACTCGTCCACATTTTTTTCCCCCTGGAGAAGCACATGGGATGGAGAACCACATGATTTTGGCTGAAGGCTGAGGGGAAAGAAATATTTGAAAACACTCATATTTCCCTTGTTAACATCCCTCCAAGTTTAACCTGCTTTATTACAGGATACACTGGTTCCTCCACACCTGACTGATTCACAGACTTACTCTGAAGTTATAAAGTGCTACTCCAGCACTAAGAGGGAGCAGAAGAGTTGTGTTGTTATGTGTGTGACTGAAATGTATGGTGTTAGTCCAGCAGAAAATGGTGACAATAAGGATCTTCCCTTGTACTCGGCACTGGTGGGGCCACACCATGAGTACTGTGTCCAGTTCTGGGCCCCCAGTTCAGGATGGACATTGAGGAGATGGAGTCCAAAGAAGGCAACAAAGCTGGTGAAAAGTCTGGAGCACAAGTCCTGTGAGGAGCAGCTGAGGGAGCTGGGGATGTTCAGCCTGGAGAAAAGGAGGCACAGAGGTGACCTTATCGCTGCCTGTAACCCCCTGAGAGGAGGCTGTAGCCAGGTGAGGGTCGGGCTGTTCTCCCAAGTAACAACTGACAGGACAAGAGGACATAGTCTTACACTGCGCCAGGGGATATTCCGGTTGGACATTAGGAAGAATTTCTTCACAGAAAGTGGAATGGGCTGCTCAGGGAGGGAGTGGAGTCGTCATCCCTGGGGGAGTTGGAGGAAGGTCTGCACATGGTCTAGTCGACATGGTTGTGTTCCATCGTGGGTTGGGCTTGATGCTCTCCGCGGCCTTTTCCAAACTAGCTGATTCTGTGTTTCTGCGATATGGCACAGTGCCGGGAGGGCTGCATTTCCCCCCGTGCTGCCCTGGAGCTAAGGGCAGCGCCGCGCTGGGGCCGCACTACAGTTCCCGGCACGCCGCGGGGGGCGATGCGGGCGGTGTCGGGGCGGGACGGGGCGGGCGCCGCTCGGAGCTCATCGCCGCGGCCGCTGCGGGGCTGCCATGGCCGTGCCCGCCGGGCCCCTCAAGGTCTGCATCGTGGGCTCGGGGAACTGGTGAGTGCGGCCCCCCCTGGGAGCGCGGACACCGCGGCGGCCGCCCCGGCCCGGCCTTCGCTGTGGCGGTGCCTGCGCGGGCCTCGCTGGCGCTTCCCGCCCGGCCGGAGGGAGGGAAGGAGGGAGGGAGGGAGAGCTGCGCGCCGCGGCCGCGCTCCGTAACGGGGCGGCGGCTCTGGGGGCTCGGGCTGGCGGCACTCAGGGCTCCAGGTGGCGGGGCTCAGGGCTCGGGCTGGCGGCGCTGGGGGCTCGGGCTGGCGGGGCTCGGGGCTCGGGGCGGCGGGGCTCAGGGCTCGGGGCGGCGGCGCTGAGGGCTCCGGGGGTGGCGGCGCTGAGGGCTCCGGGGGTGGCGGCGCTGAGGGCTCGGGCTGGCGGGGCTCAGGGCTCGGGGCGGCGGCGCTGGGGGCTGCGGGGGTGGCTGCACTGGGACCCCGCAGCCGCGGACGGAGCGCGGTGCCGCCGGTCCACGAGTGACCCGACTTACGCCGGGGTGATGACCTGGTGCACTCGGGGGAAGAAGCGGCATAATCGAGCCTGGAATGATTGCTTGTGAAACACCCGCCTGTTCTGCGAGGAAGTGGTTTTAGGATAGGATATTTTTAACTTCATATTTGTTGTGTGCTTTGTCCGATGTCAGGTGACGTAGACATCAAGGATGCTGAACATTTTATTTTTGTTTCTCCTAACTGTGCGCTGCCTGTAGGGCTTGGCTAACAACCCACTTGTCAACAAAAGTGTTGTTCGGGCTTTCCTCTGCGCCTGTTTTCCACAACGGATCAAAGAAGTATTTCGAGACGCTAGGTTATTTGAAATGTCTCTTTTTCTTTTCAGATTGTTTATGCTGAGGCGCACTGAGAGTTTCATTTCTGCCTCTATTGCTGGGTTATAATTAGATGTGAATAAACTTGCTGCAACACCCACTGAAGGCAGTAGATTTACTTCAGATCATTCTTCAAGAGGTGTATCATGTTAATAGCCCTTTGTGTGGTTTCTTTACCTGTTTCTTTGGGTTTACATATTTCTTTGGCTTCTTTATGTATTTCTCTACCATTCCTGATCAAAGTTTTTCTACTGGTCCCTATTTACAATGAATAAGTTAAATATGTGTTGTATAAATAAACCTTCACAGTTTATCACTTCAGTTACTAATGCTAAGCACACATTATTTCTGATAACATGGGTTTTTAGGCACTAAATCTCAACTCAGAGGATTTAAAGGAGGTACTGTGTTTTATTACATCGAACTTGCCAGTCTTTTCTTCAGGGTGATCTTAGACTTGTTGCTCACCCCTTGCCCACTCTGTGCAATTGGCTTTTGCTGCTGTTAAAAATATCAGCAGCTGCCAGGTTGTGTTTTAGTTTGTTGAGGGAATGGCTGACATCTCAGCACAGCATCTCTTGCTTTCTTTGCACTGGCTTGTAAGATGACCATGGAGATACTGAGCATGGCAGTCACAGTCAGAAGGAAATAAACAGTGAGACCTGGTCTTTTGGGGATATTGTTACTGTTGTTCCATACTTGAATTCTAGGGAGAAAAAAAAAAGTTTGACTGCATTTATGTTTGTTGCACTGTGAAACACACTTGAAGAAGCAAAAAGATCTACAGATATTGCCTACTAGTGACAACCACGTGCACATATATTTTGTTTTCACCTCATTGGATCAGTTTAATAATAAGAAAAGCTCCTGCCTAATAGGATGAGTGGGTGGCAAAATGCCCACATTTCCTACGCTGAAAGAGAGAATGCCATTACCAGGCATCAGCTTTTTCCTTTCTATTCAAATAACTTTAGCTTATTTCTTGTGATAGTGGAGGGGGTTGCATCAGGAAAGCAGAAACCAAAGTAATCAAGAATTGAAAACAGTAATTCTTGGAGAAGCAGGTGGTTTCTTCCTCAAAGGCCATGGGATGACAAGCAGCAAACCCTGACTGCAAAGAGCACTGCAATTCAATATGTGCAACCATTGTAATAAATTTTGCCTAATCTGAATTGTGTATCTTTGTGTCTTTTTGAATTGGGGCCTGTTGTCCTAAAGTGGAAGCATTAAATGCTTAAAAGCAGGTGACTAGAAAGAAATAGAAACATTTATAAACACCTGATCATTGATATTTGGGGATTATGTATTTTTGAAGCCTGAATTACAGGCGTGTGTGACTGGTGATGCCTAAAATGTAAGCATGTAAGCAGCTGATCTGAGTGTGGTTTGGCATCTCTAGTAGTTTGGAGACTGTGGGGTTTGGGGTTCTCTGTGAGGTGAGTGTGCTGGACAAGTGCCAGTATCTGTACAGAAGTCTTTGCCTTCTCACAGCCCTTTGACCTATATCTGGGATGAAAAAACTCTGAAGGAGCTTGGCAGGACAGTAACCATTCAGAAGGGTCGAGCCAGTCACCTTGGATGATAAATTCCATCCAGTCAGACTTGTTCAGTCGGTTTGCTCGGGAAAGGTCACCTTAACAATGAAGTTCACTTGGCAGGGGTCACTTGACACCTGATGGAAGATCATGGGACAGAACAGATGGCTCACCAGGCACGGAAGAGCAGGAGCTGGATGTTTGCTGGCCTTGCCCTTTTAGGGTTGCTCAGCTGACAGATAAGTGATTGTGTTTGGATCTTTATGACAGGGGATAAAGAGGGCTCTCTTGAGTGTGGATAGAGTGCACCTTGGGAGTGTGCCTTGGAGCCTTGGGATTCCAGGACAGTGTCCACTGCAAACACTGCTTCAGCCATGTACTGTAGCCTGTTCTTACAACACTTCCTGGGCAGATTAATGAGGTGCGCACAGCCAGAATTTAACCTTGGTTGTTTGTTAGAACCAGTTGTTAATTAACCTGATTGCCCAACTTGAACAGAAACTGTAGATTTTCGCAAGAGGTGGGAAGTTACTGATCAGAGGGATTCCTACAGCTGGAAATGTTCTGTAAAAAGATGGGAGGAAAAGCTTGTGGCTTAACTGAGGGACAGTGGTAGAGCTAGAGTTAATAATATCAGCATCATTTTTGTACTGTGATCTCCACTACTGCTGCTATCAGGGCAAGTTTGGGCGTTTGTGTGTTCTGTGCTTTACTTCTAAAGTGATAGGAGGAAAGCAGAGAAACTGTGAAACGGTCTTAAAACAGTGGTGCGGTATGATGGGAAATGAGGAACTAGACAAGCCAGTCAGGAGAATCTTTTTGAGTTTAGAAACTAAGACTACACAAATCTTAACTTTTTAATACTGCATTCAAAGGCTGGGGAAAAAAGACAGCTAAGGCATGTAAGTGTTAAATAGTAATGGAATTAATGTCTCACTCAAGTAGTACACTGCCAGACTTTCTGCTGGCAGACTGAAAATCCCAGTTGCACAGTTGCTGAATCAGTTTTTTCTGTCTTGCTCTGTCGCCAGCAAGCACAGAGAATATAGTGAAGTTAAGAACTGAAGGCAGTGGATTTGCCAGGATCCAGACTGTGTATAAATCAGTAGTAAATGTGCTTTTGTTCAAGAAACTCAAAGCCCTGTCCAAGGAACACATACCTGTGTTGTGTGTGATGTGATTGGTGCTGTTTGTGTGGATCTGAAATTTGGGAGTTGAGCTGGTGAGCTGTGATGCCATTGCAGCAGAAACCGTGCTGTGTGCATGCAGATACAGAATATGAGCCTGATAAGAGATGGCTGACAACTGTGCCTTCTTTATCACTTCCTGAACCCAGGGGAGTTTTTAGTGTGTAAAGTGCTATTAGAGAAGTAAATTCCGGTCTTTTAGGACCTACAGTTTTATGGTTTAATTGAAAAATGTCTGCCTAGGACACTATAATTTTTTTCTGCCACTGCTTAGAATGTGACCTTAGCTCTGTAATAGCACACATTTTTAATACAGCACAATGAATTGAAGCAGAACAAACCTTTTTAAATTTTTCTTGTCTGCTGAGTCGGTTGTCAGTAATTATGAAGCTACCTCCTTGTCCCAGGAAAGGAAGTTAGGGTAACAGGTTTCATCAAATTGCATCTTCTGTATGAAAGGAATGAAAGGGAAGGTTGTGTTTGTTCCTCCTCTTGTAATTTTCATTAATTTCATTATTGCTTAAAGATTTGAGAACTAAAATTGATGTCCATCCTACAGGTTTCACTGTGTGCTGTTCTTGGGGAGAATAAGAGGATAACAGTAATGGAATTGTCTCCCTGCAAATTCAGAGATGCTGGTGCAGTAGTGATATCTGTGAGCTTGGCTGCATAACCATAAAGCTTGTAACTTCTGCAACATGTAAATGCTTCTTGGCTTTCAGTGCCTGTCAGTGTTGTACAACAATTGATGGGTCAGTCATCTTAGCAAAGATGCTTCTTGTCTCTTAAGGTGAAAATGATCCATTTAAAAAAATTTAGTTTGTCACTTTAACCTCTACTTTAAAGATATAATCAATTTGATTGTGGGGAAATACAGAAACCTAAACTCTCACTGGATAGCCAATAAGCAGAAAAAATAAATAAGGATGTTTTCAATAAATGCTTCAGTCCAACCTACTGCAGATATATATGAGAGAAAGCAGCTAGTGTGAATGACTGGTGTATTTTTCCACCTGTTTTACTAGATCTGCATGGTAACTGGTCAAACAATCTGTGAATTTCTGATTATTTTAAAGACAATCTCTTTTTTTCTAGAGCAAAATCCTATTTTTAAGACTATTTTTGTTTCCTTTCCTGCAGGGGTTCTGCAGTTGCCAAAATAGTAGGCAATAATGTTAAAAAATTGCAGAAGTTTGCTTCCACAGTGAAGATGTGGGTCTTCGAGGAGAACATTAATGGGAGAAAACTGACAGACATCATAAATAAAGAACATGAAAATGTAAAGTATCTCCCTGGACACAAGCTGCCAGATAATGTGGTAAGGCTCAGAAGCTAAATTGTATTTATGGAGCAGAGGGGATGTTGCTTGTGCTGTGAATGGAGGTAATTTTGTTAACACCTTTGGGGTTTGTAATATTTCAGACTGTATGCTATTTTACTGATGACATCAGAGATTTGAATAAGTAAAATTATGTAACTATGCAGTTAAGTAAATCCAATGCACTGTACTCTCTTTTTTCTTTTTTTTTTTTTTGTCTCACTATTCATAGAATCATAGAATTGATTGGGTTGGAAAAGACCTCCGAGATCATCGAGTCCAACCCTTGGTCCATCTCTAATCCATTTACTAGATCACGGCACTCAGTGCCACGTCCAATCTGCGTTTAAAAATCTCCAGGGATGGTGAATCCACCCCCTCTCTGGGCAGGCCATTCCAATGCCTAATTACTCCTTCTGTAAAGAATTTTTTTCTGATATCCAACTTAAATTTCCCCTGGCAGAGCTTAAGCCCGTCTTTATGTTGCTTCAGCTTCTGTATAAAGAAGCAAATGTGAAAACAAGGACAAAAGTAACAGCTTTGACCATACCCATTAAAAAAAAATTTGGCCTCAACTTTGGAAGGGAGCTGACTGGTCAGTGAGAATTGCTGTCAGGTATTCTGAGCTCTTTAAAAGTATGGATGAGAACTAGAGTGTTTCTGAAGCAAACTGCAGTCAGATCAGCGTGTTAGATGTTGCCAGGGCAGAACAGTTGGACTCCACATGTGTTGTGTTGGTGTGACAGGATTGGGGGTGAGCAGGTGGTGACTCCTGCCCCAAAAACATTATAGGAAGAGGTCACTGCAGCTGACACTTCAGTAGAGCTGCTGGGCAGGAAAAACATGGATTGCTGTGCACTGCAGTTTTCTCTTTAACAGTAATGCTGAAATCCCGTTTCTCCAGCCTTCAGTAAGTGTGGTGTTTCTGCTGTCCATTACCTGCTTATTCAGGTTTGTTTTCCTTTTAAATAGGTGGAGCTTATTGCTACATTTTAAACCTAAGTGTTATTTTAAGGTGGTCAGGTGTTAGGTAAAGTGGAGTTGCCACGTGCCTTAAAAAAAGGTCATCTTCTTAAAGGGTAAACAAAATCTAAGGGTGTAGAGAAAGGGAATATAAACTAGTACGTGTAAGAGGCCTGGAGAAGAAGTTTGAGTGTGTAAGGAACTAAGGAAACTGCTTTTCTCAATGTGATAATTTATCATAAATGAACATTGTTTTGTCAAAGAGAAGGCAGCTTCTTATTTTATGTTTTCCTACTCAATGTACTTGTTTGAATGTTGCAAAACATTTTGAATTTTTGTGACACTAACCATGCTGGTGTTTGTGAAGGTGCTCCTTCACAGGAGGAGATATAAAGCGATATAAAGGAGATATAAAATAGCTTGTGTAAAAGCTTAAATTCTTTTGGTTATCTGGGAAGTTTATGTTCCTGGGTATTTTCAGTGATGAAGTGCAGTAGTTTGTAGCATTCAGTATAAGACCAAACTGCTTTTACTTTACCAGATACCACTTGTGTCTAATGTTAATTTTAAGAAGTTATGTGGCCTTTCTCTCCCTTAACTACACAGGTTGCTGTCCCAAACCTTAATGAAGCTGTGCAGGACGCAGACTTGCTGGTTTTTGTCATTCCTCATCAGTTCATTCATAAAGTCTGCGATGAAATCACAGGACGAGTACCCAAGAAAGCACTCGGCATAACTCTGATAAAGGTATCATAAAATCTTTTCTCTTATTAATAACTAAGAATGTGTCAGTGAATCTTCTAAAACAAGGTGGCTTGATATTTTGATATGAAAAGCCTGTGCATTATTCACTTGATCGTTCCATTAAACCTTTCTAGGTGTAAAATTAGCACTTGTCTCAGTCAGAAGTGGATTGTTACACAGTGTTTATTTTAGGTGAGCACTTGCAGGAGGAGGAATATGAGGCTGTTCACAAGACTTTTAGAAAGAAAGAGAAAGTCAATATGTTTTGCACCACTAAGCTTTTCAGTCTTTTATTTGTTGTTTCCAAAAGCATCATTAGATGAAGAACAGAGCACAAGCATAATGCTTTGATTGTTAATGCACATCCCACATGCTGAGTTGATGATTTTAAGAACTGCTGAGAGACTTTCATGTGACTGAGAGGATAGTGCTCTTGTTCATGTCAAATATTATGTTGCAACAAGAGAGTCTGTTCAGCATCACCCAAAAAGACAGTTTGAGCCTAGGAAACAGAAGGGGCCAGAGGTGCAGGAAGTGTTTTCCCTGGAGTGTTTGTAATTTTGCTGGGAGAAAAATTTTAACATGTGGATTAGCTTATTTTTGGGGTTGTTTTTTGGGTGAGTGGGCTTTTTTCCCCCTGTGCATTTAGTTGCAAATAAAAAGCTATTTCCACAGGGTTTGGAAGGTTGTTGTTGCTTTGTTGAGGTTAGGCCATTTTCTCAGCACACATTCCCTTGTTTGCTGTCATTTCTGGAAAATGATACATTTAAGGATCTGTGCTCAAAAAGAACAAAAACCCCTTAACATTACTTCCTGCCAGCTTGTCTCTTTAGTTTGGCTAACTAAGCCCATCAAATCTGTATTGTTTTGTCAGCACTGGCCTGATATTGCTGAAATGTATAAAAAAAGTAACACTTTCCAAGTCTTCCTCCTGCATTTTGTAGCAAAACTCTTCGATAGAAGGGTAAAATAAGGCACTGCTACAAGGGTTGAATGCATAGCTCAAGGTTAATATTCTCCTTTAATTTACTAAATGTGATATTTGTTCTCTTACCCTTAGTGATAGGAGTAAATAATGAAATTGATGGAGTAAATGAGGATTTATGTCAGCATATCTGAAATCAGGGCCCTGGGCCTCTATTCCCTTTGGAACTACTGTTCTGGGTACTGATTACCAGTGCTTTAATGGTGGGTTGATTAATGGCTATGTTTAAAAAATAAAAAGGGGGGGAAACACTTCTCTTTAAAGAAAAAAAAAGTCATCCAAACCCCAAGCAAACAAAAATACTTCAACAAGACAAAAATCCCGTGCATAGTGTAGTGGAAGTGAAATAGTGGCACCTGCCATGCAAAGCAGGGTTGGTTATTAGGCAGCTTCCCACTCTCACATTGCAGGACTGCAGCTGTTGGCAGCCTTTCCAAAGAAATGCTGGGGGGGCCCTTAGTATTTTGTGTGAGAATGCAAAGTACATGTCAATTTTTATAAAAGGGCGTAGTTGTGCATCACTGAGAGTATCATTTAAGAAGAAACAGTAGAGGTTTAACACAACAGTGAAACCAAGCAAGAGAGGCAGAAATGCATTCTTTCCTCTACTTTTGCATCTTCTTTATGCATGCTGTTTTCGTCAGTGTCATATTTTTCATGCCATATACTCAATGCTAATGCTATTAAAGTGGCTTGTGTTAAATTTGGCAGTTAAAGTGCAGTTCTGCTCTGAAAAATACCATTAGTGGGATATCTTGTTTCTGTGCTTTCTAAATTGCTTGGCAGCTTAGCCGTGTGTCATCTTTTAGTCTTTTTTCTGTTGTGGTTTTTTTTTTTGACAGTCTAATCTTCAAGCAGAGCCTAATGTCTGATAGTAAAACTGGTCTTTGGGAAATAAAGACATTTGTCTGCTGGTTATTATGCATTTCCATTGAAACATTTGCATCTGTGTTCCTTTACATGAGTTCTGTATCTATGAAAACCTAACAGATCACTGTGTGGATGTGGGGGGAGAATCCTTGTACAGCTCACAGTGCAGTACAGCAGTGAGCAGGGAAGCAGGAGGGGGGAAAGTCTTTCAAAATACTCTTCAGGCAGCTTCAACATCACTCTTATTTTCATTTACCTGTTACAGGCCCAGGGATTGCTCTGACAGGTGTGTTAAGATGAAAATTATAAAGTCACAGAATTGGACTTGCGTTTTCTGGGGACCGTTGTTGCCCAGAGAAAATTCCCATGTTAGAGCCTTGGGTTTTGGAGGAAGGAAGAAGGGTTTGGTTTTTATTCTGTCATCTATCATTCAGTATTGGATTTAACTCTATAAGAAACAGGTACAGCTCTCCTTAACTTTTTCAGAAGTTGCATCTGTTTCATAGTGGACCAAAATTTGGCACCTAAGCCTTTCTGAACTCCTTTCCCTTGCATGAATAATTATGTAGGTATTCACATTTTTGGAGTTGTTCCCAATATGTGCATGCTTTTCTGTTTACTGTTTGACTGCTTAGGGTAGGGTTACAGTTATTTTGTGGGGACATTTTGACACTGTGAGGGGAAAAATCCAACACGTGTATGTGCATGTGTTTTCAGATTGTTTCTGTGTGGCTCATTAAAGATACTAAAGCAGATGTGTACATTAAATTATACCAATTGAAACATAATGCAGACATGCAAACACTGTCTTAATTGGCAGGTTGTGTACAGGCATTTCTGCATGTTCCTTGATTGCACCATGTTATTTAAGGAACAGCACCTCTGCTCTGTGGAAATGCAAATTACTGCCTGCCTGAAATGTCACTACTGGCAGCATACAAATGTGTGTGTGTGTGTGTGTATCTGAAAGTAGTAGAGGATCACATTTTTTTGCCTCTAAGTCATAATTAAAAATTAAAAATCCTCAAAAATATCAAATCCCCAAGATAAAAAATAGTACTGTACAGAAGGTGGTATACTGTGGGAAAGAATGACCATTTCAGTAGCTTGTCTCCCATGCCTCTGTTCAAAAAAACTCAAAAATATTCTGCATTTAGCAGACTGGGAGAAAATGTTTTATGAGAAGAAGGTGGCCTCATTTGTAGTTCTTGGTTTAGGCAATTCAGGGTACCAGACTGTTTTCTCCATTGCAGCATTAGTCTGTGGGGTGATCTTTTCTAAGGCCCTATTTCTGCCATTTCTTTCACACCTTGGGAAAAGTGCGTTACAAATAAAGATTAAAACTATTCTTAGAAGTTAAATTATTCTCAGTTGTTCAGGTTACATATTTGTGAATGGCTGTTCCATTTTTAGTAATACTCAAAAGTATTAATCAGTTTCTGCTAGTCAAGTGTTGTTGATGTTACACATGAGGGAATTTGCCTCTGATACTTCTGTTCAGATGCCCCTTCACAAAACAGGTTATTCAGATGCCATTTTTTGGGGTTGGTGCAATTTCAAATCCGAGTTCAGGCTGGATTCATAACAGATGGATTAGTTATGCTTCACTGATCTTATTAAGGATATGCTGATAACAACCAGCTGAGATTCTGAACTAACAAGGCTGAATGTTCAGCATTTCTTTGAATCAGGTCCTTGAGCATGGAAAAAGCCCCAGTTACCATCATCTAGAGTTTAGTCCTAATTCTTAAGGTGCTACCTCTCATGATTCTAAAACAACTCAAAAAGGTCACATTGGTAGAAATTTCTTTCATCTTTAGTTTCTGTCTGAATAGGCCTTGTTTCAATTCTCACCCATGGATAAAATTAATTGTGTTCTGCTTTCTTCTCTACTGTGCCTAATGAATGACTTTTTAGTAATTCCACTTAATGTTGTCTGCAGGGAATAGATGAAGGCCCGGAGGGACTCAGACTGATCTCTGACATTATTCGAGAGAAGATGGGAATAGACATCAGTGTGCTGATGGGAGCCAACATTGCCAATGAGGTGGCAGCAGAGAAATTCTGTGAAACCACAATAGGTACTGTCCTGTGTCCACAGATTCTCCTGTCCTCACAGTTGCACACCAAATAGCTCAAATCAGAAGCTGTTGGTTGGATTTCCTAAAATGTTTACACTTAGAAAAGTACTAGGACAATACAGGGGATAGATAGAAAGAGAGGAGACAGTTTTACATGTTCTCACTAGGGTTGTGACCTTAGCATGTGAAATACAAACATGCTTTTTATCACCCTCCACATAACAAACTGCTTTATTTTATTACTGTGTTTAAGATTTTTCTTGGATTTGCATGGCTTTATATGGATAATTGATTACATGTTTGGTAGTTCAGCTCAGATATTATGGTCACAGATGGTACCTTTATGCTTGTTTGTTTGAGTTTGATTTTTCATTTGTTTTTTTTAAGGTATCAATATCTTGTTTTCATTTCTCAAAAAACTTTGTTCTCCCAAAAGCTTGAAATCTTTTTATTTCCATGTTGATGTGTGCACACCTTTGCAGTATGAAGGTGTGCCTAGTCTTGGATTTTACAGTTTCTAGAGAGGCATATGTGAGTGTATACACATACAAGTACTCACATATAAGAGCAGTGTTCATGTTATTTTTTTTCAGTGTTAATTTTTAGTTTTCTGCATTGTTAGCTTTGTAACCTCTTAATCACAGCTTTTACACTGAACTTAATTTTGAATGGTTGAAGAACCTGTTAGTGTTTAGAAACAATTGTCAGTGGCAGCGTGCTCAATTAGTAAAGTGTCCTTTACATGCCTTTATCAGTAGGTATTTTTCTGGCATACAGGCTTTAAAATAATTGGTAGAATTGCTCCTGCTATACTCTTAATCCACATTTGTTTTATTATTAACTGTTCTTTTTAAAGAGAATGATCAAAAAATGGTGAGCGTATAGAGAATTAATGGAATTGTTATTTAGAATCTGTGGCTGAGCAGACAGTGAATTATGAAGAAGTGCAGAGTAACTCAGTGCAGAACTTCTAAGTGCAATGCAGACATGTCCTTGGTCCCTTAGAACAGGAGTCTGTTTAGGATGGAGATAGAACAACCTTATCTCTGCTTTTAAGTGTTGTGGCTTGCACAGGAAAGACTAAATAACATATAAATAAATATTCATTTTTTTTAGCTTTCCTTTCCCTCTCTCAACAGGCAGCAAAATCTTAGAAAATGGCCTTCTCTTCAAAGAGCTCCTGCAGACTCCAAACTTCCGAATAACCGTGGTAGATGATGCAGACACAGTTGAGCTTTGTGGTGCTCTGAAGGTAAGATTAGGAGGCTGCAGCTGGTACACACATGAAACAGTGATCCTTATAGAAAAAGAAGAGAGTATTGCCATTGAAGGAATTAAGTTTATTGTGCTTTATATAATACATAAAACTGCTACATAACGTTTCCAGAGGACCCAGATGGGAAATTAGAGAGCAGCATGTTTGGAAGCTGGCGTTTAGATCTGTGTCTCACTGTTTTCCAACTTCTCTTTCAACATCTCTCACTTAGCAGTCATGAAACAAGTATTTATTTCATCTAACTGGTCAATATGTTTTTAAATCCATTTTAGTTCCCTTTTTGCAACAGTGTGCTTGCAAAAAGAAAGGGAAGAAGAAGTTGGCATTAATCTTTTGTGTCTGTTGACAAAACTATTCCTCTATTCAGTGACTTAAACAATGTGAGCACTTAACGTTTTATGGACATACACTGCATAAGGTTTGTGTGGATAACCATATACAGAAACGACCTGAATATAGTTATTTTGGACAGTGACTCATCCAAAATTTTTTTGGTAACAAAATTGATGCTGTCAAGAAGCAAAGACTGACATATTTTAATTGCTATTTTTTCCGGTTAATTTACAGGCCATTTGGGAAGGGAAGGCATTAGTTGCTTGGCATCTTGGCCAACATACTGTAGTTCACATTATCTCATACATATTCTGAATCATTTTTGATGGGTGTAGTGGTTTAGTAGATAATTTGGGTTACTTTTTTATGTTTTGCATAAATTATTTGTCTTGCTTTGGTTTTGCTGCTGAAATTTGTGTAAACTGCATCATTCTCCTGCAAAGCTACCAGACCAAGCAATGATGTCTTTCAGATAATGAGTGATTCCTGCTCAGCAGGAACTAAACAGCTTTAATAGGATATTTTTTGCCTACTACTTTTCTTGATAATTCTGTCTTTATAGCTGTCATACTGGAAGTCCTGAGAAGGAGGAGGTTGTGGGTCTGTACACAGTTGGGCTTAGGTGTCTTGGTGCAATATGCTTGGGAGTTACTGCATATATAGCAATTTCTCAGTATTGGAGAGCTTGTAATGTGGCTCTACAGCCATTGCTTTAAAATGGTGATGTGGGAGATGAGCAGAAAAGAAATCCCTGTGTAAAAATCCCGCAAAATTAGTCAAAAAGTTTCTTTGAAATCTGATCGGCAAGATGTTTTCTGACTAGCGTAGATTCTTGTTTGATAGAGAAGTTCTGTCCTAGGAAGTTTTTATTCCAGACAAATCTTTTGAAAGGGTGCTAGAGGTGAGCCCATTAAACTAAGCAGGTAGTCAGAGGACACTCAAAACTCCGCTGTGAAGGTGCAAGTCAGGCAAGACACCAATATCTCTTTGGAAATGCAGAAGAATTTAAATAAATGTTTGTTCTTGACCCGGGAAAATACAAAGGTGAAACTTGAGGAATTTTTTTCGTAGCCTTGTTTTATTCTTCCCTTCTGCTTCATTATTCATCATGCATCCTGCAGACTGAACTCTAATTGCTTTCTAAAAAGCTATGTATATTCTGTGTGCTCTAGTAATTCGGTTTTGATTGCAGTATATTTTGTTAACTGAGTTGAGACTTCCAAAGAAATACATGGTATGAGCTCTAAACAAAAATTCAATTAAGGATGGAATAATTGGTTTAAAAATGCTGTGCATTTCTTGCCTAATTAGAAGACAGAACTGGTATAAAGTGGCATAAATCAGTCATGCTAGTGTAGGTGATGTTTTTAAACATGCAACTTCTCCTTAATCTAGGAGAAAATGTTAATAAAATTGTATTTTTAAAAGAATATTTCACTTAAAACCCTTTCTGGTTAATCCTAAATCTTGTGCTGACAGCATGTAAGTAATTTCCTGAGCTGTTCTTAACTCAAACATTGAAAAATTTTATTAATGCATTGGCAACATGTGTGGCTCTGAAAGAAAATAAAGAAGCTAAAATTAAACAGATGGGTATGTTTTTATTGCCTATGCAAAAGCAAAATGCAAAACTCAGATGTGGATAGTATTTTTTCTAAGAAATTGTACATACTTATTCTTAGGAGCATTGTTTGCTAAGAGTAACAACAAGAATGGTTGTTTTTAGGGAAAAATCATGTGTAGCTTCAGTCAACTGACCGATACTTTCTTAAACATGGAAAGTTACTTCAAGAAAAAATAGTAACAATTTGCATTATTTAATTTGCTGAAAGGAGGAAATTCCTGTTTCAGAAGTTGACAGTGTTCCTGTTGTGTGAAGACACAGTTATAAAAGCAGAGGATTTACTCTTTACAGCAGTGCCAATTCAAAATGTCAGTATTGTCACTGCAAATTACAGCTAGGAGGACAGAGGTAAGCAGGCAAACATGTCACTCCAGACTATCTTTTTGGATGTGGAAATAGTAAAAGCAACCTCTATATTGCTATTTAAAACCTGAGAAACAGTACCCATGAGAAACAGTATCTTCTCACAGGTTCTGCATTTTTCTGTAAATACCAGCGCAGGAAAAGAAGACTTTTCTGTTAGTACTGGCATAATGGACTAGATGTTAAAAGCCCATACTTTACCTCACATTTTATTTCTGCAAGCCTTTCTAAACAGGGAAGATTGTCAATGTGGGTAGTTGCTTAAAGGTTGGGAAAAAATACAGAAGGGTAACAAAGAATCCTCTGAGCACAGCTTTCCCTTACAATGATAATTTTAGGTTTGAAATTTGTTTTTTAAAGCCTATTGAATTCAGACTGTAATAATAGGTACTGCAGCTGGGTGATCATGAGAGAACATGTGCTTGATTGCTATTTATATACATATATATGGAATATCCACTTCATTTACTGTATTTAGATTTGTGACAATGGGCTGATGGAGATACAGTGAAGTATGGAAATCAGTGCAGTGCAAATGCAGTCTTATGTCAGCTCGGGGACTGGCTGAATAGACAGTGGTAGTGACTACAAAATCTGATGACACTGAGGAGGAACAGCTGTCTGCTTAACCTCTCTGGCAGTCCTGCTGATACTGCCTTTGATTTTTTGAGTTTTCTTTTCACCTCTCTCAGCCATCATGTGAAGCAAGTAGCTTCTCGAAGTTCATGTATAAGCAGGAGGAAAGCAGGCTGTGCTGACCTGTGATGCTGCCTCAGGGAAGTCTGGACATCCCAGGTGAAATAATGTTTCTGCTTAGTTCTCTTATTGATCCATTTAATTATGGAGAGGCAGTGGTTGCCTCAGAAATGGCTACTGCAGCTGTCTTCATGAGCTCTCCACAAACTGTAAACTGTAAGTTGTTTAGTTCTGAGCACTGACAATATAAGAGAACAATCTGTCAGCAAATTCTGCAGACTTGTTGTAGTTGTTTTCTTGGTCATTTGTTGAGCTTGTATTTGTGACCTCTGGCATGTTTGCAGCAGGTCACATGCAAGTAAAAGACACTTTTTCTCATTTGTTCTGACACATAGTGTGAGCACTGCCTGGCATCAGCATTTCTTTCACAGAGAATAGCTTCACTATCCCAGTGATAAAGTAACTGACTCCATTGCTTACTCATGTTCTAGAATAACTAGGATTAGGACTAACTTCAGCTTCTGGAGACTCACCTGTTAAGGCAAAGTATTTTAGTACCTTAAAATTTTATGCAATATAAAACCACGCTGTGTGTCTTGCTTACAGGATGCATGTTTTAATGTAAAAAGCTTTTAATGCCAAGATAGGGAAAATGTGTTTGCTCAAGCATGTAGTGGTTTTGAGAGCTCTGAATCACTCAGGCCAAGAGGAACGTTGTGTTGCAGTCATTTTGGGATTATTGTGATGGTGTTTTTGAACCTTTGTAACAACAGGTTTGTCTGTAGGCTCTTGCTTATTGGACTCTTAGACTCCCATGTGTGTATGCAAATACTGCTAGTTTTTAAGGTCATGGAAACATGGACTCTCTCCTTTTGCACAAAAATGTATCCATTGCATTTTTAGGAAGTCTTGTAACTTCATGTCGTGGTTTAATCCCAGCTGGGAACAACATGTACCACACAGTGGTTGTCTGACTAACCATCTCCCAACTCAGTGGGATGGGGAGGAGAATCAAGGGGAAAAAGTACTCAAGGGTTGAGGTAAGAACAGTGTAATAATTCAAATTAAGTCAAATATAAAAATAACAACAATACTAGTAGTAATTGTAATGAAAAGGAAAGAGAGAAAAATCCAAGAAAAACAAGTGCACACTACAATTGCTCACCACCCACTGACTGATGCCCAACCTGTCTCTGAGCAGCAATTGATGTTTCCTGGCCACTTCCCCTCAGTGTTCTGTGGTGTGTAATATGCCTTTGGCCAGTTTGGATCAACTGCCCTGGCTGTGTTCCCCCTCAGCTTCCTATGCACCTCCTCACTGGCAGAGCATGAGACACTCAAAAGTCCTTGACTTAGAGTAAGTACTGCCCAGCAACAGCCAAGACCATAAGCATGTTATCAACATTACTCTTACTGGATTCAAAACTCAGCACTGTACTACTTACTAAGAAGAAAACTAATTCCATTTCTACTGAAACCAGGTCACTTCAGGTGTAGACTTTGGCAGTGGCAGCGTTGTGGGTCAATCATACGAGATGCAGAAAGGTGTTTTCACCAGATGGTTCTGCTCCCCACAGTGTGCTGCTCAGAGATTCACTATGGTGCTGGTGCCATTAGGTTCTTGTGTGTCAATTTGTCTTTTGCTTATGCATCTTCCTGCAAGAACGTGGTTTAATGTCTGCACCCAGAGATTTCAAGTACCAAATTGCCTGTTTTGGTGTTGTTTTGGACTGATGGGTGACTCAGTCTTCAGTTTTGTGAGATTTTTGCTGTTGCTGTTTTGTTTTTATAAGAGTGGGTCATCTTTGAGTAGGGTGTAATTTTCTATGGGGTATAAGCAGCTCTCTACAGTATAATAGACACGAGACAGTTGTCAGAGATTCTTCAAGAATTTAAATAAAACTAGGTGGTAGACTTTGTAAATTCATAGTTGTGGCCTCAGGTTATGTAGACCAGGATATAAGAGTCTCTTAGGCATGGGTGTGTGTTCTGGAGCATAATCCATTGTCTTGTGTCCACATTATATGCCAACTGCATAAGAGCATACAATGGGGACATTGTACAAACAAGGAGCTTAGTGTTTTAGAGCTGGAATCACAACTTCCCTTGTTCCCTGCACCGTTTCCTCAGAAGTCACTAGTCTTGGTATGACTTGGTTAATAGAATATTTCTGTTGCTCCAAAGACAAATGTTGCAGAAGGTGGGAGTAGACAACAAAATACCATAGGCCAAATTGTATTGTAGATTATGATCAGGTAGGCCACTTCAAAGTGGAGAGGGAAGTCAAGCAGACAAAGTTGGAGGGAATGGGAAACCTCAGTACTGGAGTATTCAAGAAGCATATGGAAAAAACCCAGAGGTTGCTCAAAGATGTTTTTGTTTATAGCTGAGTGCCAAATACTTGCAGACTTAACATATATGTAAAATGCATTTAAGTGGGTTATCCAGTCTGAAAACTTCTTAAATATCTGCTTGCCTTCCTCTTGCTTTGCCACCAAATGAACAGATACTGAAGGTTGCTTTACAAGAGGCATCTGATGAAAACATAACTGACTCACCACAGCCAGGATTTAAACCAAGGTGATCTAAAGGACCAGCTTTAAAAGCTGACTGTCTTTGGCTGCTTCAGGTCTAGTGTTGAAATATCTGTCTGCAACTTTTAGGGTCATCTTTAGACCTCAGCTAGCTGCTCAAAAAGGCGTGACTGATGCTCTGACCTCATTTGATTTAGAGTCACCTAGCCATGACTGGTTGCACAGCTCTGCAGCAGCCTGGCATCTGTGGTTCTTACAGTCCAAAAAACAAAAAAACCCTGGCTGTTAATCAGCTGGTTGCCTTCATTAGCAACTTCTGTTGTTCGTTCTTCATCAGTAGTTAAAGTTGGTTTGGTTGGTTGATTTTATTTTTTCTCTGCATTAGGTGCCATAATGTTTGTTCTCCTGTGCTCTCTGTTGAGGTCACTGCTGCTGCTGTTGCATACAAAAAGATACTACTACACCCATTACTTCTTTGTTTGCCTTATCAATATGTCAGAACCATCTTTTTTTGGAGTGTTTTGGGGTTTGGTACAGTTTTTTATGGGGTTTGGAGGTTTTTTGGTAGGGGCAGTGGAACCATGGCTAGTCTCTGCTCTGACTCCCAGGCCAGAAAATAGTTTTTATAGTCACTTCACTCAAATGTGTTTCATCTAATTATGTTCTTAAACCAAAGAGGAGACCATATAGCTGAATGTTCTTGAAGAAACAGCACATTCTTTGTAGAATGCTGTCAGCAGGTCTAAGGTAACAGGGTTTTTTGCTAAGGATGTTTATCCTGTGTCATGAACCTCCTGGGGACACCTTGATTAATTTTTACTGTTACAGGAACTCTGCGTACTTGGAAGGACTGGATACTATTGGCTTGGCTGAATTTGATCCCTTAGCATGTCATCATAGAATCAATAAATGTTTCTTAGATGTAGTGTTCCTTTAATCATAAAGAAAATCTGGATAAGAGGACTGTGGGATGTCAGTCTAACTTTACCCCTGCCTCAGGGGAGGAATAGCTCAATCTAGCTAAAACCTCGTTCCGGTGTAGTACAATGTGTTTGTTCTTAGAGATAGTCAATATTAATAGCTCCACAGCCTTGGGGGCAGCTTATGCTAGTGCTTTAACTATGCTTTTATCCTTGGAAATATTTAGTAATGTGAGGCTTGTCACTTTTTTTTCTTTTTTTTTAAAGGTTATCGCATGGGCGTCAAAATCCCCAAATCAAAATAACCCAAAGCAACATAGTCTTTCACTAGTAAATACAGGTTTGCAATTCTTGAAGACATCTGCACTCTGTCTTTTGGTATCTCCTAGGATTCTGTAAACAATAATTGACTCATTTCCCATTTCTCTTCCCATTAGAACATAGTAGCAGTAGGAGCTGGGTTCTGTGATGGTCTTTGCTGTGGAGACAATACCAAAGCTGCCATTATTCGCCTTGGCCTAATGGAGATGATTGCCTTTGCCAGAATATTTTGCAAAGGACAGGTGTCTACTGCCACTTTCCTGGAGAGCTGTGGAGTTGCTGATCTCATCACTACGTGTTACGGTGGCCGGAATCGACGTGTAGCAGAAGCAGTTGTTAAAACTGGAAAGGTACCTTACCCACTGCTTAAAATATGTTATTGCAACTGCCAGCACTCCTAGTTTGTTGGTGTAGTAGAGTATCTTGAGTCATGCTAGCTCTACTGAGTGAGTACCCTTCTCTTTCCTCTTGGGTTTTTCCAGTGTGTTGCAAGACTAGAATGAGTGTAAAGGTGTCCCAAAGGGTGGAGGTGATTTAAAAGAAAAGCTTGAGATGTAAGATGTTGGGAGATGCAGATTTAAGAAGGAGAATATTTATAAACAAGAATATAGGAAAATATTGCATATGCTCAACCAAGGTCACTTTTGAGAAAGAAAAAAGCCTTAGTAAATTTTTTTTCCATCCAGTTGATGTCATCAGATCTCTGGAAACTTCATCATAGCTCTCCCTTTCTTTATTTTCTTTTCTCCTTCATTGATTAGTCTATTGAAGAATTAGAGAAAGAAATGTTGAATGGTCAGAAACTGCAAGGACCACAGACTTCTGCAGAAGTGCATCGCATCCTCAAGCAGAAAGGAATGCTGGACAAGTGAGTAAGAACAGATAAACAAACTCCCACATATCCCTTTTTTATCTCCATAATTCTTTCTGCATTTTTGCTTTTGCTGTCTTCTTAAATGTAATAGCCAAAAATAAAACCACTGCAATAAGAGTAGCTTAATCTCTACTATAAAATCAGAGAGGGAAGTGAATAGAACCTCAAAAGAATACTGGTGTAGATAGAGCTATTAGCATGATGTTAAATTTGTGAATGTCCTTCTGTTTGCAGGATGTATTATTGCCTTCTGCTACTACAGAAAAGCACAGCAAATGTGTTTTAACATGTGAAAAGAATAAAATGCATGAAAATAGAAGCAGAGCTTCCTGAAGAGACTTGTGAAAAGGTTCTGCAGCTCATTTCATAGTAGGAAATTCATTGCTTACCTCCAAAGAGAGGAGCTTTGTTATAAAGGGATCTATATAGGTGATCATCTGAATAGAGTGGCTGCTTCTACCACATGGATTCTAGCTTAGATACCACAGTTCTCTTTCCTAATGTGATTTCCAGTCTGCTGTAGGTTAAAACCTGCCATCTGCTTCTGTAGGTCAGGGCTTTTTTGTGGTATGAAATTCAGCAGATTGTCCTTTGTTCCGTTGTGTTTGAGTCAGAACGTGTGGTTCCCATAGCCACACACAGAGTTGTCTCCTTTTGAGATTAAGGGATGCATTTATCTGTTCCTCTTTGTAGAAGAGGCAAAATAAATAACTGCCAGTCAGAAGACCAAGCCTTTTTATTTTCAAAGCAGTTTTTTTAATTTTAATGGATCAGCTACATAAAATTATTAATTTTTAATAGTATCTTTGTATGTAGGCACCTAAGTCTGTTTTTTCAGTGTACAGTAATGATGCTAACTACAGGAAAAATCTAACTAAAATGTTGGCTTCATTCTTCACTGTTTATGATTCCATAAATGAGACAAGATGCTGTGTTTGAGGAGATTTTTGGTTGGTTGTTTTGTATCCTGTTCAACCTTACAACAAATAGAGTGCATTATAGAAGAGTTCAAGTTGTGTTTTTAATGAAAGACATGAAAACAGAGTGTTGCTAATTTCTTTCTGGTATGCCAACATGTATGTGTCAGTTCTTCATGAAAGGTCCCATTCAGCAAGACTTTTGAAAGCAACTTGCATTGTGTTTTTCAAAAACTATTGCTTTAGAGCACAAAACACAGTGAAGCAGCCATGGTTTCAAAGTGAAGAGGTAAGGGTCTAGTAAGGATAAGATTCTGTGCTCTTGTCCTACAAGAGGTCTCAAGGCTATGCAGAAATAATGCAAAAGTCCAAGTTCAGCAGAAGAGCCTTGGTAGCAGGGTTGATGCCTACTGATACCAGCAGTGCAATTACTTTTTTCATGTCCACAGTTGCAGACCTCACCCTCTTGATGTGCTCAGGCCTGAGATGCATTTGCAGTTTGCTGGCCCTGAGCCTCAGTCAGCCTTGGTACTGATCTCTCTGTGTGAAGTGTGTCAGGCCTGGGCACAGCAGTGTTCTCTGTGATAAGCAGCAGGACTTAGGGTGTGGTTTGTAGTAGTGGTGCTTCTTCACTGAAAAGTAACTGCCAGTGCTGTGTCTAAAGCTGTGGGAGATTTGCTTTTGCTTCAGAAGGTTCATGTATTTTGTGGCCACCTCTCACATAGGCATAATAATTTTGTTGGTGACTACATTTAAGTTTGTATGGGAGCAGCAAATTGAACCTCTCTCCAGCCCAATACATCATACAAAGTGAACAATAAGTGAGGTTTGTAAGAAATGGAAAAGTCTTTGTGTAAATTTTTTTTCTGCAGCTTTCCTAGTAAGGGTTTTGCAACCTAAGCAGTGTAGAACTGGATTTGAGAGACCAAATGTGGCTGTATGATAGTTCTTTTTCCACCAGTGAAATAAAACCGAAAATCAAGTCACTTGGATTGACATGAAATAGTTTTTGCTGTTGTTGCTATTTTTGTCTGTTTTCCACGAAAATAAATCAAAATAAATGGGACATGCATTTCACAGTAAAACATTGAAATGTTGTTTCAGCTGAAAATGAAATTCTACATTTTGAATTAAGCACTTGTAAAAAGCCATAGAAATGATGGGCTGAATTCACAAGCATGTCCATTCTCCCACTTTTTTCCCCAGTAATGGGGAAATGCTGCATTCAGCCAAGTACCAATCCTGCATGTACCCCTGAGAATGCAGTAGTCACCACGGTGTGATGGTACTCCTGGATGGTTCATGGCTTCTCTTGTGACCTCTGGCTCACTTCGAGGAGTCCAGTTGGGAGCAATGTGCTCCTACCAGAGTTGCTGCAGTAACACATGGCAGCAGAGCGTAGGACCAAGCATATATGGTGCTCAGTACTGGCTGGGGTTCTGCTCAGTGCTGAAATGGGCATTACAGAAAGCTTTAGAGTGAGCGATGGGACAACTTCTAAGGCGAAAGTCCCAGTCCAGATGTGCTCCGAATCACTCAGAAAGTAACTATTTCACTGTCTCCTGTGCTCCTTATAAAAGACCACGCTGAAATGGCATATGTGTTTGAACAGGTAATTAATCCCTAAAATTCACCAGGTTTTGTATGAAAATGGGACTTGTCTGGCTGTCACTGTCCAGAAAGTATGGCATGCAAATACAAATTTCTGTAAAATGTCTTTACTGTAAGAAGCCTTTATATTATCAGAGAAGCCTAAATAATTTGGGGGTTGTTGGAAACATGGCCAATTAAAAAAAAAAAAAGAAAAAAGCAGATAGGTAATACAGTGTTTTAAAATCCAGGTTTCATTTTGGATTCTTATTAAAAACTTGACCTTCAATGTCTTCTTGGGTCTCTTGGTGTCATATTCTGTATTTATCAAGCTGTTGCTCAGAAGTAATGCATAACTGATATGCCAGTCATCCTTTTTTAACCATCGATGAGTACGGCTGTAAGAACGGCCAGGAAAGATGTGAATGTTTTTAATTTATTTTTTAGATCACTTAATGGTTGTGCCATACATAATGAATGTTGCAGGCTCCATTACAGCTACCTGGGCCTCTGAGAGTGACTCATATGGGCTCTGTATTTATCCAGTGCTTTTCAGCCCAGTGCTAGCACTTGATAAATAGAAAAAAGAAATTGTTTTTTCTATCTCTTCTTTTTCCCCTCCCTCTTCTCACCCCATTTTATTTTTTTCATTTAAGAAAATGTTACAGAATAAACTTACATTATCTTTGTTTTCCCGTTATGTTTCCTCAGGTTTCCACTATTCACTGCTGTGTATCAAATCTGCTATGAAGGGAGGCCTGTCAGAGAGATGATATCCTGCCTTCAGAGTCATCCAGAGCACATGTAAAATCAATCAGGCTGTTATACTAATGCAGCTTTCTGCCTTTCAAATTTGTGTCTGGGTTCAAGTGGATGTATCTATCGTTAAGCTTTGTTCAAAGCCGCTCACTGGGCAACAGTAACAACATGAATGTCACTGAACAAGTATTGTTTTGTGTTATACAGCCTAGTTTGGTACAGCATGCAGTGTTGGCTTGGTGATTGTTGTTGTACTGGCTAAAATGCAACTGGTTTAAGGTAAACAGTACAAGAGTTGCACTACATACCTGGTATATATACACAAGTGTACTTCGAGTGTGTTCCTACACCATAAAACACAAGGTTTTGTTATCTCTTATTAAGGCCTAATCCAAAGTCCACTGGATTGTGACAAGAATCCTACTGGTTTTGATTGGAGACTGAATCAAGCCTATAACCTTGAAATATTAGGAATCTTTCTATTAGAACTTGATTTTATTATGTATACGCAGTTAAATTTTAACATTTTGCATGCTTGTGATTATACTAATTTAAGCAATGTTAATGCAAAACAAGTGGTAGCAGTCATTCAGGGGGCTACAGGGATATTTTAATGAATGCTAGTGAAGAACATTGTCATTTTTGAAAGTTGTTAAAACTGCCAGGTTATTTTGAAACCAATTTCTAAGTGAATTTAAAGGTTTTAATTACACTGTTTTAAAGGGAGCATTCTAGAGGGGGATCATTACCTCCCCTTCTGTTTTTTAATCCTTGCATTTTTATATTTCTCCATTTCTCCCTTACTGTTCCCTTACTGTTCTCCCTACTGTTAGGCTCTTCTAGAATCCCATTCCCCAAAGCAAGCCAGAGATGCTGACCTGGGGGTTCTGAACCCTGGAGCCTATGGTTCATTTTAGTGTTGTACTGGTGGTTGTTCTTCACTGGTACTGTTGGGTGGGTGGGGAAGGACACTCTTGGGTATCCACTGCTCAGAACTGTTATGCTGTGTTTCTAGCCAAGCTGCAAAATGTTGCAATCCACACAACACTCCAAGAAATGTTAGAGAAATTCCGTGGTAGATCATGCTTGTGTTGTTAGAAGGGTTGTGTGCCAGTATGATGACTGCATTCATTTCAGTGCCTGCCAGTGACTGACATGTCACTTGGATTGAAGTCCTGATCCAGCCTCCCCAGTTGTGAAGTTACTCTTTCACTGGACAAATCATTAATGGGTGCTGAATCAATTCCTCTGTGACCAGTCTCCCAGAAGGCATCCCAAAAGCATCTGTCTCTTTTATTCCTGAGGCATCTCAACTAGTTTTTTTCAGCCACCTTGGCTTTATCAGGTAGGTTAATTTTATTTGCTGTTGGAAAATTTGTGATTTTACGGGTTTAGGGGTAGAATTGGCTTGGTTGGGGTTTTTTTTGTTTGGGGTTTTTTTTGCTTTTCTTGTACTAAAGTGTGAGGTCTTTTTTTTTTGTGAAACATACGCTAAGTACATAAAGAGTGGACTCATTCTTCCAGCTGGGAGACAAGGGTTGGCATCAGGATTTATAGAACAGGAATGTCCATCTGCTCTGCATATCCACTCCTAACCTATGAACAATACCAGAACTGTTTTTCATTGTTCTCTGTGGCAGTTTTAGACCAGAAATCATAAGCACAAACCCATCCTGAAGCTTTAAGTTGTAATTCAAAACTTGCTATAACAAAGAGGATGCCTGGATTACTCTGAAAAAGGTGAGCATTGGGACAGCTTTGTGTAGACAGGAAGACGCTTCAGCTCAGAGGTACCAATTTTGTGCTCCTATATTATTTTGCATTAATTTTTGGGAGATCTCATCAATGTCCTCAGATATTCAGGGATATGAAAAGTTCTTTTGCCTTACTTCTGATTTAGTGCTAAATATAACAGATGGCCAGAAGTTAAGCAACATCAGGTGTTGGTGTCAATGGGGAACATTGCTGGTAGAGCTGGCTTGGAGCAAACACTTCCTTAGACGTTTAAGAGGAAGTTTTCAGGTTGTTAGCACTGTTATACTAACGCACACAAGGAGCACACACTCCTCATTACTGCATAACTTTCAGTGTGTTTGCTTATGCTTTGTTTTGGTTTTGTTTTTTTAATACGAAATTAATTGGCTTTTCCTTTATATGTGTACATATACATTACATATATATAAACTTTTTTTTATATGCAGTATATAGTACCGTAGCATTTTGTAAGATACATAAAGGGCTATATGAGCTAAATGTGGTAAATTAATATATATTTTTAAATTATTTCTTTATTATTCCAATACTACTTCTACCACTGAAACCCCCAAATCTTAATTGTTCTTGTTTTGTACAGAAGCCTATATTCTAAGGCAAATCCACAGAAAAGGTTTTTATGGAATTCTTTTCTCCAGTCTCTTATGATATTCTTGTTTTTTTCAGACAAAAAGTGAGGTTTCAGGAACTAAAATAGTTTATTTAAATTTCTATAGCTAGTTCATCATCTGCATTTGCTTTTTAATGCTTGAGAACACAGCTTGTCACTAGGTATTTCTCCCCCACTAATAATTACTGTTCATTAAAAAACTGTGATTATGGTACTGGAATGGAATGATTAGAGTCCAGTTTTACAAACACTGTTTTGCCTAGTTCTGGGATAGTCTTAACTGAAAATGTTAACCCCTGTGTAAGGGGTCATACATTTGTAACTAATTCTTGGTTTATGAGCAAAAATTATTAAGGAAGGCATTATATTCTAATGATACTTACTCAACTTGCCCTAGACATATATGTACTGATTTTGTTCAAATATGGTGGATGTACACCTGTTTGAAGAGTATAAATAAACATTTTTGTCTTGCAAATCACTTTGTTTTCTTTTGTGTCATTTTGCATGTCTTGTGATTAGTATTTTATTCACTCGATTGAATGTAGGTTTTTGTGGACGTGGGATGTAATGATAGCAGATACAAGGCTGCCATGCAAGAACATAAATTTTAAAAAGAACTGTTTGTCATCCAGATGTCAGCATTTTCATTTCTGTCCATTGGGGATACAATTATGGTGCCTTTGACCACTGAAAACAGGTCCTTGTCTTCAGTTCCTTGAGTTGCTGTGGGAGCCACTGGAGGGCACTGGACAGTAGGTGACTTATTCTGCCTGCTCTGCAGTTACTTCTCATTTATTTCTGAAGTTCCTGAGGTGCTTGTGTGATTGCACCTGTCTTACACTGTGTTCCTTGCATTTGGAGATGGTTATATTTAAACACCAGATGCATATGTTGTAGATCCACTGGAACTGAGAGAAGGAGCTTGCTGTGAAATGCCCAACACCTTGTGACCTCTGCCCATGGATCTGGCTTGCCTATCATCTAAGACCCTCCTGGTACAGGACAACAGCCACTACTTCAGCTCTACAGTCTGTGAGAACTCTCAGCATCACTTCAGTTCCTGTATTGTGTATCCTGCAACATTTTTTCTGTTGTATGTTAAAGTCTCAAAGGCCTTGGGAAGTAACCACATGTTGCTCAGTTTTGCTGGTTTGTACATCAGAGAGATGGGTGGGATGCGTCACAACTGTTTAACCAGAGAAAGGAAGGTCTGCCACTTAGAGTGGGGCACCAATCTGGAAAAAGAGGATGGGCTTTGTGGTGAACAGAATAATGCACTGTCTACTGAAAGCCTCAAAGCATTTCATAAAATGAGAGCAATGTCCTAATGCCTTATTTACACATAGGGATACTGAGACAAGTGAAGGTGATTACCCAGCAAACCTGTAACTGGATGCATTTTATTCCTAATTTTAGGATAGAGTTTCAGCCATTAGGTCCTTTCATGAAATCACCTAATAGAATGAATATGTAGATACCTCAAGCATACCCTCCAAAAGGGCTTTAATTTTAATTAGTCTCAATCAACAGGAAAGTAAAAACTATCACAAGACAACTAGGGTGGATACCTTAGTTTCATGTTATCTTCTGAGGGGGTAGTGTTTTCTCACTAAATCTCTGTGGTACAGGCTGAGTGTCTTTCATGTCTGACTGTAAATAACAGCCAGGCTGTACAAGAAACATGACAGACAAGAAGTCAATTTCTAATGGCCTGTGCTGATGATTCTTTATAATGCTCCCACCTTGGACTTCATTGTAAGGATGGAGTCATGTGAGTGAAGTACATCGATTTCTCAGCAGCTGGTTAATGCTGAAATAAAATGTTGTCCTGGGACACATGGAACTTCATATTATTAGGAAGTGTAAAATACTTTTCTTGTGCCTGTCTCCAGGCCACATGGAGTTTTCTCCTGTGATTTGTCATGAGCTGATAGAAATCTGAGCACTAAAAGGTAACACTTCTATTGTGAATAATGAATGAGAAGATTATCTGCCTTTTCAATCCCAGCATGTGCAAAGGAGAGGTGTTCAGTGTTCAGGCTGAATGAAACCTGGTTCTCTTCTCAGTCTGTTCTAACTTGATTTTAGATCACTGCTAATATGCTTGGGATAGGGACATTCAGTCTAGTTCTACTCTTACTGAAAGCAGTTGCAGAACTGGATTTTAAGGGAACAGTAGGGTGATGCCCAGCAGAATGGTATCTGTCAGAGTTTCCCTATGTCTGAATTGGATTTACCTATTTGTTATATTTTCCTGTTACCTACAGTATCTGTTCTAGAGAGATTTAGTGAAGGGTAATTTTAGGGGCAATGGGAACCATATGTTGATTATTTCTGTAAGTTACTAGAAACAGTGTGAATTACTGATTTTAAATGTATGTTCTTCCTGTAACCCATGCTGAAGAAATCAGTGAATGATAAAATAAGTGCTGCTCTGACCTGTGAGCAGTCTTGATTGTTTAGGTGAGGATAGCTGCCAGTCTTCTCAGTATAACTCACATTGCACTCTGATACAGTTACTGCTGCTGCCTGTTGTTGCTACACTGCATGTTTCCTTTCCTCAGCTGGATGAGTCATTTAGTGTCTTTCACCCTATAGTTTTTCTTCATGTCTCTTCCGGCTTCCTTCTCGCCTCTCTGTATCTGCACCTGTATGTGCTGTTTAGTAGTGCACCTTAAGAATGGTTTTCATATCAGAAGGTGGGGGTGTGTACATGCACACACGTGCTCATCTGTACAGGTAAGCCCTTACCTACCTTTTCTTTTTTGAATGATTGTGTGCACAAATAAGCCTTGTAAGGGGCTGGGAATTTTGCAGAGGGTTTTAGCAAGGCCACCAAGAGGATTGATGTTCCTTTGTTGTAGGTAATGTCTGTCTGACTATTTAGAGCTGTTTGACTGTGAAGCTAGTGCATGGATTTCTTCCAGACCATCCTGGCTGTCTGGGATAGCAGTTAGTCAGCTTGGAATAATTGAAAACACTGCTACTATTTTAGGGGAACAGTATCACGTCCATGCTACCAGTCATTGAAGCTCTGAAATGTCATGTTTGTCAAAAATAATGCATATTTCATGTTCAGGTGAAAATAATAGTGACATTAATTGAATTGCTTTGCCCTTTCTCCAAATTTAGATTGATTATAAACCCTGTTATTATCATAGGAGCGCACTTCAGCTCTCAGTGTTATAGATTCTTTCTGCATGATTTGTGTTTTTGAGGACTTAGTGAACATCTTTCAGTTTGATGATTATTGAGCACAGGCATGTGGTAGGCTCAGAAAGTACAGCCTCGAGGATTTTTAGCTTACATTTTTATCTTTTTGAGGGCTGGAGAGAAATGGAAAGCCAGCCAAATCTGTTAGCAAGCACTGGCTGAGTTCCTGATCTACGTCATCTTTAAATACTAGTATTTAAAACACAAACATCAAGCACAAGTACTTGTGTCACAGCTGCTCAGTCTGTGAGCCTTTTCTTTTTTTTTTTAGCATGCTATTCTTTTTTTGTGGTACTTACTCCCTGTATTGTTGAATCAAGAGGTAAACCAACATGTATTGTGATACAAGATTTTGAAGTCTAAATACTTAAAAGGAAAGTGAGCCCAAAGCAAGCTGCTCTGTACTGTGATAGCTGAGCAGAGCCAGCCTTGGCTTTGGATTAAAGCCCAGGTTTTGTACAAGTGTTTTTAGTGGTGTATTTAAACCCGATTTACGGATTTTTCTAATTTCCACTTACCGTGCAGATTTGCAATGCAATGTGACAGATGCTTTGGGTGTTTTGTTGTTTCTGAGCTTTTTTTTACTTAATATAGACTTCAATTTTCTCCAAGCTTCAAGCTAGGTGGTGATTGCAGTAGCACTTAGGCCAGTCTTGCCTTGTCTATGTTTAGTCTTATCCTCCTGGTTTTTTATCTGCATTTTTTCCAGGCTGTAGGCTACTATAGATAAGGAATACCTTTCATTACTCCCAGAGCTTTAGCCAGCATGGAAAAAAAAGGCTCAGCATACTGCCATGTGCCCTTAGCCTTGTCTTATGTTTGTTGCACAGCAGAGAGGCTAAGTGGAATAAAATCTTTCAAACTTGCATTCTCTTGGGTTTCATTCTTATGCCACTCACATCTTTATTCATATATTGACTGTTTTAAAAAAGCAAAAGCTCATTTTTTTTCCAAATGATGTTCCCTGGTGCAGTTGCTCAGGCTGCCTCCAGTCTCTAGAACACATGATCACAAAAGCTGCTTATGTTGATTCTGATGGGTTCCCATTCTAGAGCTGTACTTAGGTATCCTGTACTTAGGTGTAGAGTACTGAAGTAATTTTTTATCACTCAGAAATTTTGTCTCCAGTTTATCCATAACTACACATTATCCACAGATATATTCTAAAACTTGTAATTCAGCTGCTTGTAACCATTTGACAGAGGATTGTGCAGTTACCAGGTATGACAATTTCTAGGTGTGGCTTTTCTTCCAAAATACAGTGTGGTTTCCTTCACAATGCTTGGCACTGTAGAGCAGCAGAGGTCTTTCCTAGTAGGCACAATTAGCTTTCTGAAAGCAATCAGATTGGAAATGGGAGGAGAGAGTGGAATGGGGTTAGACTTCAAACCCTACAAATAATTGTTTTAAGTGTAATTTGTATATACTATATGTGGAGAAGAGAGGGAACTGAATGCAAAGTACTGCACTTGATGGAACACAAGGAGTGAGCCCAAGTCAGTTTTAACCAGTGCAAGAGTGGTAATGCAAGAACAGGCACTGAAACACAGGAGTGAAGACAAAGCTGTTGAGAGTTGTTTGGAGCCCCTTTTGGCCCCATTTTCTACCCGGCATAACTTCACTGTAACATCTTAGTGCAGCGATGTTCCCTTCAAACTAAATCCTGGGAAATGGCTCCTCAGAGAACTTAGCAGTTGCTCAAGTAGAAGAGAGATTTCACAAGCACACTTGGTATTATCAAAACGCATTGAGATACAACAATTGCTGTTGAAATTCCCCTTCCACCCCATGTATTGCTTCTCCAAGCAAGAGATGGAAAACTCTGAGATGAGAAAAATATGCTGTTCATGCATTCTAGACAACTTATACAGAGGAAATATGCACTTTACTCACTTTGCTGTGGGATCATCAGAGTTCAAGAGTTGGTTGCCTCTTCATCAGTTTGTTATTTTTCTCAGAGCTAAGCTAAGAAGAATTAGGTCTGACTGAGTAGTCAGAAATAAGCCCTCAAAGCAAGGTTCCTCAAAAGGTTCTTCCCGAAATTCTGAGAGAATTATCTTCCTTCTGTCTTGCAATTGCAGTTTCAGAGCTAGAAATGGGAACCCCAGGTAACAATGAGGAAAGCATAACTCTGGCTATTAGGATTTTTGTGTGATCTTAAAACCAAATAATTTTAATGCTGCCAGCAGCTGTGCCATGGTGTTACCAAAGGTTGAGGTTAAATGAAATAAACCGAGCAAGAACACTCTGGAGATACTCCTGACTCAGACGTGGTTTTATTAATCTAAAATACCTCCTGACCTGCAAGTGCACTGAAAATCTTGCTGGTTGTTTCTGTCTGAGAACTTGTTTTGTACACAAGTTCTCCCTTTGCACAAAGCCAGCAACACTGGATTTTTCATTGCTGCTGTAATCAATCCTAAACAGAAGGTAGGGGGCTTGGTTATGAGATTTGTGAATTATCAAATACTATGATGGTGGAAGCACAAGAAGCATTTGTGTGAAATGATCACATTTAGACAGAACCTGTCACATCAGGGTGGGCTGAGCCAAGGGAGCATTATTGCAGGCTGGAGGATGTAACCTATAACTAACCTTCTGATTAGACAGATACCTTGAAATACCCCTTGAGAGTATTTCCAACACTGGGATCAGTGTTGTTCGTTGCTGTTTATGAAGATAATTTATTAAATACTGCATTTCAGCATTGATGAATTCATATAATCCCCTTAATCATCTTTCTCTTACTTGTGAATTACATCAGGAAAACCATCACTAGTGATTTCAGACACCCATAAAGGTAGGATTGTAGCACAGGAAGGATGCTTGTATGCAAGCAATCACAGAGTCATTTAGGTTGGAAAAAACCTCTAAGATCATCAAGTCCAACTGTTAACCCAGCACTGCCATATTCACCACTAAACCATGTCCCCAAATGTCATATTCACATGTTTTTTGAACATTTGATTATACCACTTCCCTAAGCAGCTTGTTCCAATGCCTGACCACCCCTTCAATGAAGAAATTTTTCCCAATATCTAGTCTAAACCTTCCTTGGAGCAACTGTGACTCCATCATACTAATACCTAGTTTAAATATGTCCTTACTAACTCCAATATTTTTCATTGTTCTGCCTGCTGAAACAATAATAAAAATATGACCTCCCTGATTAGTCCTTCACTGACAATAGCAATCATAGCATCCCTTAGAAAGAAAGCACAACAATTTGATGCATGACCTTCATTCTCACACACTCACACAGCTTGTTTCCTAGGCCTCTGATTGAATCCTTATGAGGAAGGAAAGTGAGTAATTATTTGATTGGCATATTCAGAGAATAACAGGGGTTTTGTAAGATCATATGTTTGATATATTTAGTGACCACATTTTTAAATAAATGTCTGGATCTATGAGACATTCTTTTAATTATATAGATACATCTCTGTGTGCATGTATGTGTGTTTTTTTATATCCATAATTTAAATTTCTGATATCCTGAGGAGACGAAAATTGGGCTATCACACTGCCTATCCTCCTCCCTTCATAGTCTTTTAACTTACTGGTCAATTCCAGGTGAACACAACAAAAGTGAAAGATTATCAGAATGTATCAAATTCTTGTAAATGCCAAGAAAATGTGTTGAGGATACCATTATAGAAGAAAAATCTACATGGAGTACATTGCTCTTACCCCCACTGCAGCCATCACATCCAATAGAGCGTGAACTTTCTCGAACATGAAGGTGAGCCAACCTTAAAGTTCTTAGTAAACAAAGCTTTTTTATTGTGGGACATATGGGGACATCTATGTAATTACAAATCTCATGTCATAATTGTCTCATAGTTAGCATTAAGCCAGACATTTGCAAATTGATTTCATTTCACTCAGCTATTGGAGCCACCTCCATCACAGAGCATCCTCTGCTTACTTCAAATCTAATACTGCAAACCACAAGGCTGTGCCAATTCACATAATTTAAATACTTAGGTAATGAGGTTGCCCTCAGCAGAAACATTATTTTAGCTGCACTATGAGCTTTTAGTAAAATCCTTCTTGGTATGTTTTTCTCATGGTTCAAAGAGCTTAGATAGCCTAACTCTTATCAGCTCTTCTCCCAATCTCCTAAAATCCCCCAGTGAAACCCTTCCTTTCTTCTGAAATTCTCTTTTCCCTCACTGATCTGGGAAAGAAGCATTATCCATGCTCAGTAGCTAGTTAGCAGGGTGATAAATTACTTGACAGGATAAGCTTTCTCAAGACATGGCATAAATGGAGTAAGCCTTTGTTCTGAGGAAATCCCAATCCCTCCAAAAAGCAGCCCATCATCCACCCCCCTGACTGTTCTATAGTCTTGTACCGTGCACCATTTTCACACAGCCCAGAGCCTGCAATTTTCATAGCAGACTTAGTGAATTGAGAAATATAACAAAATTTGCCTTTCTGATTCATTTAAAAATCCCAGCAGGATTTGTTAGATCGGCAACAGGCAGCACACTTCTGTTCCCCATAAGTACATGCAGCCATAACAGAAACATCATTCTCTCTCCTGTTTTCTTCAAACTCCTGCTTCTCTGGCAATAGATGTTTTTTGGGAACCTAGAACTGGAGAATGCACTAACGCCTTGCATCACTGCACCTGTTTTTTCATGCACTGACACAAGAGCTACCAAGTGTCAGCAGCTTTGCATAGTTGTTCTTTGCATATCTGTAACACTGATGCTATAAAAGCATCCAGATTTATAGTCATGAGAAGTATTCTGCATATTCTAAAACATTGGTGCCTCCACATGTGTCCTGCTTTGAGTTCACTTGACTGTGTTTTGTGCTAGAGAGATTTAGTTTTGTTTCAGGGCTCAGACTGCCCTATAAATACAAATATGGGGTCATTTTGTTCTTTGTTTCACAGAACTCTCTTGGCACTTGTCTACTTACAAAGGAAAACTGCTGATTTGAAAATACCGATGTCAGACCATTACATGGTATACCGTGGTCCTCTATTAACATTTTCCTCTCCTTCTGTTAATGGATAGATGTCAAATGTCCTTATGCCTTACTAAGAGAATGGCTGTGCTGAGCCAGGATGAACAGCAGTAAAACTCTGCCTGCATTTCTCTGCTCTCTCCTTCCACTCTTGTGTCCCCCAAGACTTAGGTCAGTGCCCTGCCAGGCTCCCAGTTCTCTTTTCTTGCAATTTAGCCCCCTATGACAGAGCATGTAAAGTCTGGCACCTCATCCCAGTCAGCTGCTGCCTTTCTCAGCAGATCCTGCATTCAGCCCATTGTCTTTTTCCCTTTCTCTGGATGAGGATTTTTCCACCCTTAAACCTTGCAGCCCACCCGCATAAAATTGATTCTCCCTGTACAGCACTTTCATTACCCAGCCATGGGCCAGGCATAGCAAGATTCGTGAGATCCTTTATTCTGCTGCCGTGTCAGGACAAGGAGGTCATGTGTTGGGCATTGGTACTGCATGTGTACTGTACATGGGTGGCCAGAGTGGTAACAGGATTGTCACTTTATGGAATTAATTGGAATTCATTTCTAAGGTTTCTCAAATCACTTAGGTCATGAGGTCACTTGGTCTGTTCATCCTACAGAAGAGGAGACTGAGGGGAGAACTCATTGCACTCTACAACTTCCTCATGAGGGGAAGAGGAGGGGCAGGCACTGATCTCTTCTCTGTGCTGACCAGTGACAGGACCCAAGTGAATGGCCCAAAGCTGTGTCAGGGAAGGTTTGGGTTGAACATTAGAAAAAGGTTCTTCCCCCAAAGGTTGTTTGGGAACCGGAACAGGCTCTCCGGGGATGTGGTCACAGCATCAAGCCTGCCAAAGTTCAAGAAGCATTTGGTTGATACTTTCAGGCACATGGTGTGATTCTTGGGGATGTTCCTGTGCAGGGCTAAGAGTTGGACTGGATGATCCTTGATGGTCCCCTCCAACTCAGCATATTCTGTGATTCTGTGTAACAAAGACCACAAAATTTGTCAATGTGAGTTTAGTAAAGGGTGTATTTTAAGCAAAACTATAGCTTTGAATTCTAGATTTAAAATGATGGAGAGTCCACTGTTTTAGTTAATAAATCATTCAAATAGCTAATTATGCTGTATTATAAAAAAAGTTAAAAAAACACCAAACAACAAAGATTCTTTATTTTCAGTCTGAGTTTGTCCAACTTCAGCTTCCAACCATAGCATCTGGTTAAAGTTTTGCCTGCCAGGCACTGGACGTCTTCTCTCTGTGTATATATGCACACAGCAAACTCAAGTCACTTGCTCATAATTTAGCATAATATAAGGCACACTTTAAATTATACCAAGCACAGCAGAGTGAGATACCTCTCTTATTTTTTTTAAGCCTGCAAGAGAGCTGAGGTGATGTAAACTCTCTCCTTAAACATGGATGGTGCTGTGAAATTGTAGTCTTTCATTAGCTATTTAAAAACAAATATAGCGTTAACAGTTGTTGAAGGGATATTTTCCTCCAGCTGTTTTGCACTGGGCTTGGGTGCTGTATAAACATTACCTGCTGTGATTTACATAAACAGTCAAGCACCACCCTTAACGAGTAGAAAACATACATGTCTTCAGTGGAAATGTTTATATTCTCACGTATGTAATCACTCGTGTTTGTACCACAGTAAGAGCTAAAGCTCCGTGGTGGACTGCTGGCCTTAATCAAAGTATTTATTAGGGAACCTCAGGGACAGCCGGCCTGGACATGCTCAGGGGCAGAATGAGCTCCTGCCTCACGTAACACGACACCAGACACTCCTGAGTATCCAGGTGGCTCCTGGTTTGCAGGTGTGAGAAGGCACGGCCAGCAGCTGTGCCCGGAGCTGCGCTCTTAGGCTCGCTGAAGAGCAGGACAGCACAGCCAAGCGCAGCTGAGAAGCAGCCTGTGAAAACAATATGGGCAGGCTCTTGCAGGTGCATTACACAATGGAGGTCCCTGGCCCCAAAGTATGAGAACCACAACTTCCATTCTGAGATTTGTACATAGACTTCACATTTTGCACTACAAACTCTTTTTAATTTTATTAGATGTGCTCTCTGCCCTGAAGTTAAGAATATGTGTTCAGTGTGCAGGGACAATGTTCTAAGTGCAAATCAGCTCTGGATGAAGAAAGCAGTTTTTCTTCAGCATAGTTGTGTTTCAGGGCTGGAAGGGATGTTTAGATTCTCAGAGTAGAAAAAACAGCTGGTGAAAGGCTAATGCACAGAAAATACATGGCTTATATATTTTGTGATTTCTTTTCTTAACGCAGCCTCTATCATCAAGCAGTTTACTTAGTGTCATGATAATGGCTTTCAAAACTGGGGGGAAAAAAAGTCTTAAAGTCACTGTATTACTGTTCACAGCCTGGAGTTCATTATCTGTATGGCTGTGAGTGTTCTAAGGGAGCTTTTTGGCAGGTGAAGTGACTGTGTGTCTACAGTCAAGACTTTGTCCATATAATTCAAGTAAAGAAAGAAACATTTGTGAGGAGTACAAACATAAACAGCTAAATCCTGCTTCTTCCAGCCTTGAGGTAGTAACATGCATCTGGTGATCAAATCCCATGCACTGTCATTACTTGCACTGCAGTTTCAATTGGTATTGATTTTATGTCCATTAACTTTGGGGTGCCCAAGCTGCAAAACCAAACAAACCTTGTGTTCAGTAATCCCATGTACAAATCTATAGATTTCCTGAATAATAGTCAGCCATTGTGAAAATACAGGCATCTTCTCTATTCCCTCTCTGTTGCAGCAGCATTAGGATATCCAAGTATCTCAATCATGACAACCATCTTTACTTTGCAAAATACCAGTTCATACGCAGAGACATTTACCTTGATTGAGTATTAGGCATGTCTATGGCACATGTCATTACCAAAGTACAAATCAAGTATTTCTGGTTTGGGTGAGTATAAATCAGCTTTTCCATATGGTCATAAACTGCTAAAGAGCAATGTATGTTATTAGTTATTTACTTAAATGCATTTGTAACCCAAAGCTGGTCAATTTTGAAAGGCCATTAGGAAATATTCCAAACATTTCTTGATTTAATGCTAACTAAAAATATCTTATCCTCAGATTACACAGTGGGATGTCAAAGGTGAGAATATTTGTCCTGAACATCCGACATGAATCCCCGTTCCTTACGTATGGCCTGGCTTCTGTGGAAAGTACAATTCCTTTCTTGCCCTCTTCAGAATAAGTTCCCTTAGCTTCCTTAGATCACTTCTAGGTGGCTTAAATACAGCAATTTTTTGTTTTTGACTGAAATCTGCCAATAACCAGTGAAAAATCTCAATCTTTAAATGTTAAAGTGTTTTACTTATCTAAAAAAAAAAGTCTGAATAACTTTGACATTTGAAAATTCTAGGATTTGGGAGCGGGGAAGGGAAGCTGTATTTCAAAACCAGAAAAATAGTTCAGGAAATTCCAGTCAGCTCCACTCCTTGGGCCTTTAAGTCTACGTTAATTAGCGCTTCCAGCTGGCCAGATTGTTGCTAAAAAGGTAGTTCTAGAGAACTCGATGACTAATGTCAAAAATGTTGATACATCAGGATTTGAGAACAAAACCAGCTTAAATGGAAGAAAATGTTAATTAGATATTGAGATGTTCAGGAATAATCCCTTTACTGAGAAACCTGAAACTTGTATCAGGTACTTTACCTTTACTAAAATATTTACATTGAAAGGCTTCACCAAATTACATATTTTTTCCTAATGAGAGTTTACTTCATTATAACAGTTGACAAACAAGAGGTTACAATCTTGACTGGTGTTTAAAAGCCTCACCAATCCTTCCTTTGAAAGGTTAACTTAAAATACAGAAAATGGGCCACTTTATTCTCTCTTGGTAGTTCTGCAATAAAAGGTTGATTGTTCAAGCAGCAGCATTCAATTATTTTGTTTCTGATACTATCTACATGTAAAAAAATCTAGCCAGCCTCAGCTGGTCCCTGTAGGCTTTCCAGTTCTAGCCCTCAGCACAAGGATGAAAAACAAAAAAATCAGAGCCTTGCAATTAACATTCAAAATGTCAATTATTTTGTTGTCAAGTTAAAGACTGAAATTTGCTTCCAGGAGTATCAGATACAGAAAAGCTTCTGGAGTGTTTACCCGTTTTTAGTGAAACTCATTCTTCAAATATGTTTGCTGGAGAAAAATATGCTACTGGGGAAGTCAGAGTTGCAGCCAGTGTTCAGAGAAGTTGTCCACAAATGTAGCCCTCCAGTTCTTGTTGAATTAGTTGTGATACTAGAACTCTGTAACAGACATTGAAAACTTATGCTGCATTAATATAATTGAAACAGAAAACAAATAGTTCCCTATCTGTGTTTTTGTTTTACTTTTTTCCCCCCACAGGACCTGGGATGCTCAAACGATAGATATGCAGACCAAAAGCAATGAAATTTATTGCTCTGATTGTGATGGCTGAAAGAAAAACAACACTGACCTCCAAAAGTTTAGGGAGCAAAATACATACAGAGCTTTAGAAGTATGCATCAAAACTGAAACCACTGAAAAATAGCCTGAAAACATGGTGAGAATATACATCTAGTGTAAAATAAATCAGCTCTCAATGGGAAAGTGATGTGGATGACCCAAACCATTTTGAAATTAGTGTTAATTTCGCTACTGGCATGAACCTTAGCCCCACATTTACTCACTTTTGCTTACTGATCTTATAGGTGGGAAACTGAAAGACAGGAGTCTTTCAGAGGAGAAAATCAATGCTGTAACAATGGATCCTCACAAACAGCAATGGGGGCATGGCAGAGCGGCTCTGGCATTGGAAGGAAGTTTGGCAGTGCTGAACAATCAGATAAAGCACTTTTTACTTGCAAGCCAGTTGAAGCAAGCCTCTAAACAGACCAGTGCAAAGGTGTGTTCTGTTCCTTGAAAATCTCCACTCTTATTTAAGAGAAGGGGATAAAACAGGAACACAACCGACACAGAAATGCTGGTAACTTCACAAAAAAAAATGATGGGTTTACCAGAAAGTGTAAAATTCTTTGTGTGTGTAGTTTGGTAGTGGTCTTTTTTTTCTCCTCACCAGAAACATATACAATCTATATATCCTATCATGTTGAGTGTCTGTCATCTTGTCCTGATGACCTGCAGTTGATGTTTGCAAAACTCTGCCACATTTCTTCTACTGTCTTAAATAAAAAAGTCCCCAGTGCCTATGAGCATGTGGAGACTGCACAGAGCCTGAGCCAAGACACATATTCCAAGAAGCCCATGGAGCCTGTGCTGTGACACACACTGTGAGTGGAAACACAATCATGCACAAGAACCTTTGGGTAATTCATGTTTCCTGTATTTCTGGGAGAAACTTTGCCATCTTCCTCCTCCCTCCCCAGCTGATTCACTCCCCTGCTGAAAGGTAATACCGAAAAATCCATCCTTTGTTATCCAGTAGGAGAGCAGCAATAAACAATTCAAGGACAATAGCCACCACACATATGGAAAACACTTCATTTTTACTGAGCTGCCACATGCAGATCCTTTGCTAATGAGAATTCCTGAATGTTGAAAACTGATGTAACCTGCTTGCTTGTTGTTGAAACCCCATACTTTTTGTGGAACAGAAGATCCCTCTAGAAGCTCTTAAATTACTCCGAAATGTTTGGGTTTGGTTTTTTTTTGAAGAAGAAGACACTTTAGCTTGGAGAAGTACTACAAAAATATAGGTTAATGAACAGCTCAACAGTGTCAGGTAGTAGACCAGTAATGACCTCATCCTTTTCATTTTCAGTGACTTTCATGGCTGTTAAAAAGTCTTTTGCATTGTGCAGCCTCTTGGTTATTTGGCAGCCCCCAGCAGAATGCCCATTTCCAGCTCTGAGCGGGCTGTGTTATCTCCTCCACTCTTGCTCCCTGCCCGCGGTACTCCGCGGTGGTTCCTCTCCCAGCGATGAGCGATGGCAGCCAGTGGGGACAACAACCTGCAGCACCCACGTTTGCTGCCCGTGGGGCTGAGGGTGACCATCTGGAGAGGCGACGACGGCAGGTGGCAGGGGCTGGACCCCCACGCCGTGCTCACCCGTGAGGCTGTGGCACAGAGCACGGCTGGTTCAGCTCGGCTCCTCGGCTGCGCTGCAAGCAGGCGGGATCCCAAGAGCATGAAAGTCCTGGAGGTCCGGAGATGGTTGGAAGAGGGGACCCGTGCTGAGCCCCTTCCCCAGCGCCTGGAGGGCTGGGCGGTGTCCTGGGCGGGCGGCACCGCAGCGGATCCGCCTCCCCGCCCGGGGCCGAGCGCCGAGCACCCTCCTCCTCCCCCGCGGCGCCGAGGCGGGGGCTGCCCGAAGCGGCTCGGGGGCCGCACAAAGCGGCGAGCGACGGTGCCTTTCCCGCCCGGGCCAGGCGCGGGGCAGCCCTGCCGAGCCCGCCATGGAGCCGCCCGCGCCGCCCCAGGAGCAGCCGCCGCGCCCGCGCTCGCACACGGTCACCACCACCAGCAGCTCCTTCACCGCCAACCTGTCGGCCAGCTCTAGCACCCTCGCCTACGACAGGGAGTTCCTGCGCACCGTGCCCGGGCTCCTCATGGTGACCGAGATCGTGAGTGACCCCGGGCCGGGGCGGGGGGCGCGGCGTGGCCGTGGTGTGGAATTGGGGTGTGCCCCCTCGGGCATCACCCGCTGCGGGTGCGGGACGGCCCTGCCCGCAGGTGAAGCGCTGGGGAAGGACGAGCCCGTGGAAGGAAGCAAGAGGGCACGAACCTCCCGCCTGGAAACTATCGACAAATGGAAAAGTAACACAGGGCACACGCGGTCTGTTCGCTCTCCCACAGCTGCGGTGTCATCACCTCCCGTCGGGGAACGATGAGTTTTGACTGATTTTTGCAGACTTTTCTGTAGCCACATTGGTTGTGTAGGCATTGCATTTTATAGCGTATGCATAATCATGATGTGAGAGTTAATTAGACAACTTATCTTCCTTTTCTAGATCAGTAAAAACAATTTCCTTACACTCTCAGTGGTTAGATACACCTGTGCAGAGCAGGAGATGAACTAACACCTTTTGCGTAGGTAGATTTTATGTTTTCCTGATACTTCTCCATAAGGTGTAACTGGGTGTGCAGAGGGCCAGGCAGTGCAGGGTTCAGTCACTTGCCTTAGTGGTGGGTGGTGAACAGCACAATGCTGGGATCCCTCTGCAGGCCTGTGTGCCCTGCGTGCGTTAAGCAACAGATACTCAGTGTCTCCTCCTAAAAATAATGTGTTCAATTCTACTCATCTACACTATTAATAATTAAGGATCTTACAGGGCTGTTGCCTCAACTAACATTTTTACTTTCCTGTGTGGTGTTCCTGTGTGTTGGTGTTGGAAGGATTAACTTATCCGATCACATTAATTTTCAAGGCTTGAAAACACTGTGCTTCACCAGAGCAGTGGAATGGCTGTTGGTTTTGCTGACTTCAAAGTTAAAATAACCAAGCAAAGCTTCAGGCTGATGTGCAGTGTAAGACCTCTGGCAGGAACAATGCCATCGGAGAGAGGATGCACATTGAGATGCCAGCTTGCTGTGTGGGCAAGTAGTGGTGAGGCTGTGAAGTCAGAGCCTGCTACCAGCTGGTACCTTGTCATTGGGACCTTTGTCAGTCTGGTAGATAGGTGATTGCAGGCTTGTTTTGATTGTGAAATAGAGGAGATGCTTCACTGTCAAAGTTGTGGTAGATCTGTGAATAAACAAGTCTGAAAGAGCAGCTGCTTTCTTTTCCACTCCTTTTCAATTAGCAATTACAACAGTTATAAACCTTTCCTGTACTTTATCTGAAGAGTGATCCCACTGTAGATTGTTAGAGAAGTGCCCAAGGCTTTTCCCAAGCCCTGCTGGAATGTCATGTATTTATCCTGGCTGCAAATACTGAATGAGCTGCACTCACATTGAGGTACACGGCCACAGGGCATGGACAGATTCTTGCTTATTCTTTGTTGGAAAAATGCTTTCTAGTTTGTGTTGACAGGTGTTGTTGTGCAGCTTACCTTTCTAAACAGTGATGATGTGTTTTTAGGGAAATTTTGTTTCCTGTCAGCCATTCCTAAAATAATTATAACATTATTCTTTCAGCCACCATTATGAGATGCTTGAGTTCACTGACATTTAGAGTCAGCTTTGATTTAAGTTTCATAAGTACTTGAGAACATATTTACCAACTTCAAAAGAATCAACACTACCTGGTTTGGAGGCCAGTGTAGAGTTGTGTCTGCACTACAGGCTTCCATGTGTGTATTTTTATTGATCAACAGTGTGAAGGTGGGCAGTTCCCGCCCTCAAAGAAGGTAACAGAAGTCTCTAAATGTAGATTAACTTTTAGTGGTTTGTGATTATGTATTTGAGAGAATGGAGGACCATTCTAATGCAAAGTTGAAAGCAGTAAGGCATGTCCTACAGAAGTAGAGTATTGACAAATAGTGCCTTTGGAAAAATATTTCTGGTTCTTAACTCCACTTATTTTAAAGAAGCTATTGTAGCTGTTCTTCTGTGAAATTAAAAGAAAAGAAAAACAGTAATGAATACTCTGATACGGAACTAAGTGAAAAAACGCAGTTATTAAAATGAGATAGTGAGTTTATGTGTATTTATGTATGTGTATGTTTGACATTGGTTTATGGTCAAATGTTTTTCACCAGTTCTCTGTTCTTTTTTTTCTGTCAGAAAATGTACTTAACAGAACATTACACAAGATCTTTATTTCAAAATTAACTGTGCATATTCAGCAGTAATGGAGTTATGTACCCCAAGTCTCCCTGTTTGGATTGTTGTGGCTTGTCTGCACAGGTTGGGTCTTCAGGATATTTCTGACCCTCAGTACTGATCCCTCAGCTCACAGCATGATCCTTCTGCTAAGTATTTACAAACCTGCAAGTGAGACCAACCCATGTGTTGGAAAGAGGACTGGTTTTAGTAATACCTGTTATCATTGCAGCTACTCATCTGCCAGACCCCACCTTCATTAGGATACCATGTCAAAGCTGAGCTCAGGGTGTTAAACAACAGTGCGAAATGTTCTGAGTATGCGCTGTGGGGCTGTGTAAATATTTGATTTTTGCCACTGTCAGTCAGCAATGTGCATGCAGCAAGAGAAGTGCAGTCTTTTAGTTTCCTGGCTCTGAGACTGGAACTCTCTCCTCTGTATAGGCAGAGGGCAAATCTGTGTTATTCTTTGACCAAAGAAAATGGAAAAGCCAAAAGTTACCATATAAATGAAATCTTCCAGTCCCTTAAATGAAGGATCTTGACCAGGTTTTGCTTCTAATTCCCTAATTTGGGTGCTGTGAAGATGAATTAACTGCTGCATGTATTTCCACGTGGGCTGGTAACCTGCCTACATCTGCACTGAGACTGTGGTTTAATGGCACAGTAAACTCACCCTAACAGCTCCTACTCAGTGATTCTTTATAATGCTGCAAAACACTGGTCTACTATTAACTCAGTCTGCTGTTTCCAATTTGTTCAAAATGAGTTAGCTTTATAAAGACAGCTTTTATGATGGCTCAGGTATTATCTGTCCTTTATGTAGCTGCTCTAGAGCAGCATAAATCTGGGATGAGGTTGACTGTGCATATTGAGCAGTAATAGAGTCATGTACCCAAACCTAGTTCAGCTCAATTCTCTAATGCTGCTTGTCTGGCACTGCACATACACAGTCTGAGCGAGCCCAGAGGTGCAGCCTGCAGTGTGGGCTAAATTGCCTGGTGCTGACAGGTCTCCATTGCCTTCTGTGCCTGCCTCCGTGATCAGAGCAGGGGCAAGGTTTCCTGCCACTCGCTGGGAAAGACCCAGGGTCATTTTATTTCAGTGCAAAGAGTGAAATAGAAAATGCCATTGGATTTCTGAGAGAGGCCTTTGGGAACTGGCATAAAAATGCAACTTGGGTGCATGGGGGCTTGTTCAAAACACTTATATACAGAAGTAGTGATGCTCGATGGACAAGGCAGGGGCTTCTGACTCTGGAGACTTAGATTCGCTGGCCTTAGCTGGCTGGTGACTACGGAAAATTTATTCATCTGCATCTCTCTAACTTCTCTGAATGTCTTATCCATTTATACAATGTGGATACAAGTCTTTGTAAGGCACGTTGAGATCTGTTGGTGTAATGTCTAAGACATAAGTGGTGTTACAGAAAGTCTTTAAATGTGTTGTCAGTCACCTGAGTTGACAGTGCAGTAAAAATGGATGATTTAGATTAATGGATACTTATTCCTACAATGTAACACCACGACAACACCACCCCCCCCCCCCCCAGTATTTATCCTTTCAAAAGAAACAAGTATAGCAATTTCCAGAAATGTCTTCTTGAATGTTTCTTTTATGTACAATAATGGCCCAGAAAAACTGTGTTTATCTTCCTCAGACTTTTAAGGCCAAGATAAATGATGGCCAGTGATACCTTCTCAGAGCTTTAAATCAGCTTCTCAAGTCAAGGATTATGGATCACTTTGGGGAGGTGGAGAGTTTTGTGGTTGCTATGGATGTAGTTATAAAAACTATTTACTATCTAGCATGATAACATTGATTCCTTCAGACAGTTGCTTCACACAAGTGTGTTGCTAGATGCAGTCTCTCGTAAAGCTGGCACTACTAATTTTAAGGCTTGTGATGGCTATTTGACCTTGACAATAACAAACACTTTCATCATTTGGCAAGTTGTGTGAGTGAGATCTTGTGATGGTGTAAATTTTAGTAAATTGTAATTTTAGTTGGATTTCTTTATTCTGTTCCATGCAGATTATTCTTTGAGGGACATGCCCAGAATAAGATAGGTACTTGAAGTAGAAGCCTGATAGGAGGTTATTTACTTTATTAGCACCACATAAAATTGCAGTTCAAATTTGTTTCTGGACAATAAAAATAATTTTGATCACTGTTTCGTTATTCTTCAAATGCAACACCTTTGTTTAATTCATAAAGGAAGTCTTGTTGAATTTATTTATTTATTCTAGTATAGTGGTGAGCCTCAGAATATTAAAGAGATATTGAAAGTTATGTCAGATTGAAGATACTGAGGTTACCAAAACCAGAACAACTGAACATGCTTCCTGCCTTTTCTTTTTCTGAGATGTATGAGAATCACCTACAGATATTCAAGTTTTGAATCAAGTTAGCCATAAAATCATAAAAATGTTAAGAAAAACAGAAGTAATGCAGTGGGAGCATCTACTGTGTAAAAGCTAAAAGACAAAAATTGTGCTCAAAGCTCTCCTTGTATTTAGTCACATGCCCTCTCTGACTGCAGTTCAAAGTTTGTATAGATCCTATCCTTCACTCTCGCCTCCAGTTGTTGGAATAGCCCTCAGAAACACAGAAGTAGTTCCATAAAGGCCCTTTTCTCACCTAAGTAGCAGCAGGGCTTTCTCTCCTTTCAGGAACAATAGATATTTTTTCTTTTTTTCTTCTTATAATGCAATTTATACTGCAGTTACAGGTTGTCTGCTTGCAGGTAGCTGACTACACCAAGACACCTTCTGACATGTTGAACAAATGCTTTGAATACAGGAGGCACATACAAGCATGATCTTAAAATTTTTCACGTTGAATTGCTGAGTGGAAAAAACCAGATCCTGTACCAGTCAGTCATTTCATCCAGTAGCTTCATCTTCCTGTGCATGAATAAGAAAACATACAGTATAAAGTTTCGGCTTTCTCATTTGCTCTTGGTCAGACAAAACTCTCACTGAAGTCAGGTTTCAATTCTGCCTTTTTTAGGTGCTGTTGTTCCACTGCTAATCCTCAGTGTAACTGTCCTTAGTATGGTGAATACACACCTATATGATTTCTGTCTTTCTCTAGGATCATATAGTTATCTAATGTTCTGTTACCTTAAAGGTCTTTGGTTTCCTGGACAAGATCAGGGTGTTTGCTTGGGAAGAGAGAACTGTTTGAGAGACACAAGGAAATAGAACCTTTGGAACATGTTCCAAGTGATGATAGAAACAGTCTTAGGGCTGACGTGGTAGGAGGGTGAAAATGCCTCTTAAACTGAATGCATATTTTACATAAGGTCAAAAATGCAAAATATTCTCAAGACGTCAAGGTTAAGGTACAATATGTATGAAATGTCATTATCTCTTCATGGGAAGAATGCTTTCAAGTCATACTTAAACATTAACTTTGTTCTCAGGTGGTTAGTGAATATAATAAAAATTGTTCTCCTTCACCCCTCCCAAACTCTAGAAAACAAATTTTTTTAAATTTCTTTCTTTTTTTTTTTTTTACCTACAAAATTTCTTATGCACATGGAGCTAATTTTAAAATATTTTCTGGGCTTCAGTAGCCTGTGTCTGCATGATTGTGAAATGTGCAGCCCTCCTGTTAATCCTAATGGAACAAGTGGATCTTCCTAGGTGGTTGGCTGTAGCATGAGGCTGTGTCTGGGTGTGTGTCATGAGGATAAATGCTGAGGCTAAAACCATCATGTTCTGAGGACAAAGGTCAGTGACATAGTTGCAAAGAGACTGGGACTGCATCCCCAAAAACTGCCTTTTTCCAGATATGCCCCTGGAGTCCCATACCCCCTGGGTAAGTGTTGTGAAGGCAGTGACATTCCCAGATATGCAGATAATGGAGATATTTGATGCTGAGTTTTGCTCTAAAATGAATTAAAATCCTGGACTTGTCTGTGCCCCTTTTCTTTGTGGTTGTTCATTTGTTATTTGGATTGGTTTGGTTTTTTTCTCCCATAGTGTTATATTCTTTTTTTCCTCTTTCCACACTGGGTTTCCTGCTTTCTGTTTGGAACGATTTATTACACACTGTTAGGACCTCAGATTAGAGGATCTTAAAGTACTGTGTGTCTACCTTAAAAAAACTTGTTTCCTGTGTGATGTATGATGAAGTGATATATTTGCTGGCAATGTGGTAAGAATGTGACCAGGGAAAGGATACAGACAGAAAATGACTGTGGACCACAGAGGATTCTTGCAAAATCATAAATGGCCCCCAGGTTCCTGAGTCCATTAATAAAATGCTCCTTCTACAGCAAAGCAGATGCTTTTCCTTCCTGCCCTAGAATGCTGGGAACACTCTTGTGTACCTGGGGATCCTGCTGATGTGTGTGCTCCATGCTGTGTTCTCAACCAACTGTGTAGCAGCAACAGGAAGAGTTAGAGCAGTAGTGGCTCAAGAGTTCTTCTTAAAAATTGAATTCTCAAAACCATGAAAAATTTCTCTTGGGGACTCTGAATCCTTCAGAATGGAAAGTGTAAACGTGTTGTTCTTGTTTGTTGAATGCTTTCTCACTCAGCCTGCTGTTCTTTCCTGTTCCCTCCTGGGAATAACAGTACCATATATTTAGTTTCTGATGGTCTCATAAATATATATATATATACACACACACACACACACACACACATATATATATATATACACACACACGCATGTACATTTATATCTATATCTCTATATATACGGGCTTTTACCTTCATTTTTATTTTGGATAAAGCACATGTTGTAACTGTGTGATATTTCTGCACTTGTTCCTCTTTCAATTCCAGTAAGAGAATACAAAGTGTATCCTTGCAGAGAAGACCTAGCCCTCTTCTCTAGGGTCAAATAGCAAATGGATTTTAGCATCCATCAGACCTTTGGCAAGGTAGTTCTCTTCATGTGGCCTGAACTAGTTCCCGTGGAAGCTGCTGGCACTGATTCATCTGCCTCTGAAAGGACCAGATCAGGTATAGACTGGTAAAACTCCAGTGAAGGAGGGACTGAGTAAGAAAAGAATCAAGCCACTGCTTCCAGTAGGAGCTGGGTTCTGTCCAAGGAAAGTTTGGTGTTTAGCTTATGGTAATGAACTTCAAGAGACCAAGTTCTTTGTTCTACCTGCATTTATACTATATCCAAGCTGTGCCAGATGACTGCACAGGCTTGGATCAGTCTTGGTTGACTGCACTTTTGCCAAGTCAGAGCACAATACTGAGTGTTTGCACTGACCCGTGTTGCAAGGTGTGCAGATGATACTGATGCAACCACAAAACCAGTTTCAACAAATTGGTATCATTAGAGGCATGCTGCCCCAGCAGTTTGTTCTGGACAACTGCAATCCTTCTGGTCTGATATGAAATGCACTAAAATTAGAACTGAGATGAACTAAGTAAGCATTGTCAGTCTCTGGATATATTGTCGTCTAGTTATGAAGGATAAATATATTGAAAAAAACCTAGGTAAGGCCCTGGAAAGAGTCCATATGGGGAAAGCAAACACTCTGATCATACTCTGGTAATTGGTTCTTGTGTTTAGCTGGTGGCCTAATGTCTACAACTTGAAAGGAAATCTGTCAGGAACCTCTGCTTCATGCACAAAACCAGGACTGGTTTGTATCATGTTTAAACGTGGTTGCTATGTCCAGGCCTAGAATTAAATATATTCAACGTGATACCATTTTGCACAGATCCATTTATTTAGCCTGGAAGTTATAAAGCCACTAACAGACTTTTTTTTTTTTCCATGTGTGTGTATAGTGATTACGTGACAGGGTCCTTTAATACATATTTTGGCATATGTTCTCTGCATTCAACAAGAATGCTATTCCCAGGGCTGCAGCTCCTATGGCAGGCAGTACCTGAATGTGACACTGCAGTTTTGAGAGAAGTGTGAAAAACCATGTGTGAAACTTAAAAATGGAGACAGGGTGTTGCAGGCAGGAATTAAGCACTGGGGGACAGAGGAACAGGCAAAGAAAAAAACCTCTACAATGTGTCTTTAAAAGGACACTTCAGTTGTTAATGTGAGGTTTGGTTGTGTCCAGCTGGATACAGCCATGGTAGGGCAGACTGACAAGGATCAGGTGAGGAGAGGGTGAATCTGTGGTGGATGTCTGTTACTTCTGCTGTAGATCAGAAAGCATAAATGCATGCACAGTTGTCCTTTACAGGCTCAGGGCACAACTGTGGGGAGGATGGTGGTATTACTCAATCCTTCCTTAGTGGGGAAAAAACCCTCAAACATTGAAAAATGGCAGACTTTGCATTGATTGGGTTGCAGTTTAATTTTTAAACTGTGATGTACCTGGCTACCAGTAACCTCATTTGCTGTTTCAAAGAGCTTAAGTGGGTATAGGCACATACAAAACCATTAAAAAACTTTCTTACAGCTGAAGGTCTTGGAAATTAAAAAGCACCAGAATTATGTTCACCCTGGCATTGTTGGTTTGGTATTGAATTGTGTGCAGACAATGGAATCCAGTCAAAACCTGTGTGATCATGTTGTTTTTGTCAAGAGACTTCTGTCATGGTCATTGCACAGAAGAGTTTTTCTGGGAGTGATTGGGTTATTGTGCATACAGCATTGGAGGAAGTCATGTTGTGAGTAAGGAAAGGGATTATTCAAACAGAAAGGATGGTCTCCTGGCTAATTGCTTCCTTGGAAAATTTGATTTTTATCTTCTGCTTGCACCACAGTATTCCTCTGAGATCCTGGATAAGGCAAGTAAGCCTCACATTTTATTGTGTTCAGTTTTACTCCTTGTTTTCTGAATTCCCAACTTTGGGTCTGAAATGTAAAAGAATAGATTGTTTGCAGCTATGGCTGAAAGTCAATTGGTGCTATATTCCAGAGACAAAATGCAGTGCCGTATTAAGTGCTCTGGGAAGAGTTTTCCAGTGAAATTTGGCAAGAATTGGCTTTTGACCTTGGTTTTAGTGCACTGTCTGTAAAATTGGAATACCATACTACTTTATCTCACTGAGATGTGTTCAGCAGTTTATTACTTGACCTGAGAGATGATTCAAACAATGCAGTGATTTTAAAGAGGCTGAGCAGATACAAAGCTCTGAGTTCATCTTTGCAGGTCACATGAATAAACAAGGAGAAAGCAAAATAGGGGGAGGCATTAGTTCTGAAGGAGGCTCTCCCTTCTGTTGCTGCATGCAGGTGGTGGCGTGGAGAAGGAGAAAGTGTGTGGAGGAGAAAGTATGTGATCATGTAATTACAGACTCTACCATAATGTATACTTAACTAATGATAGAATTAAGATGTGTGAAGAACTCATTTCCAGCAGGGTTTCATACTTAACTGCAAGTATTTCAACAGGTGTTTGTGTCTGTCTCTCTTTTGTCCAATCTTCTGCCTCTTTGTCTGAAGTCCTAATTTTCCAGCTCTCTTCCATAGTGGGATTGTTTTCTGTCATTTCCCTTCCTCGCCCCTGCCCCCTGTTCCTTCAGGCCTTCTTGCTCAGCAGCTCAGGGCAACTTGCCCAAGGCCTGCTTTGCATGATTGTCATCCAATCTGCTCCTCTTCAGACTTGACAGAGAAAATCAACAACAGAAGATTCAGCTCAGCTCCTACGATAAGAATTTGGCAAAATGCAGTCTTAAGTGAGGAGGTGTGAGGCAACTGAAAGAACGGGCTCTGCTCAGTATGAAACATCCATCTTTAACAATTTCATGAAGCTTTAGATGGACAAAACTACAAAAAAAAATTTTTTTAGAACGGTATTAGAAATACTGATAGTGATACAATAGGAGGTTGTTGGTGAATATTGTGATGTGTTTGATTCTTGCATTTCTGGAAGATGTTTTTTTTAAAACAGAAAACATAGGCATAAAGCAGGTTGGACAGAACTGGGTTTTGAGACCTACCTCAATCTGGTGATGACCTCAGTGAAAAATTTTTAGAAAAATGCTGAAAAACTCTTCAATCTAAGAGATTCAGGATGCATGGAAAAGCAGGGTCTCTGTCAGGATTTCTGTCTGATGCTTTGAAGCCTCACTCTGCATAGGACATTTTCCTTGGACTGTGCAATACAGTAACAACAATTATTGTGGATTGCCAGTTGACCTTCTAAAATGAAAATATTTCTCCTTCCCTCTGCTGTTACCAAGATATAGCACAGTACAAATGGATATATTATTAGTGTTCTTTTTATTTCTCCTAATGCATAGGAATGAACTTGGATGCCAAATAAAATACATACTGGACAGAAAGACAGTTGTCATTGGGGAAACTACTATATTTATTTTTGGAAAACCACAATCCTTATTTTACTCTTTTGCATACATTCTTGCATTACTGGGACTTTACTTTCCTCTTGCACATGGCCTTTTAAATTTATGACCTACTTGAAGGGATGCCTTCTCTTGTGGTGTGTTTTCTGTTTGAAAAATGAACATCCATCTGAAGAGGCATAAAACTAATCTTGAACATATGGCACAGGCCTATGGTACTATTACTGAATGGCAAAAGTTGCCATGGTACGATAAACAACTTTTTATCTCACGGGGTACAATTTCGTTGTTTCATTTGATGTATTTAAAGAATTTTCCCTGTTTAACTTCTCAGCAAAAATGTTAGGAATCTTAGCCAGGAGAATAAGGTTTCCCAACATTTTGTTCAGACTGGGGGTTTCCTTCCAGACTTTGGCAATCATGAAACGTGACCAGACACTTGTACAAAGAACCTGACATTCTCTTTACGCAGTAACAGAGAACTATCTGGCAAATGTTTGCCTGAAGTAAGCAAGTCAAGAGAATGTGTTAAAGGTGAGATGGGGTCTCTCATAAAGTGTTTTACAAGCTCAAGTTAAAATTAAACTGAATACAGAGAAATAAATGAGAAGGAATTCTCTATGCTTGGTTACATCTAATTTTCACTTTTTTATTAAGCTAAACAGTGGAATGGTAGTCTCAGGGGGGAAAAAAGAAGGAAAAACCAAAAAACCCACAAACAAGCCAATAAAACTCCACAAAAAAATCCCATCCAGACCAATCCACTTCAAACTATGCCTGAAGTAATTTCATTCTAAAAACTGAGCTTCTTTTCAAAATGCCTCTTAGATTAGGTCTCAGTTTAAAAAAATTTTTTTAAATGGCAGAAAAGTGCATTTAAAAAGAACACCTGATTTTGACTTGTGCTGGTTGCTGTTTCTGTAAGGTTACATAGACAATGTACACAAACAAGAAGATGACCCTGAGAACTGGTGCAAATAGAGTCTGGATGAATTGATGGGAACAAAATCAGTTTAAGATCTAATGTACACAAACAATATTGTTATGAAGAGAAGGCTATAATGAATCAGTTCTTGATGCTATTAAAATCTGTTGGGAATTTCCCATTGACTTCAGTCATCCCGACGTATCCGCACATGAAATGAGGAGAACATGAAAGCCGACCTACCGTGAAGGCTGCACGGGCTGATCAGCGCTGATATTGTTTGTCAGACTCCTAAGGAGCAGCAGCTCCTTTCCGACAGTCGTTTCCTATCCACTTGTTGGCATTTGGTAAAGGGCGGCTCTGTTGTTCCTTCCGCTCAGCACTGAGGAAAAGGGTATGCCCAGAAACTTTCCCCACTTGTTTCTCTTGCCAGCACCATGGATTGGTCTAATGAAAGAGATCACCTTCCTTAAGACCTTTCCTCTCCAATATCCCTTCGTGGAGTACCTACTGTCAAATTAGAGTCAGATTAGGAGGAGACTAATTAACACTTTTTACTTTTTTTTTTTTTTTTTTTTTTTGACCTGTAGTGCTAAAATTGACACTGGTAAAATATGAGACATAGTTAACCCACTTGGTAAGAAGATTTCCTCCAAAATTCCTAAAAGCGCTGTCATGCTTTTGGGTTGTTTACCTGTTTCATGTGCACAGTTTCTTTGGCTTGAACAGGGTAGCTGGTAGATGATGAAAGGGGAAGGTGTTTGGATTCATTCCTTGGACATGTCCTATTATAACCCCCATGTCTAATTTACATATTCCTTTAAAACTCCCTATAGTCTTGTGTCTCACGGTACAGGTGTCAAAACAGCTCAACATCACAAATATCAATCTAAATGTGTTTCTTCAGTCCAACAAATGTCACATAGCTGTCCTGCCTCATCACTGGATTATAAAACAATATATGCCTTCTCATGTATCAAAGGCATGATATGCTATGCATGCTGTGTTCTTCCTTTTGTTTGTGTGAACTAGCAAAGCTCCCTTCTTGTGATGTCTTTCAGTGCCCTAATTCTCTTCTGCTTTCTTGGTTGGATATGCTAAGACCTATAATTTGTTGGCAGTAGGAGATGACATTACGTGCCTGTGTTTGTGCACAGTCCATCATAGTGGGCTGAGCTTTCAAAGTGTGCAGATGAAGGCATTTTGACATAGCAATACCTTATAGCTTGAAGAAAGGGGTATCTGCAAAGTACTACTTTTTTAGTCAGATTATATTCGTACAGTTTTTGGCTTTTTTAGTTACTTAAAGAATTTTCCATTTTTGATTTGAAACTAGTAGTATCAGGCTTGCAGAGAAAACCTACTAAGTATCTGACTGCGTGCAGACTTTCTGAACACAATGTCTCCATGTCATTATACAGGCTTTCCCTTCCCCCCTCAGTGGGAAAACAGGAACTTCTGAGGGGGCAGTAAATAGCTGAAATACTCAACAAAGAGTATTTGAACAAAAGGCTGGTAACACCTCCTTATTGTATCTGCACTATTGTCATTTTACGGAAGAAAATACTGGGCAGAAAAAAGCTGCAATCCAAATCTGAGGAAATAGAAGGGGGAAAAGGTGTGGAAGTTAGCTAAGTAAATATAATTTAGTTGGTTGTATATATTGGGATTGTATAATATAAACAGAACTGCAGGAAAGGCTTGAGTTTTTCAGAGGAACCACTTGGGTGGGAAGGGAAAGCTGGAAGCTTGCATAGTGATATGGAGGCTTTTTATTCAAGAAGTCTGTGTGCAGTCAGAGGCATTTAGTATGTTTTCCCCCGAAGCAAGCACAGAGCATACCTTCACTCATCCTGTAACCCCTCAGCAACTTGCCTGGTGTTACCTTACCTAAAGCTCTTTAACTTTGGGGCGTGTGCTGCATCACTTGCTGCTAATAAATTCCAAGTCAGATACAGACAACCTTTGACCATGCCATTAGTTGCTGCCTTTTTGGCTATTGGTACTGCCAGCTGCCTGCCAGCTCAGATCGTGGCCACCAGCACTGATCCGGCAGTTGACCCAGTCACAGTGCTGTCACCTTAACCTGTGACGACCTGAGTGCTGCAGAGGCTGTTGACTTGTAAACAGTTGCAAATCTGCTGCTGAAGTCTGACAAGGTGACTGTCTTCTATTTATCTGCCTTTCTCATTTGCCAGTGGTGGATGGTGTAGGAGCCTTTTCCTCCCTTCCCATTGGCTTGGCTTATGCCTGTGCAGGAGGCTGTACCCTGAGGTGGGGCTGGTGCCCTGGCTGCTGAGTCAGCTCCTGTGACACAGGGATGGGCGGAAGCTGGATGGGATGGAGAGCAGGCAGTGCTATTTTAGTCCAATATTTTGATCTCGTGCTGAGGAGATCTGCCTGAATTTCAGGACAATTCTACCCTGTGCTGGGGTTGTGGATAAGCTTTGCTAAACATGTTTGGAGGTTGTACCAGCTTTCAGTCTTACAACATGCTTGTCTCCCAGATGGAAGTGCTATTCCAGCAGAGGAGCTAGAAGGAGAATGTATGGGAAATACCTTTTCACTAAGAGCTGAAATTGCTCTAAACACTTCCAGGCATGTGAGATTCACTAATCCTCTGTAATCCCTGTAGTTTGTAGCCATTCTGACATCTGTGAACTGTATTGGAAAATCAGATTTAGAGAGAGAAATGGAACCGAATATACTTGAAAACCTTAAAAAAATTATTAGCTGTGTCCTGGGGACAGTGAGGCATGAGTGCATGCAGTGAGAGCAGCAGCTCTTGGGAATTCTGTGTGTTTCTGTATTACAGGAGGCAAGTACAGAAGTTCAGATTTCAGGCTGATAGCCCTTCAATGCAGACAGCTGAAGAGGTCTCCATGTCTTGCTGTTCGTTGCAGTTCACAGTTTAGCCTAAGGGTTATACCCAAAACCAGTGATTTGTTTACCTCAAATACCCTGGACATTAGAGTGCAGTAATTGAGGAGCAGTTTTGTCTGCAATCACCCTTACAGGGCAGCAGAAAAGCAGAGCAAACATCTGAGGGACATTAAATTGTTTCTGCTCGCTTATTTAAATCTCGATAAGCCAATGGCTTTGGATTTTTTTCCCTTGACTGGAGACTTTTCCCCCTTGCATTAGAGAGCTGACATTTGTAGCCAATTGTTCTGTTCTTTGTTTACACAAAGCCTGTTGAAGCAGTTGGAGAACATTATACCCTGCCTCACACACAGGCATATATACTTAATTTATGGCTTCGGTAGTTTGAATTTCAAGTGTCAGGTATCCCACAGAGCTTTTTACTTTGTTCTTTTATGCTGTATGCACCACTTGAGTATTTATTATGGAGAGCAGACAGGCTATGGGAAGTCCTTCAGGCTTGTAGACTTTTTTTCTTCAGAACCTTAAAATTAAAGTTATGGAGAACAGGAACAAGAAGTACTCTAAAAAGATGACTGATCTGTAGAGTCATTTTACACATATGGCCAACTGATTTTTTCATTTGGTGTTAATATTTTCACTTGCATATAATTCTTCATCCTAAAGTTGCTTTAGTACCCCAAATACCCCTGCAAACCATTAAGTGTGAAACAGTTATCACAGGTGTTAAATAGGCCTCTCTTGAGAACTTAATTCTAGATTTGCCCTGTTCTTGATTCCTTCAAAGTAAACTCTTCCTACTACTACCATAAAAAGAAAAAAGGGGAGATAGAAGTGAATTAAAAAACCCAAGGTCAGAAGCAATGTTAGTCTTTGTGATTACCTCTTCGTTCAGTTATGTCTTGTCAACAGTTTTGAATATGGCTTTTAGTTCAAAGTTATCTTTGATATATTGGTGACAGATGGAGATTTTGGAAAAGGCCATGGCTGGAAACTGACTTCAGAAAAATTCAGATGAAAAGTGAGGCTGAGGTTTTTCAGCAATAAGACCAGTAGGCATTATGGCAGCTTATTTAGAGATAAGATGAATCTCATTATTGCAATGTCTATGCTAAGACTTCATCTCTTTCCAAAAAGCATGTTGTAGGTTCAAATCCTTATACCATTGGCCACATGTCCAAAATGGTCCTTTCTGACTGTGAAGTCTGTGAACACCAATACCTCCAGAACAGCATATGCAAGTGTGAAATATTTATAGGCATGCTGTCCTTCTGTGTTGTCAATGCAAAATGCATCCAGAAAACAAATTTGCCAGAGAAGAAAGAAGATTTTTTTTCATTGAGGTACTTGTGGATCAGTCTTTGTGAAATCCTTCATATTTATCTAAAAGTCTGGATAATGGTTCCTGGGGTTGGACTTTTTTTACCTGGAACTTAATATAGAAATAGTCAAATGGTACGATTAGCTTCTAAATAGGCACACAACAACAGATCTAAATGCAAACTTATTTTCTCCTGTTGGTCAGGCAATGTTTCAATTTTTGGTGACTAGAGGATTCTGTCTCACAGCAAGAAAAAATTCTGTATTGTACAATATTGATTTCTTGGTTTTCAACTTGAAATTAAAAGATATTTTCATTTTAAATTTTTTGAATGAACAGTTAGCATTTTCCTCCTGTGTAAACAGATGTAGAATGCAGCAATAGCTTTTCATAGCAGATACTCTCTTTGAATTTTCCATTGCATCATATCTGGCTTTATGACTGTGCATTTTAACTATAGTGCAAAATAAAAGTTATTCCCAAAGAAGCCATAAGTTTTCTATTTTAATGTAACAGCTAATACATGTAAAACAATGCTGTGTGTCCACTAATTATAGGCATCTCTATTTACATGGCCTAACAGGAAGATGGAGATGTAAAAATAGCAGCAAGGAGCCAGTGACATTATTAATAAAGCAGCTGTATACAGCATTGTTCTCTTGAAGAATGCAGACACCATTTAAACAAAGTGAGCTACATAAATAAGCAGTCATAGTTCATAAGTAACCATTGTCAGGAATTCTCTTTTAAAAATAGTTCACCTGATTAATGTACAAAAGATGGCAGGATTACTTTCTTTGCCGATGTGTGTATCTCATGTGTGTATTCACACATGCACCAAATGTTAGAAGGAGCTTACACAAATCATTGCCTTTTATTGAGAACCTGGTAGTTTTCAACCCTCAGCAACTACATCCCTTCATGGGGATATTTATCCCCTCTTGAGAGGAAGGAAGATAGTGCTACAAAACTTCTTTTAAAGGAAAAGTTTGCATGTATATAGTAGAGTCAATATCAAGGTTGAAGAAGACTTTTCATGTATATGAAAACAAAAACAACAAATCCATCCTGCTCCATTAAGAAACAATGGTAGTTTTAATAATTAAATTTATTATTGTTGTTGTCATTATTATTATTATAATAATAGCCACATTGGGGAAGACACATTCAGATGGACACAAATAGCCCTCTGTCTTTTGAACTGAGTCTACTTTTGACATTTTCAAGTTTAAATAATAAAAGAAAAAGTAAAATGTCATTACTGACGGTTAGAAATCATTGTATTTCTTCTCATTTTTCTGTGCAGGGACGAACATTTCCTCAGAATGCACCTCCCAGAAGTATGAAAACAAATATGTGTTGGGTGTAAGTAGGAGATTAAACCTGTGCACTCAGTTGGTGTGTGTGCTTTATGAAGGAGAAGTCATGTTCAGGGCTCAAGGGCTGTACCACGGCCTTCACCTCCAGAAATATGTCTCTACTGCTTGACTTTAAAGTCTGTGGTTCTTCTCAGAAAAAATCCCATGTGTTTATGAACTAGTCACTACATTTGCATAAGTGAAAGGTAATATATTAAGTTTGTCATTGGCCCCAACCAAGAAATGCTGCCCTCAAGCCCCTAAAGTGGGAGGGGGCAGACCCTCTCCCCCAGTTAAACTGCAGCTGCACTACTGAAGCCCTTTCTGTCTCAGGAAGAGATTCAAAATTCGTCATCAACTGACCTTCTTGTTGAATGTGAGGAAATTTCCTCCTTTGTCCAGGTCTCGGTTTTAAGTCTCAAAACAAGAATTCAAAAGCTTGCCAATGTGATTTCCTTTTTTTTTTTTTTTTTTTCCCATTTAAATTGCCACAAAGAAGCACTGGAAGCTCTTAAGTTCTTCAACCAAGTAGCTGATGTTTCCTAATAATGAGCTCTCAAATGTGCACATAATTTTATATTATGAAGATCTTCTACAATTGGAATCTGTTGAGTTCTATGGCATTGTATGAATTTGGTGATAGGACTCCTTGCAAATCAGCTCAATAAATTACTCCTGTGTTTCATGTGGATCTCTTTTTGTTTCTTTATTCCTGTACAATGACAGAACTGTTTAGAGGACAAACTTGTGAATGTTAATTCTCAATGAAATCACATACAACTTTTACTCAGAGCTCCAAAATACATTAATATTTGAGTGTTAAATACAACCCCATTTGTCCTTGTAGTTTCACCGATCTTGATTTATAAGCAGGTTTTTGAAAAGAGAAAGTGATCGGAGTGTGGAATTTATTTGCTAGCTTTAAATCCGAAGGTATTTGTACTGAATCTTCAAGTTGTTCCCTACAAAATCCATGACCTCTAGAGGCTGCACAAAACCAACCACTAGGAAACAGACATATGTATCCTGTGCCATGTGTGTCTCTCTGTGACTGCTTTGCTTTGTAATTGTCTGCTTTAAAATTCATACTGGAAATCAGTGTTATGTGAAAATATCCTCAGAAAGCAACTGAAAAGACAGATTGTTTTGTGTTTGATTGTACTATACTACTACTTTGCATTTTGCTTTCTCTGGTGCTGAAGAGGAAAATGTAGCAGGAATTCCTAAGTAATTCCCAGCTCCATGATACTGTGGTGTTTGCTGTAGCAGTATCACTTCAGAGTTTCCTAACAGGGCTGGGAGGAGGCAGCGAGTTTGAAATCAACAGCACCGCTGTGCGATGTCAAGGTGGTTTTTTTCTGGAAAATGCTGGGTGGTGGGAGTGATCTTTGCCGCAGCCTGGCCTTGCTGAAGTGGAAGGAAAAGGGAGCAGCAGCATTCCTTTTATTCGCATCCCTTGTGATTGTTAGATAAGAGGCCAGGCCGTCTCCTCTCCTTAAGGTTTAGATCCTCTCGTTGACGTTTAGAGATTAAGCACTGTACAGGTCATTGCCTTCCAACTGTGTCACCCGGTGCCCTTCCGGAGAGGTGAGCAAGTGTTTTTAGGACAGGCTGTTTGTCTTCAGTAGCATTTTGTACCACACCTCTTTATTTTTACATTACACTGTCGCCCCGATGGAGCCGCTGATAACAGTAACCAGTGTGTTCCCGATCAGCTGCAGCAGCTCTGAGGTTGCTGCTCTTTCTCCTGACTGCCCATCACGTTGTATTCTGCATGAAGGTCCTTTCCTCAGACCATAGAACATTATGGGCAGAGACAAAGCTGTGTCTTCTGCTGCCTCTGTGTAGATAAAACAATGGGCAGCGCTGTGTTAGGAGGGGTGCTTAAGTTAATATATGCACAGTGTACATATAAATGACTCTGTGTATGCAGATCCCGAGGCAAAACACAAACATTGAGTTCAGATTCACAGGCATGAGTAAACAGTACTGTGCTGCTGAATGCAGCCCTCAAACTTTAAAGCATTTATTGTGGAAAGTGCCCTGGGACAAGGACCAATCTTTATGCTTTGCACACATTTTAATGATCTGTTAATGGTCAACCACTGCTCTGCTGAGAAGATGGATTTTATTACGATATAATTCAAGCCAGTTTCTTCACTGTTGCTTGAGATTATTCCTCATAATTGTGCTTTAGAAACAAATTATATATTGATGTGGCATGTAATCATCTCATCCTATTCTATAAACATTTTTGCAGCTTCCAGTCCCTGGTTGCCAGGGTCGTCTGCAGGAAAGTAAGGCAAGTTAAAACCAGAGGGTAGTAATGGTGGTTGTAGTGGATCTGGTCAGCGGTCTGTGTAGTCCAGTATTCAGTTTCTAACAATGATTGATACTGAAAACATAGGGAGGAGTGTAAGAAGGAGCACGTACTGCAAGGCTCTTCTCTGCTTTAGTTTTCTAGCTTCTAGCAAACTGCCCATTTAGGAATTTCCAGTGCTGAAAATTGCATCTTGCCTGTCATGTATGTACGTAACATATACAGGCAGGGCTGACCCAGGGTCTGTATGATGTTTCCTATGGCATTGTGTTATGTATTGGGGTTTTTTTCTTCTTCTTCTTGATTATTTTATGTAGTTTTAAATGACCATTTTATTCTGTTTGTTCTTCAACTTTTTGTGTGATAATTTAGCAGGATACTTCTTGTGTTGGATGTCCTAATCCAGTCCTTGTTCCCTTCTTTATGCCACCTGCCATTCTGCAGACTTCTGTCCTGTCCTCTTTAAGTCTTCAAGACTCATCCTTTTTTCCAGCTTTAACTTCCTTTTCTTGTAGGAGCCATTCTCTGTGCCTTGCATAATCCAACTGAATCAATTTGGAAATGTGAGAGAGGAATGGGCAGAACATAGTCTATGTGTGGGCACACCATTGATTTATAAAGCACTGTGATATATACTGTTTGGTAGAGGGTTTTATTGCTTTATTCCTTTCCTAAGAGTTTCTAATCTTCCATTGTGACAATTTTGATCACATGGAAAAAATTACAACCCAAGCACAGTGTTATTCCTTGTTTACCTTCTGAATATCCACTACCCTACCTCTAGTTACGAACAGAACTTCGTGAGAAAGTGTAAGAAATCTTTTGTAGTGATTTCACATGTTTGACGTGAGATATCTGTGTTTTCCAGAAAACAACTCTTGCTTTTTTAATTTAAGCTACCTCCTTTAGGTCTGTGTTGCTGCTGTTGGCTCTGGTCTCACACATTCCATGCATATTTCTCAGGTGAAGCACCCTGGGAGCGCTGGGATGGACAGTACTGATTTCCTTACTGACTCCCACTCGTGGGTTACTTTTCTCAGCTTCCAGCTGCACCATATCTCAGAGATTCCTCACCCATGAGCTGCAGTGCATTCCACAGAGTCAACAGTGGAGGCTGGAGAAGGAGTACCTTTGTGATTTATTCATTCTAACAGGCTGTAGACTCACTAAGGTGACAAGAAATTGGATGTGCTACTGCATTTTACTCCAGTGTTACTGTCCTTATGCCCAGATAGCACTGCAGCATTGCCGTACCCATTCTGATCAGAAAAGTAAGTTTCCCAGTTGCCTGCCAGCCACTGCCTCTGTCTCTCCACCCTTCCCAATGAGACCTTGTGGTTTCTTGGGCATTCCTGTTTGCTGGCTCTGCCTCTCAGTGTGAATCCTTTTGTAAGAGCAAGTCGGTGCCCTTATTTACATATGCGGTGACTGGTTCGGTGCATCCTCACTGCGCGGCTGATCTGGATAATGAGCATCAAGATCTGAACACCAGGACTGGCCCTTTACTGGCTCACACGCCAGCAGGTCTGACCTCCAGGTTTTTAGGAAAAGGTGCTCTTAGACTCTTTCCTGGGGATTTGGGATAGGTGTGGGAGGACTTCCCTTCTTTGTGAAGCTGTGGGAAAGGCACGAGAGGTCTGTCAGCTCTTAAAGGGCTTTGTCTGAATTCCCTTTCCGGAATAGGTGTGTTCCCTATGGAATGAAATGTCTGCCAGCGGGCTTTGACCCATTTCAAGCCTGGGTCAGGAGTTTTCCTGGCATGTCATAGGACTTGGACTACACTCTTGGGTAATAGAGTTCAGTCTTTAGTGAACACATACTTATGGAGCACATTTTGGCACATGTTGCTTTCAGTAGTTTTCTTTCTTAGGAAATCTATCCTAAAAAAACAACTCTGTGAGGGGAGTTTTCTGAAGTTATGGTCTGTACTGCCAGTGTTTCGAGCCCATTTAACCTGTAGTGAGGGGTATGTGCAGGTGCTGTCACAGAGCTAAGAGCATGACAGACATTTTGAAGACATGTGGGAAGATTTAAAACTGAAATTGGTTGCTTGAAAGTAATTTAAAAGGTATTCAGACAATTTTTAGAAATTCTGGAAAAACAGAAGAAACTGAATTTTGCAGTTTTATTAGAAATAAAAGTATTTTCAAAAGTGGGAGGGACTTAAGACCCATAGGTGATACTTGAGTTTGATGCTAAGAGTTGTACTGTGTGAACGATAAAATTGGTATGTTCTGTGAATTTTCTGGCATGTTTCTGCAAGTGCTGTGGATTTTTTTGTTATATTTTCCCTGGAAAGACAAAGCCCTGAGAAGTTTCAGCAAAAGCACAAGGCTTTTCCTTTATTTGGTGTACAACCTGCAAAACCAAGCAAAGGATTTTTTTTCCCTGTGTGTATGTAAAGCCTGAGTTCTCTTCTGCAAAACTGACTCACTACAAGATATTTTGGGTGAATCACAAAGTTTTCCTCCACTGGAGCTCTTGGCAAAATAAAAGCTTCCAACTGTTGATGCCACAGAGTGCTTATGGAGGAACAGCGTGTGCAGTGTGGTTTTTAATGGGGAGGGAATAGTAGTGATTGCTTGGTGTCAACTCTTTTTAAGGTTTTGAGTTAAAAAGAATGTTTAAGACTGGCAGTAGGCTAAGACCATGTATTGGTTAGACTATTATGGAGTACATGAACATGGCCCTTGAAATTTCAGACACTTGAGCAAGGTTGTTGTATCTTCAAAAAATGTAGCTGGGAAACGTTTGTGAACTTCCTCATCTTTACATCTTTACTCAGTGTTAATAGAAATAATTTAAGTTTTAATCTTTCCAGTTTGAAAATATGTTTATTACCTTCTCTCTGACTGCAGCACAAATAAGATTTGTACTTTACTCTGGACTGATATTTGGTTTATCCAGTACTTGTAGGCTTTCATATAGTTTTTTCTTATACATTTTTTTTTTAAGTAAAACACATTAATTCTTATTTTGACAAATTTGTGGATAAACCTACATTTGATGTTGCTGTTGTACCTGGCATGGAAGTGAACCTGTTAAAGTCACTTTGTGCAGACACTCTAGCTTAGAATTAGTGAAAGATTTGTATGTATATGTCGTTTATTTAGAGCGTTTCCTTTCAATTTGCGTGGGTTCAGCATTGTATGGAAATTTCCCTGATGTTACTGCTGGGCATCTGAAGCCTGTGGCAACTATCCCTTCTAAACACTTCTATCACTTCTGAAGTGTTTTTCCTAAAAAAAAAAAAAAAAAAAACAAAACAAAAAAAAAACCACCAAAAAAACAAAAAACCAAAAAACCCCAAACAACTAACCCCAAACCAATGATGGTGCTTCCTCTAGTGGCAGCAGGCGGAATTGTTGTATGTCACTTCATAGATGGTGTGCGAGAGCACAAAAATTCTGATTTAAAGACATTATTTAAGTGCATTGCAAACATTTGCTCCTCTTAGCCATAGATGGGAATAAACAGTTTTAAAAAAAATCCTTCTGTATTTGTAAAATACAATACAATTAAATCTGTCTGTTCTTATGACTGACTGTCCTGGACATGTCTTACAGGAACACTAGAGGGACAGTGCTCTTTCTCCCTCTTTTTTTCTCCTTGAAAACTACACCACCAGCGGCAACACCGAAGCAGAGAAAAGGATGGAGGTTTAGACATTCACAGGCTGCTTGTGCTGCTGCTGCTGAGGTAGTTTCTAACTTGTGATTTAGTAGTGAAATAATGATGTGCAATAATTTAGTAGGGTCTCTCTTTTTTCTAGTCATAAATCTCCTTTCTTGGGAAGGAGAGGCAAGATGTCTTGCTTTCTACTTGCTGGATTCTTTCCATGTTTAGGTGGCTTTGCATACAGGAGACAATTCATGCTGCAAAAGCACAACTATCCTTCTGCCATCATTTCCATCTGTGCCAGCAGCAACTCCATATGAATCCTGGAATGCTTATGATTGCAGGAAGCATCTCTTGGATAAACGATAGGAAAGCTTCAGGCAAACAACTTTTTTTTCTTAATTTTATGAGCCTTTTTTTATAGATGAGCCTTGGGTTATTCTTCCTGTCAGTTCTGCTACAATGAAACCTCTTTTTCCTTTGAAAGGGATGCATACGCATTTTTAACTATATTGCTGAGTTAACCACCCCAGATAAATGCTGCAGAATTCCTAACACTGGCATCCCTGGAGAGGAGTTGTTACATTGTAGCCTTTTAAATGCCGTTTGCAGGTACAAATTTTGGTCTGCAGTTTTTAAGCTACTTCAAAAAGCAAAACTGTACACACAGATTAAAGCTCACACCTGCTTTCATTCCTGCTGACTTGTACCAGTGACATGAGACAAGATGTGCCTCATGTACTAGGCAGCAAAGCCTTTTTTTCTTAACTGACTAAATAATATGATAGTTTTGAAGTTCTTGACACTGCAGAAGAATTATGGCACTTATTTAAGGGTTTGAATATGCAATTAAGCATCTAATTTTAAACCTGCACACTCAATAATATTGAACTTTGCTGCAAAGTTACTTCCTTTTAATGGTATCTGCCAACTGCTGAAGTATGCATTAGTGCATTTGACATATTAATGCACTTTAGTAATGGAGCTACCTGACCAAGCAGCAGCCAAATGACCACAAAATAGATGTCTGAGTTGAAATCACAGACTGCCATAAACAAGGGAACACTGCCTGCCTTTATCATGCACTGAAATCCCTGTTTCTAAGCTGACTTGAAAAGCTGGACCCAGTTGGTAGAGCCCTTATGGTCTTAGGACCCTGCATTCCCTCCCATTGATTACCACATGCATTATTTTCTTGGGTCATCTTGGGGCTTTTTTCTCCCCTTTTCTCAAGCTCATTTTTTACAGGTTTGTAGTATGTTCAAGTAATTTTAATTAAGCATACTCTGACTTGCTCATAAATTAAAATCAAATACTTAGCTATTATTAATACACAGTAGCCTACTTGGCTATGATGAGATATGGGCCTTTCCCGGCACCTGAGTGGAGCTTTCTGTCTTGTGTTTCAGCCCACCTGAGGCAGTGAGGGTGGCTGTGCACTGTCTGTGCTCGCTGAATTACTGTCAATGCTCCCCAGGTGTTGCAGTTGCTGATTTTGCTTTATGGTGCTGTGTGCCTATCACTCACTTGCCAGATTCTGTACACTGGGTGCTCATTGAGATGACATTTGAATATAGTCCAATTTTTCCCAGTGGGGAGGTTTGATGTCAGATCAGTAGGAAAAGCAGCATTCTCAGCTCCAGCAAATACACAAGTGTCATCCAGTTTGTACTGATCTGTTGAACAGCGAACGTGCAATGTAAGGGACAGTCAGAATATTACGAGACAGGCTTTTAACACTGCAGAAGCAATCTCAGTATTTAACATGCTGAGAAGACAAGCTAATCACGAAAGACTTGTCTAGATGTCTGTATTCCTCTGCCTCCTTGGGTATTTTGTAGATGCTGACAGTGAGTGTGAACTTTAAATCAATTTATTGCGTATGTTTACATATGCAGTGAAACCATTTGCCATATCCTTTAACTACACGCAGTGAATTGTTGACCATGAGCTGATCTGACCTTTTCAGGTCTAATCAAGAAATCTGAAATATTATTTTAGCCTGTCAGCTCCAGTAATATGCTGCAAGAGTATCTGGATCTAACTGAAAATGTCAAATGCACTCTAATATGCAACCCATCAAAGTTACGATGCAAGAACTGGTTAAGAATATAAATCTGTAACATCTGTGCTGCATCTCAATTCCCTGGATAAATTATTCTACCATTGATACAAGCTAGCTAAAAACATGCATTAAAAACAATTCTTTGTAACACATGTGAGATGTACAGCCATTTTAAAAAGTTAAAATGATCTTGAAAGAGGGCTGATAACACCAGGTTAGAATATTACTGAAAAGAACAGTGACCAGTGTGAATACCAGTGCTCTAGTGAATGTCTTCTTGCTTTGTTGTGTGGTAATGTAAGATTAGTGGTCTCACATAACCCCAGAATTTTCCTTTTTAATTTTAATAATTTGCTGCTTGTGAAGATTTCACTCTTTTGAGAAATAATCCTTTATGTAAGCAGAGGTGTCCTTATCAATCTTACTAGTATTAAAGATTTTTCAGTCTTGTGCATTTTATGAAAAAATCTACTTTTATTTTTAAAAGCATTCCAAAAACAAACATGGTTGTCAGGAGAGTGTTTAATGATGTTTTATTTCTTTGCTTGCCTCATATTCTAAGTTTCTGTTGGTATTTTACTACATACTTCGATTTAGGATAAATATCCTTTAATAATTATTTATCAAGCATTAGACCAGTTATTTGTTGGTGTAATTTCTGGATGATGAATTTAAATTTGGATTAAGGTGGAAGGGTATAATGAAAACCAACTTTGTATCCCAATAAAATAGTACTTTGTTAGCTAAACAGTCTATCAAGGTTGTTTAATCTTGAAACAGTTATTACACTAAAATTGAGTTGTTTTTTATCTGGTTGTGGATAGTTCGTGCAATTTGAGGTCCTATTAACTGAATTGCTACCGTTAGTAAAAAGATATTGGAAGTAGAATTAAAATGAACTACTGGGAGCATTGCTGAGCTGGTAACTTCCCATCGGAAATAGTGCATGTTTCCAAGTACCAGTTAACGCTATTTGAGCTGTTCCTATGAGGCAATGCTGCCCTCCCCTGGTAGGCTCTGAAAAGTAGGAATTTTTATCACAGTCTGAGCGAGTTCTACAGCTTCCTGTTAAAGAGAAATTGCTGAATTGGTGAAAATTATGGGAACAAATATGCTTTTAAACAGATCATTATATACCTTCTCTATTAAAAGGCGGAAAAACCCCAAACAAACCATGAAACAGGTATTCGTGCAGTGCTTTTGTGTGTTCATGGTGCAGATGTGAATGAATACAAGAAATACACATGAATCTACTGTGAGTACACGAAACAACAGATTGAGAGTTGATCTATGTTTGGGTGGCAATTTGGAGGACGAATTGAAGACAAAATAAGCAAATACAAGGTAGTACCAGGAGCGATTACAATTTTTTTTTTAACAGTATAGTTTTTGTATTGTAAGCATTAATAATAAATCTTTAAACATTATATACATATTCAATTCTGCAGTAGAAAAGGGACCATGGCCAGCAGCTTGCATGGGAATAGGATTAGCTCTTCTGCAAATGAATCTGTAGCAAACCATCCTCTCCTGTCAGGGGCAATTGGTTATAAAGATATCACCACAGGCTCAGGAAGTCCCTTCACTGCACATTTCTGAGACCTGAGGAAGATAATCTAAGGAAATACTACTATTGCATGGTCTATTTTTTCTATATATTTCCTCAGATACCTATTACTAACCACTGCTAGAAATAGAATATTGGGGTAGAGAGTACTTTAGGTTGTCCAGCTGACTGTTGTCTGTTAACTGTGTTGCTATTTGCTGTAATTTTATAATC
>JAWWEV010000083.1:40547603-40563228 GCA_035583235.1 Hafferia zeledoni
GGGGTAGAGAGTACTTTAGGTTGTCCAGCTGACTGTTGTCTGTTAACTGTGTTGCTATTTGCTGTAATTTTATAATCGTTCTATTTCTCACTGCTAGGCAATTTTGCCATACTGCAGATAGCAGAAAGAGATAAGCCTCATTGCAAATACAAACATTTTAGTTCCCTCATCTGACTCCAGTAAAGTGTGTGGAGTAGGGTTTGGGGGTTTGTTTGTTTTAAAGGTATAAAATATCCCTTTCTTTTTTTCAACTGAAATTTTTCTAGTTTTTGGACAACCTGCAAAACACACGATTTTTTTTTTTCCTATGGTATATGACTTGACTTTTGTTTTGTTTGCTCCTTATTCCTCTTAATGCATTGGAGATCACCTAACACTAGAGAAAACTGCGGAGAGTATGTTAAAATCTCTGTTCATGTATGTCTTCATGTCTTATATGTGAACAGATTACCACACTGGGGATCAGGAAGGAGTTTTTTAACCTCAGACTGGTTTGCTTGAGGACTTTGCTTGAGTGTGAGTTTTTGTCTGCTATTTAGGGTCAGGTCACTTGGGAGGTGTTTTAAGGCCTGTGGAATACAATGACATTCCCGACCTGACTTGCTCTGCTGGAGTTACAGTCACATGTTACAGTGGTGTTGATATTTTACTACTACCCTATGTCGTAAGGTCCTGGGAGTTGGTTTGTGCCTATGGTGCCTGCCAGTCCACAGAGCAAGTGGGGACTATTTTGAACTGGACTCCAACCAGTCAGTTACCTGTGGCTGTGGCAGACAGAACCTGAAGATCCCACTGGTGTTTCACAGGGATTCTTTTGTTTCTATAGTGGCTTTGCCGAGAGTGAAATAGTATTGTTTACCTTCATGCACATCAGCTAGTAGGCTATAATAAGCAATTGTTTTGAGAGCTGGCTGTAAAACCAGTGCAAGTATGGCTCCATAATAGTTAAAGGTGAACTAAATCCCTGCTAATAACAGCCAGGTCATGGGTTTGATCCCTGTATGGGCTGTTCACCTAAAGGTGGTCATGATGATCCGTGTGGGTCCCTACCAACTCAGAATATTCTGTGACTTTTTTCTGTAAATAAACAGATTAAATATTTTCTCCTTTGTGACACCCTGCCACAATAAAAGAAGTTTTACATGTTCTTTTTTGTTAGATTAGTATTCTGTCAGTGTAGCATCCCGATTCAGCTCATCAAACAGTTATGTGAATGGCAGTGATGTCACTCCTTGACCTAGAACAAATATTTGATGTCTAAGACTGTCTGACAGTTTTCTTTCCTCTCCATAACTTTTGCAGGTATTGGGGCTGCTGGTGTGGACCCTGATTGCTGGAACAGAATACTTTCTATATCCAGCCTTTGGCTGGGTGATGTTTGTAGCTGTGTTCTACTGGGTTCTCACTGTCTTCTTTCTGATCATCTACATGACAATGACCTACACCAGGATCCCCCAGGTGCCATGGACCATGGTGGTAAATACACTCATTCTTTGTTTGCTGGGTTATGAAGAGAATAAAATACTGGTGCATTCCATGGGTGTAGTTAACCAACTGTACTTGTGCTCTTTGCAGATTTTTCCCTAACGACTGTGTGGCTGTGAACCTGCAGTGTTTAACCTTTATATTACCCAGACACTTTTAAAACACTTTTCCTATGATGTTTTGATTTTGCTCAGTGGTTGATGTAGTGACTTGATTTTTAATAATATACATGTGACTGATACTTACACAGTGACCTCTTTTTCTCTCTGTAGTGGTTAAAGAATGAGTCTGTTGCTGCCTCTGAGCGAACAGACCTGGCCATATGGCTTGAACAGCAGAAATCCCTACTAGAATCAACACTATCAATTAGAACTGGAAGCTGAGCTCTCAAAACATGAGTCTTCCTCTGCTAAAGTAAAAGCAAAGGTGCTTCAGAGGTAGCAACACTCTGACAATCCTTGTGTATTCTACTATGAAAAGGGTGCTGAAAACTAAGAGTTATATATATGTAAAATATGTACCACATAATCCTTTGCTTTTAGCTCAAGTCTTAAAGCAAATCAGATAAACAACTAATGTAATTATAGAAAAAATTCACAGGCACTTAAAATTCAAATCTAGTTTTATGGTTTCAACAAACCTGTTTAAATATACTCTCTACAGTATATTTTTACATCATTTGCATAACAGGCTGGTCTTCAGGATAACAGATCCTGAAAGTCATTGTCATCTCAGCCAGCTGGCTATTTGTGACCCATCCAAGAATTACCATAAATTTTAGCCTTGAATTTTTCAGATACAGTGAGATGCCATTCTGTTCTTTTTTTTTTAGTATTATTATTTTTATTTATGTATTTGTTTTTACTAGCTAGAGATTATTGACTAGAATTCTGTTATTTTTAAGATGAAATGTGTTTGACTTCTGTGTTGCTAACAGCTTGTTATCAGCTATATTGTGTGTGTGACTAAAATTGAATACTGGAACACTCTTTTAGTCTTCCCATTTGCTGCTGTAATAAATAGCCAGCTATAGCAATGACTAATAAGAACAACCAGGATTACATTCAGATAGCTTTTCTGTTTTCAAGTTTCATGACCAGCAATTACCATTAAGGCTGTAACCCTGCTATAGAAGTGTTGGATTATTTCAATTGCAGCAGTAATGTGTCTGGGTACATATAAAGGTGTGGCGGGTTTATTTCCCCATTGCGTTAGGTGTAAGTAAAGTACATTCAAAGGGAAAACATCTTTGTATCCATTTGAATAAAGCTTTGGTCATTACCCCTCTTTCATCAGTTGAATGCTGTTATCAGACAACTGCACATAAATGAGTTGACCTTAATCTATGTGGAAGACAAGCAGGAGTATTTGATTTGTTTCTGCTTTGTATCAAGTGTATTTCTTGCTCTGAGTTCCAAACATGTTGTAGATAAGATCACATAAGTGCAGGTCCAAAATGTAGACTCATTTTATATTCAAGGGTAATAAAAAAAGAAAATAAATGCAAAATAAATAAAAGATGCTTGCATTCCAAATTGTTTTGCCCTAAGGTATTAAAAGAGCTGTTGGGAACAGCCTTTGAGCTGGTCCTCTGTTGCTCCTGTCTGGCCAAGAGGAATGTTGAGTGTCTTTTCAGAGAGGTGTTGTTAATGTCTTCACTCAAAAGAGCATGACACACACCTTTTTGAGTGAGAGAGTTTACACCAACCCTTGCCCTATTCTCTGAAGTATCCTGAATTTCAGTATCTGCTAGTTATTGCTCTGCCTCCTTAGGCGACAGTTAGCTCAAACTGTTTCTATTGTAAGCAGTATCCAAAATTACATCTGGACTTCTCTGTCATAAATTCACTTTTTGCAGGTTAAGCACATTATCAAATTGCTTAAAATGCAGTTACTTTTACTGCAAATTAACCCAAAGGACGTGCCTCAAAACTGACTTTCCTTAATAGTGCAAGTTCTTTGCTAAAACAATCAATGGAAGCTTTTAAAATCTGGTAAATTTGAATTCAAGAAGCAGATGGCAATTTAGCATGAACCATTTGGTTTGAGTAATATATTGGCAGTAAAGGCCCAATCGGCTTGCATTGCGTTCCATCTTCCCCAACAGTGTTATTTCCCAGAGCAGCACTTCTCAGAAATTATGTTCTTTTTTCTTTTCTACATGACAAGATATTGCAGGGATTTGTAGCTTTCCAGGGTAATTGAGTCTTTTTGGAATGGGAAATCTGAAAATAACAACAACAAATAACTCTAGGTAGCCAAATTTAGAGTTTCTAAATCAGCCCTTTACAGAAATTCACCCGAACCTGGCAATTGTTGGCATCTTATCCTAAAATTGACAGCTTGATATTTTATTGCTGTAATGCCCAGATAAAATGAGGGGTAAGATCTGTGGATAGAGATTTATTAGATCATCTGACATAGGTGAGATGAAGCCCACCCAATTTTAAACATGTGAATCAAACCTCAGGTTGGAGCCCTTGGACTCTGAGTGCTGAGGTGCTGCCCATGGTTCCCTGCAAAAGGGTATGTAAGGGGCTCTTTTCCACTGTTCCTTCTGAACTTCACTTCTTGAGTTGCAGCTCTTTTTTAGATTCTGCCAGAGTTGGTGACCAGTGAATTAAGTGGTGAATAACTGACATATATTCCCAGCATCCATTGGGTCACACCATGGGAATTAGTAAGTTGGAGCCGCATGAATATTTAGACAACTGAAGCGACAAGAGTTAAGGGTTATATTTGTGACACTCTGGAGTGCAGATATGGGGCAGAAGCTGAAGGGAGCTGATTATGTGCAATATTAAGACCTGGTCTGTATTGAGTTGCCTGCAATTGTAAGCACGTCACAGGTATTCCACTTAAACATCGCACCAGGGAAGTAAAAGTATATTTTATGACCAAATTCATGTCTTAGACTAGTAGCAGGGTGGGGGTTTGGGGGATTTTTTTTTTTTTAATAACAAACTTCCTATAGCCATGATCAATTAGGGAGTAAGCAAAGAAGAGTGTATTAAAATTATGTACCTTAAAAAAACCCCTCATACATTTTTCTCTTTCATCTTCTTAGACTTCTGTTCTCTCTCACATGCAAAAACCAAACAAACTTCTTGTTTGTTCTCTATAGTGTTTTGTGAGATCAGTGTTATCTGCTTTATTTCTTTCTCTGAGACATTAACTTTGTTCTTTGGAAGAGAAAATGCAGCATCTGCCATCGAGGGGTCTTGATGACCCATGTAGTCCATTCAGACTGTTCTCTTCCTTGGTTTTACCTGTTTGTTTCTCCTCTCAAAACCAGATAGAAGTGGAAGGTGCTGAAAGATGGAAGAGTACAACTAAGAAGAAAAAAATCACCTTCTTTTTCTCCTTCAGAAGTGGAGAAAATGAAGTTTTGGAAGCTTTATAAATGTTCTTCATATGCCACCCCTTATTGATTCCTACAATACATCTTTGTGTAGATTAGAAATATAAATAAAGTGCAGTTTTATTTCAGTTTGGTTTTATTCTTTGTTTCATGTACTCATATTCTTACTGCCTAACTCTTAGTTTGGGATAACCAAACTGTGTTCTTACTTTTGCTTTTGGACAATCACAGCACACCAACTTTAAGACTTTTCTGGATTTAGCACGATGAAGATAACAGTTTGTCCAAAATATGCTTTAATGTTTATGGATCTTCAAAGCAGTTAAATTTTAATCTTACAGACAGAAGCTTGGAAGAAGGTAAAAATAGCTAAGAATCACATTTCTAGTGTACATTGCATGTGTTCAGTGTATTTCAGAGGAGAGTTTTTAATGGTGGAAAACAAATGAAGATGCATATTAATTACTTATGTTCATTTTTTCAACAGGGTCTGTGTTTTAATGGAAGTGCCTTTGTTTTGTACCTCATTGCTGCCATTGTAGATGCATCTTCGGTTACCAAAGATCTGGACAATCACAATTACAACAGCTGGGCAGCTTCTTCTGTGAGTTTGGGTTTTATTTAAGTCAGTTCTATGTCCAATAAATAAATGAAGGCTCACTGGAAGTGTGGGTTGAAGTTGCATGTGTTCTGGTTTTTGAAAAACTGAAGAGTGACATAGAAGGTCACACACAAAACTTATAGGTAGCTGTAGTTTAGTCCATAGTTTCTGGAGGTGACTAGAAATTCCACCAGGAGACGACAGTCACATCAGAAAAGGTAATAATGTTTTAAAGATCACACTGATTTTCCCCTCACCACCCCCATTTATTATTATCTCCCTGGCAGAGGGTAAAGCTTGCACATCAGAGTAGTCAAACACTGTGTAAGCACTAAGTCACCTCAATGCATTTGGAGAACTTCAAAAGCAATTTAAACTAACTCAGCTAACTTTGCACACATGTGGATAAGATGTATTCAGCTTTCCATGGGCTAAGCCACATACACAGCACCTTTGGGAAGGCCCTGAAAGTGCTGTTGCTGTTTCTACGCTGATCTCCCAGTTACAGCCTCAACTTCTGACTAGTCTTTCTTTTGAGTTGCGTGGGCAACGCCTGAAATGTGAGATAACTTCCCATTGTTTTAAAGTGGATGCAAATCATAAATTAGTCTGACATTACTGTTTTGCTGCTGAGATTTAGAAATCCAAGTCAGTCAAAGCGAATGAAAAATAACTTTAAAAAGAAAAAGAGAAGAGCCTTGTCACTTCTGAGTAGGTGAACACATTCCCTAGATAAGTTAAGGGAGTTGCAAAACAACTTTTTGCACGTTGTGGCAAGAGTAGTCAAATCCAATTGTTTACAGTAATTCCAAAGCATGGCTACTTTGCAGACTGTTCATGCTCCTGCAGTTGTCCTTCGTACTATTCACAAATCCTGCCTGAAGCTTACTCTATATGAACTCCATGAACACAGACACTTGAACACCTGCTCTGTTTTTGCCTTGGGAATTGGATGACTACAGCCCTGTCACCTCAGTGGTGTTCAGGGTCTGTTGCCCCTGGCAGTTTGTAGCTATCGATCTGTTACTCAGCCACTGCAGTTGACAGGAGCTTGCTTGCTGCTACATAAGCTTCCATGCTGATTCAGGTTTTATGCAATGTGCATGAATGCTCAGTGTCTCATGGGATGTTTGGAATCTCTTCTAATACCTCCTAATAATGTTTATCTAATGCAGTGTCTAAATAAACTATTAAATGTAGATTCTTCCTTTCCAAACCCATTAAGGGTTTCATGGATAAAGGATTTAGCAAATCATCTATCCCCAGTAGTCATTCTGTTAGATGGAGCTTTTATTTAAGGCGAAACAAAATAATTAGAAAAGAATGCTACAGTTTTCTATTGTAATAAGATTTCGCATCATCCTCTATAGCTTTTCATACTACAGATTAAATTTGCATGAGGCAAGATTCACCAAGAGCCCTGTGTTCAAAGGTTTAGTTTTACTGCCTAGATGCATGTTTAGCAGTGCCCTTCCCTCAGAGCTGCAGTGCCTACATAGGCCAATGATGGCATGTAAGCAAGGAACAATTGTAAAATCATAGATGTTTTTTAGTCTGGAAGGGACTTCTGGAGGTCTTCTGGTCCAACTCTTTCCCTTTCTAAAGCAGGGCTGACTCCTGTCAGGCTACCAGGGCCTTATCCACTTGAGTTTTGAATGTTTTCAAGGATGGCTATTCTGCAGCACCTCTAGGCCTCTCTTGCCATGCTTGATTATTCACAAGGTGATTTTTTCTTTTTTCCTAATATCTAATTGAAATTTCCTGTTTTGTAACTTGGGTTTGTTCCTTCTTGTCCTGTCACTGCTCACCTCTTGGAAAGGTGGTGTTAATCGTTTTTGCAGTGACAGCTTTATTTTGTTCATTACCAGCACAAACCATTCTGGTATTATCATTAAGACCATATTGAACATTGTCTGTTTTGAACAACATGCAATAATTAACAGGAACTTAATCACTGGTGCTGAATTGGACTTTATCAGTGCAACTGAAATAGTTCACAGCTGCTCTTTGGTTTCTCTGTGTGTGCTGCAAGAGCCACACCACTCATACTGTGCAGTTTTAATCTGGAAACATAACACAAATCTAGCCCGCTCAGAAGGGTTATTCTATTACCAGTTTCTGCCAAAGCAGGAATATGACCATGTGGTTGCTGTCACTGTTATTTGCACTGAGGAATACCTTTATCCATCAATGGAGGACATCTGAATTGGCAACCTGATCAATAGTGCTGCTTGAGAACACGTCTGGGCCTGCATTTGAATGCTACTTTTCTCTGTAAACAAACCTGTTTTGGTTCACAGTTTGCCACATTGAGGTACAGGTGGGCTGTAGGGAATCCCTGAAACAGCAGCAGGACAGGAGTGTCAGCTTGAGCTCACACCATCCCTTGAACTACCCCTCAGGCTTTAAAAGCAGCAAGTATAGGAGTGGTGGCAGTTCAGTCTGTAAGATCCACAGTGAGGCAGTACAATGTGGAGTTTATAAAGGAAGTTGAAATATGCCATGTCTGCTTCTAGGCCCATGTTTCTGTGCATACTGTAAGCTTACTTACACAGTGTTGGCTGTGATGGCCACACAAGTGCAAGGAGGTGAGCATGTGCCATTTTACTCAGCCTGCTATTTTCCTTTTCCCAAATCCCAGAAATATTTTTTTCCTTAGAAATGACAGTGGTCTCAAATATATTTTTTCCTAATATATTTTTTTCTCCTTTCTCTACAGTTCTTTGCCTTCGTGGTTACCTCCTGCTATGCTGGAAATACATATTTTAGCTTTATATCCTGGCGATCACGAACTTTGCAGTAAATATTTTGTTAAAATTATTTCTGTGGTATAAAATATCTTGAGGATTACTCGTTTTTGATAAAAGGTTGGAAGAGGAGTGAGGCATTTTTGAACATTTCTGTTAGAATTGACCAAATATAAACTGAGATCAAATGATTATTTATAATAATGCCATCTTTAGAGACATCTAACACTGTGTTGTATAATAAAATTTCATACTGCTTCTTTTAAAATTAACATGGTATTTTTCTAGACATTGTATGGTTGTTACTACAAGACCTTTAATAAATCTTACTCAATGTGCCAAGTTTATAAATGTAACTTTTTAAATGTTACAGGTGTACTTTTGATACTGAGTGCTACAAATCAAAACTTAAGATTGATACTGTCTCGTTATTATGTATAAAACCTGACATTGTGCAGAAAAAAACCACCTGAAACTTTAAAAAGAAATAAATAAATGACCCAACTGTGCATGTTTTGTAAACTGGGAGTGAAATGTTGCTTTTTTAATTTCTTTTTCAGAGTATAATATCTACTACTAAGAATTCAGATGATCCTGTCAGTTTGCATATTCCAACAGCTTGTCTCATCATGAGGTTGCCTTTGGAACCTCTTACTGTAGGTCTGAAGCTCACTGGAGGAATGTTGTGCCCAAAACACATTATCTTAACAGGTTTCTCAGATCCAGCAGGCTCCAAAGCATAAGCCCAGACATCAGTCCCTTAGTTCTCAGTGCTTAACCAACTGAGAGTTTCACAAATCACTGGCTATAGGTACTACTTTTTGTTTCTCAGTGGACTGTGGTTTGGTGGGTTTTTTTCCTCCTCAGATTAGGCCGTTAGTGTGTTCTAATTCAAATCCTGGCTTCTAAATCATATTAAATGATATAAAGAATAAATCCATAGAACTTCGAAGATACCAATGCTAGAAACAAAGAAATTCCTGCCTCTTTTTCTGTCTCATGGCATCATCTGCACCTTGTTAGTTTAACAAATGAAGTTGATGCTCAGATTTACATACCTTTGAATCAAACAGAAGTATGACAGGAGATCATGACTTTCAAAACAGACATCTTTGAAAATTACTTTTAAATACAAATTACCTAAGGAATTTTTTCCAGGAATTATGTGGAGAGTGTAAGGTTGTGATCATTTTGTGATGTTATTTAAAGTTTTGTGATGTTGTTTAAAAGATTTGGACTGTCTTCCAGTTTTCAAATACTTACTTGGATGATTTTATATGGTAGTAGAGAAACCTTACTGCTTAAAAAACCCTTCTCTATTTCTCCTTGTAGCTAAACAGGGTGTGGTTCTTTGCATATGAGCCTTGCAGAAGTAGGTTTATCAGCAACAATCTAATGCTGCTCTCGATCACATGGTTTTGTTGTTGATTATCTGTTGGAGTCACAGGATTTCAGTGTAAGGGAAGCCAAGATATTATTTAAATATCTATATTTGTCTGCAAGTTGCATTGGCCTGCACAACATAGTTCAGGGTATCTGTCGCTTGCTAAAATTACCCAGTTGTGAGAAGGAAGAATGGCTACCAACTATGCATTTTATCTACACAGATAAAATGTCTCATTAAAATCCTGTATGCTTTTTTCCATTGCTGGAAAAAGAATCAAAACATCAAAATGATCCAAATGTCAACTGATAAAACGTGACTAGAAATATAGCCAGAAATAAAATCTCATCAGTGAGTTCTCCTCAGTAAACATACTTTAGCAGTACTAGAAATACTTTTAAAAATTACATTTAATGTACTTGTTTTAAGTCCAAAGGATGTGACTATGTTTGCACAAGCATTTCATGATTTTGTGGTAACTGTAATATTCTGGTCCAAGTCATAACTCAAACATCATTTGTGGACAGAAGTGGTAAGAGGGAGTAGAGCTAAGAGAAAGTTTTATGTTTCACCCAGTTTATCTAAAATTGTCATGGAAATTGTGTGTTACATGTCAGAATAAACCCATTAAGGAAGGACAAAACCAGACAAGGAATGATTCTGCCAAAATATCTACCTGCTCTCTGAGTGTTCAATGCTGATCCTCAAGAGAAGATGTGCAGTGTGACTTCTAAAGACAAATTAGTGAGTTGAATCCTTAATTCTGAATTTTAAAAAATACATACTGGGCAAAAATTTGCTTTGTTCTTGGCCTTGCTTTTTTTCCCCCCCACAAACATTGCTTACCTGCCTTTTACTTCCCATGCTCTTTCTCATCTGTTGCCCAGATACCAACCTGTCTTTCAAGTGTTCTGAATATCTGGTTAAAATTGGAAGAATCTGTACGAACTGAGCATTCCTTCGGAAGTTTGCTCCTCCTATTTCAGGCCTGAAGAAAGGCATAAGCACCCAAAAGGTTTTCTTCCAGTGCATTAAGTCTTAAATATTGATTTGCAAACTATGACTCGATGTATTTGTATGTTCTAATAATGATAAAGAAGATGAGCTAGATGTTATAACAATTAAAACAAGACGTAGGTGTGAGCATAGGTTAGTACTCATAAGATTGAAAGAAACCTTAAAAGAACAACTGGTAAGTAATGAAGTAATTAGTGAAATTTAGATATTTAGAAGAATAAACAAAATGCTAATCGCCTTGCAAAATGAAGGTATTTGACATTATAAATAACTTGTTTCAGACAGTCTCTCCAAAAACTCTTATATAAAAGGATGCTTGATGTCAACTTACGGTCATCAATTTTCATTTATTAAGGAGTTGTCAGTACCTTTTTTATCATCATACATAACACAAATATATGTACATAGACATAAAGACAAAGTTAATAGCAGGAGAACTATAACAAAAATTTCAAATGTAACTATTACACTATAGATTGTGTTATAGATTGACTTTGCCCCAGTGGTTTAGAGAGGATGCCTATATTACAGAGTAGAAGATATGACTGTTATTCTGCTTGTATTAATTTAGAGGTATTTTTATTTCATTGGGCTGAACTCGGATCAGCAGGGCCCTAGCCACAAACACAGTTTCAAAAGAAATAAAGAACTAAAGAAGCTGAATCAGCAGGTAAGAAAACTGTATTTCCTAATAGGAAGTGCAGAAGTTACTAGAACCTTCCTCCACAGGGCTTATAGAAACCTATAACCACGCTCACTTCTGAACCGGAACTGTAAGGAGAAGAGGGGGAAAAAAAGGCAGCTGTTTAAAAACAGAACAATTTTTTTTTCTCACCAGCTAGTATTTTACTCCTGTGGAGGCAGCCAGTGCTGTAGATTTCGTATCTAATGACATAGGATAAAATGTTGTGGGACAAGTAATATCTTTTATTGCAACAACTAGCTGGTTTAATGGAAGTCCAAAATCATGTACTACTTAGCCGACCATTGCCCACACTGGCAAACCCACCCTGGTCATGTAAATTGCCTACACTAGTCCCTTATTTGTGTTGGGGATCATCAGGACTAACCTGTCTTCCATCCTAGAACAATTTTAGTTGCTGAAGGAGTTATTAAATACTAAATATGAACAGAATGTCCATCCTACCTCCAGAACAGAGCAGCAGAGGATGGGATTACAATTCAAACGAGGATAAAAGTGACACATGCCCAGCTAAGAGGCCAGCTATTACCTCACTTGTCAGAAAGCAAAACAAGTTATTTTTAAACATGAGGAAATATTTATCTTCCTTTTCTGTGTTTTGTTAGTATGTCTGCATGATTTAATTCAAACAATGGGGCTGAGACACTTGGACAGTTATTACAGTTCTGCCTGTTGCTGCCCACTTAACGAAAATGGTTTTTGGTTGTGAATCAGAAGGTTTATGGTTTTCCTTGTTTTGTAAGAATAAATGCTGTGTCGTAAGACGCTGTTTGCAGCTGTATCTGCACAGCGAAGCGCAGGGGTTGCTCCTCTCCAGGAGCGCGGCTGACACGTCGAGGGGCTCTTTCAGGATCCCAGGAAAAAGCTGCTCACCGCTGCGGTGGCCGGTTCGCTGCAAAGCTCCCCTCCCGGGACCCCGCACTGTCCCGTGAGGCGTCCCCTGCCCGCCTGGCAACCTTCCCTTCGCGTTGTTTCCCTGTAACCCCCCTGCTGCCAGGAGAGGCGAACAGGCGTCCTGCTGCAGCTGCCGCTCCAGCGGGAGCGTCCCTGCCCCTGCTCCCGATTGCCGGGCTTCGTCCCGCACCCCTCTCCCCCTGGGTGGTGGGGCAGCGTCTCCCCCACGGGAAAGAAACCCCCTCGGGACGGAAAACCCCTCGGCTCCTCCCGGCCTTCCCCCGCCCCGGGCGGGGACGCGCCGCCTCCGCCCGGCCCCCGCCAGCCCCGGGGGCGCCGCGTCCCGCCCCGTCCGCCCCGCCCCGTCCCATCCCGTCCCGTTCCCCCGTCCCGGGCCGGGCAGGGCGAGGGCAGCGCGGCACGGAGCCATGTCTCACGGGGCACGGGTGATCCGCACCGGGGTGAGCAGCGGCGGCCCCGCGCCCGCGGCGTCCCTCACCGTCGCCTCCTCCTCGGCGGGCTCGGACTCGGAGCTCATGGACGGCTCCTATTTCCGCTCCTGCGCCGGCATGCTGAAGGTGGCCCAGATGGTAAGGGGCGAGCGGGGCGGGGGTGGCCCCTGGGGGCTGCTGTTGGGGCCCTCGGAGCCCTCCGGGGTGCCGCGCTCATCCCTGCGGGACGGCTCCTGTGGCGGCGGGTCTGGAGAGCGTCGTCACGGGGTGCTGGGGCCGCAGCTCCTGGCGGGTTTGGTCTCTGCGATGTTGCCCCTCAGCTCTGGCAGCAGGACGAAAAGTTCATGTTCCTCTGGCAAAGCGAAGCGTTACGGTCTGTCAGGAGCTGCCTCTGCGCCTTCCTAAAGCGGCGACGAGCACTTCTGCTCAGAGGAACGTGCATGAGCCCAGAGTAGCCAGTGTTAACTTTTTGTCACTGTTAACGGTAAAACCGTGATGTTACAGAACATCGTGCTGCAGTGAACTCCTCACTCCTCAGCATGGGTAAGTTTGCGGGAGTGATCTGGTAAGGGTGAGCACCACAGCTGAGACTGCTGGTCCAGCTGGCTCCGTGCCCTGTCTGTCAAGAGATCTCCAAGCAGTGACCTGGTGGCACGGGGAGGGACGTGGGAGATGCATGGCTGAAATTCAAAAGAAATCAATGGCAGAGCGCTCTCAGAATGTGAGCTGATGCCTTAACTTGACTTAGTGCAGGAAATTTAGCTCCATGCAGATGCAGAGTCGATTAACAGATGGATAAGCTCTGTCTCGTGTCTGTGGCACACAATTATCTGTGGAGAGATTTGCCAGCTTAATTACAGCAGTGGCAGTGAATAATGCTTAGGAAAGAGGATGGAAAACATCATGTAGCAATACTTCTAGAATTTTCATCCTGCAAAAATTTGCACCTTGACAACATTTTGTGTTGAAGTTGTTGCTTTCATCTTTTACAAACTCCCAATGCCTGTTTCTCCCCTGCCTTTATTTTTCCAGTCAGTTTTTGAATATTGTGTATGTTATTAGCACCCAGTTTCCTAAACTGACATTAGAGGGTTACTGTGGAGTAATATCAAATCCTGAAGTTTCTCCTTAAAAGCTGCCCAGTTTCTTCCAGTTCATTATTAGCCATCAGCCCTTAGAAATGAGCCTTGGTAGCAAGAGGCAAAGTTGCATGTGACTGGTCATGGCAACCTGCACTTGTTGAGCATTTATCCTGCGCTTGGGAGTCCAGGATTGTCCCTTACTATGAATTCTGTTTGGTAGGGACACAAACAGTTGTCTGCTACCTACTTGTTGCTTGGGTTGTTCCCAAACCATTGAGTGCATCTGGAGAACCTCTTCAGGACACAAGAGACCTGTAGCCCTAAACCAGTAGACTTGTGCATTGCTGATGAGCTAAAAGTCTTTGATTTCCCTACTGTGGAAAGAACAGTTCCTTTTATGGACAAGAAATAACCAGTCCTCTCTGCTCTCCATCCTGCTGTTGTGTCACTACAGCTATCACCAGTGACTCTTAAAGCTAGCATGGCATGCTTATTTGTGCTGTAATGTCAGTTTTTGTTGCACATGTTAAGTGTGTGCATACTTCACATGCTTTGCATATTTTCATGTACTGGATGTAAATCTATGTAATTTTATGTAATACTTCACATAGCTTACATAAAGTCGTATTTTATCAATGCCATGCGATATAAAATTCATCAGAATTCAAGTGGCTTCCTGTGGTGACTTTAACAGAAGCTTAAAAAATGTAAATTATTTTCCCTTTGCAGTCTTTCAGCTTCACATTCTTCCATTTTTCTGCTTTCCAGTTTGCCTGTAAATAACATCAGTAGGAGTTACCTCAGGTATTCAGGGAACTTTTGGCAAATGAACTTCTTTTAATATCACTTATCACAGTAGTGTCTTCTCAGATAATTTCCTAAGAAAGCTAGATGTTTCTGCTGTAGTATGTAGAAATAACCAGGATAGGTTAGTTCTAGATTAACTCTTGCACTCAATAAAATAGGGAGAGCTAAATATTTTCCAACTCCCCTTTATCTCTTCTCAGGCAGTGTTTCTCTATGTCCACAGATCCATTTGTGTTAGCATTCAGTTCTTCTAGAATGAAGTGATGGCAGTATCTTTTTTCTTTAAAATTTCTTTATGCCAAATCTATAAACATTCCTGCACTGGTGTTAACATGGCTGGTGGGACTGAAGGAGAACCATTGTACTGGCAGAAAGCAAAAGGAAGGTCTTTGGGTTAGATATATCACACTGAGGTGTGTACTGGGCCTCTGAGTGGCTGTGGTTATGAAGAGGAAATGTTACTATTTTTTTTAATCTCCTTTCTTCCTTGGTCCCTTTTACCAAGAAGTGAAGGATATGATAGAAAGCAAGAAAGAAATATTACATAATTTACTATAATGTTAAGGGCTGCCTGTTGTGCTTGCAAGCTTAAAACCAAAAAAATCTACGTGCATGGAACATAGGTGACAACAATATACAATGGAAATTGTTTGAAAGAAATAGAAGATAATTTTACAGCTGTTCTTCTGTAACACAGAAGGACTAAAAATAAGGAATATTGAAGAGATTGTGCAATGTGAATTGCTGCTAATTTCTGAATGTTACCAGTGCTTTCTCTTGAAATTCTGGGTGCTGTGAGAATGAAATTAGGAAGAGCAAGAAGTGTTTCTTGCTTGCAAGCCTACACAAATTCCTTTACTTTTTGCTAAAGAATTTCTTTAACCTTGCAGAATGATTATAGCTTTGAAATGACAATGTATTTTATGCATTGACTTCATAGCTTAGGGAATGGTCTGTAAATATTTTGAAAATTAAATGGAGGAAAAAACATAGTTATCTGATTTGTGTATTTTGTGTGGCAGTAAGACAATTTGAAACCTGCATTTCCATGTGTGACTATTGCCACTATTAGCTGGGGCTCCATTTTCAAAC
>JAWWEV010000083.1:40563328-40603509 GCA_035583235.1 Hafferia zeledoni
GTGGCAGTAAGACAATTTGAAACCTGCATTTCCATGTGTGACTATTGCCACTATTAGCTGGGGCTCCATTTTCAAACGCCTGTCTGAATTGTACCTCTGATTTTAGTAGATGTTACAAAGTATCTTCCACGTTTAACTTACTTTAGATAGTTTGTTAACATAGCTTTTGCTTTCTCTTTCCTTTTTTCCTCCTTCCCTTTCCCCCCCTCTTCTTCTCCCCATTTTCGGTGGTTGTTTTGGTGTTTACAGTTCTACCAAGAATCTCTTACAGTCACAGGGATACACGCAGGATCCCAGATCCCAGTGTGGCCACCTCAGTTCTATACCAGCAGTGTACTAAGTAAGTGTATGGGTGTGTATCAGTGTGCCCAGTACACTGAGACCAGAGAAACTCAATGACTTGAATTTTAGGCAGCCTGACAACCGATACACGTGGCAGCTTTCAGCATGTCGCACTAGCTGTGCTCATCTGTTTGAAGCTTGTTTGCTCTGTGCTTGTGCTACTGCTGGTTTGTTTTATGGTAAGACTTTCTAGGAACCTCTGTTGTTTAGCTTGGCAAGTTCTCAAGAAATGGGTTCTTGGAAGCTTTTTGAGGCATCCTGTGCTGTTAGAGACAGCAGTGTGAGTGTGCATCCCTACTGACACCGGGGCGGCTCATGTGCCAGTGCTGAGAGTTCCAAACAGGTCTGATTCAGCAGAATTTCTCTGAGAGCCCTATGTGCTTTTTATATTTTTACTGCTGAAGTCTGGAGGATGCCACTGATGCTGTTATAGACCAGGTCCTGCTTTCAGCACAGCCTGTGCTTGGCACTGGAGCCTGTATAGGTATCCCACCATCTTAGGCACATGGCTGGCAGGAACGGCTGTCCATGTGTTACTGTCCCAAGTGTCTGATGCTGAGACTTGCAGGACTGTGAGCAATACAGACTGAACAGAGAAAGGGAGTGTTGAGAGCTCACATGTAAGAGAACCAGCACAGCACAGCACATGATTGTGTAGGTCTTTCAGGCTTCTCAAACTGTTCTTGAGCCTCTCCTTTTTTCTGGACTCTGAGGGATGCGGAGTGACCCAGGGCCTTCTTTGCCTCTCTTTCACCTCCTTCAGACTGGGCCAAGCTAACTTTGGGCACAGTTCAAACTGAAGGTGATTGTTCCCACAATAACACTGTTGTTATTGTTACAATAGCTCTGTCACAGTAAGCACAGCCTCAGAATACTGGGTGTTTTAAGCTAAAAACAGTGCTGATTCTCAGCCTAAGAAAGAGCAGTTTCACCAGACAGAACAGAAAATCAAAATTAACTTCTCAAGGCTGAAGAAAATGTTTACAAGCAATTCCAAGGTAAAAGAAGGATAAACTCAATAAAACTTAACAACATCATTTTAACTTGTTAAAAATGTTCAGGCAATAGCTAAAGCTTTTCTGCTGAGTATCTATTTAATTTCCAAAGTATGTCTTGACAAAAGCAATGACATACTTGACAAGTGAATGGCCAACAAGACAGTCTGTAATTCTGAGTAACTTTGAAGTGTGCTGAAACCTCTCTGGGCTATTTGCATACCAACATACAGTAGAATAATAGTATTCAAGAGCATATTAATTCATCTAACACTGAAAGCTAGCACATGCTGGTAGTTAGTTGCTGGAGCCAAGTGCCATTGCTGAACATGCTGTATGATAATTTACTGGGGAGCTATATTCAGAAAAATTTGAAATATACAAAGAAAGCAAAATCTGCTTGTGCAAGAAAACAATTCCTAATCAAAACCATCGATACAAGAAAGGGAAATTCGATCAAAATGCTTGGAATGATTTGAGAGCTACTCAATCTTCTAACCTGATCTTGAGACAGAAACATCTTTTTGTCCATGGAGGTGATTGAAGTAAAACATCTAATTCTTTTCAGCAGTGCTTCAGTGACATACGATTTTACCTCTATGGTAATAAAGCTGCTCAGTCAGAAGTGAGGGATTCTGGTGACGTGCAGAGATGCTAAAACTGCAAGCCTGTCTGAGAGTCCTGTGCAGCCTGCATTTTCTGGTGGATTGAGGAAACCCACCCCAAGAATGTGGAAGTGCCTTCAGTCTGAACCTGTGTGATAAACTACTGGCTAAGCAGTAAGATATGTTTTTAGAAGCAAAGTTATTTTGAGGCTGAGGTCAGAGCTATGTGTAGCAGCTATGTAGGTGCTAATTATTTCTGTTGTTCTGCTAGAAGCTGCATAAAAGGACCTTGCTGGACATACTGAGCAAAGAGAGAAAAAAAGTTATCTAAGATGGCTCCAAAATAAGCAGTAACAGTGAGGAATGTCCAAGCCTAGTAATTAAACCCAATTAGAACTGGGAAGTCCTGTTATTTCCATTCTGAGAACACTGAAACAGGCTGGCTTGGCCAGTTGTACTTTTTCCATGCCTCTGCTCTGGGTGGCCATTTTACAATTTCTGTCCAGGTATTTGAGTAAGAGTTGGGAGCAAACAGCATTTTTTCTGCATGTTAACCAAGGAGTGCTTCGTGGTAGGCTGACACAGTTTTATTTGATGAGGTAAAATTTCAGTCTTCAGCCAAAACTTCGCCAGCTTAAGGAATTTTTTCTTTCTGTTCTGTCTCCATGCAGCTGTTCTCAGCTGCAATGATGCAGATGTTCCCCAGGTTACACAGTACCAGGGAACTAACAGAGCTTTACATCAGCTCTCTGGTTTTCTTTTTTCTGCATGAGTTTTTAGGGAACAGTGCAGCCATAGAGGCTGCTGTCAGCAAGAGCAAGTGTCTGGCACAGAAGAGCAGGAAATACATAAGCTTGAAGTGGTTCCATGTGTTTCAAACCACAAGCTGAGAATGTAGTCCTTTTTCTTTTTCTCTTGAGCAGGGGAAGATTTTGTACCATCTGTTTTAATTTGTATCTATCTCTTTCAGCAAAAAAAAGAAACTAGTAATTTTTCTGATGTTGAAACTGCTCTAGAAGGCTAAAAAAATCAACTCCAGTACATTTTGTAAGAAGACAATTATAGTAATTATTAAACACCAGGGTATCTCTGTTCTGAATGTGTAAGTGAATGTTTTGTTTGTATCCTAAAAGAGGCTTCCTCGAAGCACAAAGTTGGAGCCATCTTTCATTGCTCATTTGACTCATCCATTAGGATTTGTTGCAATACATTCGTTAGCAACCTGTGTGCACACAGTGCTCTTTCTGTAGACGTAATTGAACAGGGCTTAGCAAATACATTTTCTGAAACAACAAAAAAAAAGGAAATGAAGCCCAGAAATTTACCACATCACCTGAGACATGTTTAGTATGCCTGAAAGAGCAGAGTGAAGTATTGGCAGTAGTTTCCTGGCACAATTGTTTTATGGGAGATTAGATTTGCAAATGCCATTTAAAAGTCTTACTCAGGTGCACTTTGTGTCCATGGATAGTAAGATGTGGTGAAGAGCATGGATTCTTACATCTTTTAAGATGTGCAAGAGCAGTGTATTCCCTGTCTTCACTCTGGAGATGGTGTCCCTTTGAACATCCTCCTCTCCAGCCACAGAGTAACAGAAAACAGCAGATCACTTGTTGACAAGTTAAATCTCCATCTGCTCAGAGCCTATAAATGATAAAGAGCATATTGTCAAGCATCTTTCACTGAGTTCGAGGGCTGTATATGCTGGAACAATTTGTTGTGTCTCATCCTGATCCAGTAGAAGCTGTGCCTCAGTGAGAGAAGCACAGCTGACCCTGAGGCTCTGGTACCTGCTCTGCATTACTGGGCTATTGTCCCCCAAAGCCAGACAGTGTTTGCTTCTGTGAGTAAGTGTTTCCTCCGCTCCCCTCCCTGGGGAGTCCTGTGAGGTATTCACTCAGTAGCTGAGCTGTCTCCTTTGTCACGTCATGTATGCTGCGGCCTTGTCCTCCTATTTTGTGGTGATATGTAAAGTATACAGCAGCCAGAAATTGCTACTTTCTGTACTCAGAGATCAAATTCTGAAATTGCTGTGATTTCCTTTCATCCACCTGTGAGCTTCCTCTTTGCGTAACTCAGATTCTTAAGGGTCATTTGATGAATAGGATGGTGGGGTCAGATGTGCCTGACTAGTCAAGGCTAGGTGTCTGCAGCTTTCAAAGCCAAGACAAACTTGCCTGCTGTTCTTGCAACAATAGCAGCAGCTGCAATGCTTATGGCTTCCTCTTCTGCTCACTGCTTCTCATAAGGAAAATAGAAGCGTGATGATGACAAGATTGAGAAGCTGCCTTCGGGGGGAATTTCTTATAAAAGTTTTGGTGTTGTTTGTTTTTTAGAAGTACCACTGGTGAATTCAAGAAACAAGTCCTGACTGCTGGGAAAGAGGTGTGCTGTTAACAAGAGATGACCAACAGCAGCTGCAGAAGTGCAGAATGACTTAGCCTATTTTCCTCAAGTTTGTAATCATGCTCTGTGAGAGCTCTTCTCTCTGACTGGGAAAAGCACAGTCCCACATTGCTGCTTCTCACCTGCTGGCTAGTTGAGCCTTTTGGCAATTGCTTGAGTATTCAGCTTTTTAGTAGACACAGAAGTGCTGTCCCAGTGTATTTGAGAGGCCTGCAAGTCTCCAGGCAGTCACTGAAAGCTGTCAGCTGTGAGTGCCACAGGGGATTCTCATCTATTCTCATTTTTCACCCTCATTCATCGCCCTTCACTTCTCTGGCACCTTGCCAAGCATCAAATGTTTGCACTTAGAAAAGGTCATCCCTTTGTGTGCTAAGGCCCAGCCTGATCAGCAGCCAGGTTGTGATGATGCCAGATGATCTGGAAATTGTCATGTTGTTTTCAGGAACTCGCCCCTGTTTTGTCCTGATAAAAATTATGATGTGCCAGCACAGCTAACAATGTGGACTTTGGTGATGTAACCAAGTGCTTCTCTTACTCGAGGAGACCTTGCTCAAGGCTCCGTTGCCGTGGCCAGCAAAGCCTTTGCGGGCGATGGTGGATGTGAACTTTTTAACTGCTGTCTGTGCGCCTGCCAGCTGTCGGTGTGGTGTTCTCTGAGGCAGGGAGCGATAGGGCAGGTGTCAACTGACAAGTGGAATCAGTCAAGCACTAAATGCCTCATACAGTGAGAATGGGTTGTGTTGTGAGCAGCAACTTTAAGGGGAGTGATGAACATACTGCTTGATGAGGGTTTGCAGACAGAGGCACTGAGACTTCACTGTGCAGTTCTCAAGTTATCCTTGATCTCAATAACAACTTCCAGGAAGATGAGATTGGTTTTTAGGGTTTGTTTGTTGGTTGGTTTGTTTGTTTTGGGGGTTTTGAGGGTTTTTTGTAAATCTAATTTGATAGGTTAGCTAGAGTGATCGTTGCCATGAGGTACTGGTTTTGTTCTATGTTTTTATCTGAGTTTTAAGAGGCTGTGTAATGCTAGATATGTATTGGATATTCAGGTCAAGGTGGAAACTTTGCAGCTTGTTGTGCAGAGTTTGTGGGTGTTTGTTACTAATAAATAAACACTGGCCTTCAAGCAGCCAGCCAGTCTGAGGTAGGCTGGGCTGGTCAGCCAACATGGGCTCCTTCTCTGTAGCTGGCATTGCCATGCATGTTTAGTGAAACCATTTTTAGACAGTCATTAAATTTTTCTACAAGAGCTCTGTAGCTCACAGGTAAGGAGTAAGCTCTTTCTGTATGGTATATCACTGGCAATATGGGACTGTATTGACTTTTTAAAGGGGAAACAGTACAAACAACCCAAACAATATACCTGAGAATGGTTCAGAGCAGTGGTTTCAGAGGTGCCTTGCTCCTACAAGGAACTCATCTTTCCAGCTGACTAAAAGGAAGCATGGCAAGTGAGTCGCCTGCCCACAAGGAGGGCTCCCTCTCCAGACCCAGGGCTGGTGAGTTCTGTGTTGCTTTTGCAGCACCAGCCTCAAAGTACAAAGTTCTTCAGCAATGTCTACATACCCTACATGTTTTTGAACCTCCATGAGCGTGTATATTCCTGTGCATCATTGTTGGATTCCATTCTGCCATTGAGAGCACTGTTCTGCTATTGTTAAAGGCAGTTCAAACCTCTTAATTTTTAAGTTCTACCAAACCAGCTTGTTCTGGCCTACAGTTCTCCTCCCAGTCCTTTTCTTTTTCTTGCCTCAGAAGCACCTCTGTGCTTGACGTGATGTTTCTTTGTCCACTGTGGACTGTTTTCTGCTGTCATTCTGTCTGAATCCTGGGTTTACGAGATCAAGAGAACAGTTAACATGGCTCTCTGGGAAGATCCAGGTGTTGCAAGTGCTTGCTTTGCAGAAGAGAGAAGTAACAATCACAGCATGCTGTGCAATTGCTGAATCTGGAGAGATCTGGTTATATCAATCCCTTCATTTTTTGCTTGCTGTCACCAGATCCTCAACTTTTTACTAGAGGACTGGAGATTCAGGTCACTTGCAATGTTTTTTACTTCCTATAATCTTCTGAGTTATGATACAGGGATTGTCCCTGCAAGATAGATGTTGTCCTACAGTGAAGTAAAGTGCAGCAGGAGCCATGTACACACGTGCTTTTTGCAGCAATCAGGTTGTCTTTTTCTAAATGGACTTTGTTGGTGTGGACACAGATTGCCAGCAAGCACCACAACTGGAAGGAGGGCAGAGAGCACAGGCTGAGCTAGGGATTGTATTTTTACATCTGCAGAAAAAAACCCCCAACACAGTTATATAGATGATGTATCTCTGCTCTTATCTGAACCAGCAGGTTGGATCTAATTTGGGAATTATGACTTGATGGGAGAGACCACTGGAGCAGGTGCAAGGCTACCTGTTACCTGTTACCCACTTAGAGAATTAATTCCTTATTAATAGATGAACAACCAACGTGCCCACAAAGTACAGGGCTCTTCTGGCTTTGTCCAGAGTGGTCCTTTCAGTCATTGCAGGTGGCACCTCTTTGAAAGTCAGAGGGAAAGAAGCTGTGATTCCCAGAGTTAGAACCCTGCTGGGGCATTTTCAGTATTTAAAATTCTGATCCTATCCTTTGCGGACAGGCTAACAGTCAGCTGTGCTGTTACTACTGTTTTGCAATGAGTTTCATGTGTTTTGGGAATTGTTTCTAACTTGCCTATGGTGCTTGTGCAATGTTACTTAGTTGCTGCAGTATTTTGAGTGTTGTGTGTGCATCTGTGATATAAAATTGAAAAAAAAATTACTGATAATACTTTTATAGTTGAAATGTTTTGAGTTTGATTTTTAAATTAATCTGTTAAAATTGGATTGGTGAGAAAACGAAATAAAATTATGAGGTTGTTGTTGGCAGCAACCATTTAATTTTCTTATTAATTCACTGCCTGATGACAATATAGCATATTATTTGCCACAAAACTATGAAGTGCTCAGGTTTCAGCTAATAAAGTGCAGGATTGTGCTGTGCCTTTCAGCGTGGTGCAACGGCGGTGCAGGCAGCTGTGGGGGTTAAGGCAGGAACTAGTTCAGCTGGCAGGGGCAGGATTGGAGTCCTGCATGCACTGTGATCAGTGGTAGGCAGGACTTAATGGCAGCCAGTCATTATAAAGAATTGCCTTTTAATGATCATGGCTAACACCCTGCAACAAGGGCTCTTTAATAATGCCCTTCATATGTGGGTTCTGGGATTACCCCACATGCTTTCCTGCCACTGAGGCCTGTGCCTGAGCAGATAGATAACTTCTTAGTAATAGATAAAGAATACCACTTGCTTGTACTTAGCATTGTCCTCTTATCAGAGCTGTAAAGGGTCTGAATAAGATTATTTTGTCTTTCCTCACCCTTCCACCATTTTTATCTTCAATAAATAGCCTGTGGATGGTGGTGCACAAGAGAAGTCACTTATCAGAGGCCAGGCAGCCTCCTTATTTTAGCAAAGCAGCCAGACAAGAAGGAAATCTGCCCAGACACAGAGGCTGAGAGATTATTGTGCAACCAAAACCTGACTGCTTCACAGAACCATGCACTTGAAGGCAACTGATTTCATCTGTCATTAATGAGGTTTCAAATGGACTGTGCTTTTTATCTTCTTTTTCTAGTAGGGGTTTGTCTCTTACAGCTCACATTTCCAACACTGCCCTGGAAGAAGGAAAACTCAATTACAGCAGCAGCCAACATTGCTGCTTAAATTAGCTGAACCAGTCTTGCATGATCTACAATTGTAACCTTGGCCTGTGCTTTGCTTGTCATTCTGTTTGGGAGGCTGTTAAAAAATTATTTTATTCCACTAGAAGTATGTACTTAATATTATGTGAGCGTTGTTTCACTATGTTGAGGTGTAACATTTGGACATGCACAGCTGCAGTCAGTGACATTTCTCCAGGGCATGGTTATCCTGATTGGCTCACATAGTGATGGAAAATTCCATTTACCATCTTGGCTGGTGTCATAAGATGGAAACTTTGACTTTTTTTTCATTCAAATACAAAAAGCATTTAGCTCTTGTTATGTTGCTTTTTAAAAAGGCTGTAATGAAACTGTATGAGAGTCAGTGCTGCCCCTTGCTCCAAATCTGCAGATGCAGTTTCTGTACAGTTGCTTGCACTAGAATGTGGATAAGTTTTAAGAGAGTGGAAATCGAACAGATGTTATCGATTCCATGGGTAGTTCTTAGGGTCCTCCTCTTTTCAAATTCAGGAGGAGGGATGTTTAAAGCAGTACAAAGGTTCATCAGTCTTCCAGCAAGCACAATAGATGGAAAAGAAAGGCACTTTCAGGTATTGCCAACTTCCAACTGGAGACTGGTAAACCAGAGCTGCTGCCTACAGTCTTTGTGCAGGTGTGTAGCACTGTACTGAATCCTATCCCCTGACATTTTTCCCCTGAATGGTGCTACTTTTTAGTTATGTGTCCTGATGCAAGAGAGTGGAGAAGATAGCTAAGACATGTTAAAAGAGGGAGTTGTGGTGCATTGGCATGTGTAGAGGGAAATTCGAATAGGAGAGAATGAGAGATACAAAGGAGAAGAAATACAGAATGTAATGTAAGGAAAGAGTAGGAAGGGGGAATAAGCAGAAAAAAACAGAAAGGAAACGCTGGAGTCAAAGAGTTACAGTATGACTTCTTATGGGATAGTATAGTAGAGGGGAGTACAGTCAATTAAAAACAAGAAAATATTCTGAGAAGCACAAGGATGTGGTTGTACATTGTCTGGCAAAGAAATGAAATTATGAGATAACACAGCACTGAGTGGATTGTATGTGACACTGTGTATGGCACAGAATTGTGATAAAACTTTGAGATAAGAGTTATAGTGTTTATCTAGAACTGGGTACCCTGAGGCAATTTTGCTTCTTATTAACATTATCTTTCCTCCCTGCAGTGTGGTTGGCATTTCACACCTTATTTCTATATAGGAAAAGAAAATTATTATCCATAGTTTAGAATTACATGGTAGGACAGCAGTTTCAGGCTGTCGGTTCTGTATATGATCTTGGGATTTGCAAAAACCATATTCAGTGTCTTTCTACAATGAAGATTTTTAATATTGCTCTTGGTACTAGAAAGCAGCAGCTGGAAATCCAGACAAGGGGTAGGCCACATACAATGGATTAATCCCAGCCAGCAGCCAAACATCCCCTCAGCCTCTCACTCACTCCCCTCCCCTGTAGGATAGGGAGAAAATAGAAGGAAGGCAAAAAGATCCATGGATCAAGAAAATGACAGCTTTTAAGGAAAGCAAAGCTGCACACACAAGCAAAGCAGTAAATTCCTTCACTACTTGCATCAACAAAAGTGTCTAAGGCCAGGCTGGATGGGACTCTGAGCAATCTATTGCAAAGTGTCTGTGCCCATGGCAGGGGAATTGTAAATAGAGGGTCTTTATGGTCCTTTCTGACCCAAACCATTCTATGATTCTATATGCAATGGTTGCTTGGGAAGAGAAACACCATAACCTAAAACATCCCCCTTAAACCTCTTTTTCCTGAGATTTTGTCACTGACCACGACATCATGGCCTGGAAAATCCCTTTGCTCAGTTGGAGCCAGCTGTGACTTGTCCACTTGAGAGCCTGCTCTGGGATGAGGGGAGGGAGAAGAGAGAAAGAAAGCGTTGCTGCTGTGCAAGCACTGTTCAGCAGCAGCCTGAAGACTGATGTGTTATTAACACATTTTAACCACAGAGCCACATGAGCTGCTGTGAAGGCAGTTTGTATCACACCCAGAGCCAGCACACCACTGCAGTACGGGGTGTTGCACAGGCACAGGGGAGAGGGTAACCTCTACTTCACAGTCATTAATTAGAATTGTGGAAGAACAGCTGGATATGAGTGAGTGATAATGTGTGGTACCGAAACGTCAGGGGTGGTCAAGAGGATGAGTAGTAAAGTAGTCCAAGCATGAAAGATTACACTTCCAGTTAGAAAACAATTTATTTGCAATGCCCTGTGCATGGTGGGTTTTTTTGCAAAACATGATCACAGTCTAATAAGTAAATAAATGACAGACAGGAAATAAATACTGATTTCCATTTTACAGTGAGCTAGGACTCTCACGTTTATCTTTCGTGCTGTGGTAGCTACAGACTGACCACAAAGCAACTCGCAGAAGACCAGCCTTTTGATGCTGTTTGCTTGTTTTGTGGCTTCCTCCTCAGGTGGTTTTCCCACATGCTTGTCTGTTGTATCTGGGATCTGTTTATTGTTGGTTTGGGCTTTTGGATGAGAGGACATGGCAAAAAAGGGTGAGGGTTTTTTTGTTTGGTTTTTCTTTTTAGTGGGCATCTATTTTCATTTACACTGTAAAGGAAAACAGTCATCTTGCCCTAGATGTTTATTAGTTGTGCTCAAAATTTTTGCCTTATTTTACATGTCTAAAATGTTTTGAAGGTGAAAACCTTTAGCACAATAAATGTGAAGTCTTTAGTAGTCCTCATTTGGTGAATGGGGGAGGTGAAGTGGTGAAATACATGATTTACTGAAATTCAGACAGAAATCTGGATACAAAACTGGGGTCAGGATTCAAGAGAGTGACTTTCAATTCCTCCCTTGTTGTGTCAGTGTTTGCCTGTGGAAATGGGCCTCTCATGCTCAGAACATTAGGCTTTCCTTTAGAGTAAGTTGCTGTCAGTATTGGAGATCATGCTGGATTTATGTTTGTGCAGGTAGCTGTGTCTGAGGAAAATTTACTTTTCTCCAAACATTACAAAAGAATTAAGTATTGGTAGTAAAGCCAGAGCCTTATTTATGACATCCATTAGAGCAGGACAGTAGAAGAAGATCATACAAAGCACTTGCAGAGATTGATTCCTGGGTTATAAAATTGTTTTGTGGTCAGATAAACTACAGCCTTCTACCATGAGCAGAAAATGCTCAGGGCCAGCTGGCCTGTAGGTAAAATGGAGAGCAAAACAAGGCCTTTCCTTTGTTACCCTCAGGGCACTAGTGAGTAAAATTGCACCTCTCTTGACTGGTGGGCATGCAGCTCTGCCTGCAGCTCTGCCCCTTCCTTGCAGCAGATGATTCTCTGTTAAGCTTCTGAACTTGCAGGTTTGTCCCACCCAAGCTTTTCCATCTTTGCCAGGCATTCCAGCAGGATCCGGTGTTAGTGAAGGGGAGCACAGCCCATTAGTCCTGAGATGCAGGCAGCTCTTGGGCAGTTTTGTGGTGATCTCCATGACTGATGACAGGACTGGAAACTGCAGGGGGATCTAGACACAAGAGAGGTGGAGGGTTGTGTTTCTGGCTTGCTCTGGGTCCCAGCATCATGTCCAGCCCACTCCTGTGGAGACAGGATGTTCGTAGCCAACCTTTCTCTGCAACCTGATTGCATCAGCAGCACTACAGTCAGCCAAGAGTGAGCACAGGGAGTTAGGTGGAATTCAAACCATCTGAAATTAGAAGTACAACAGCATCTGGTCCTAATGCTATGGACGTTTTTTCCAGTGTGCATTTGCTTTAGGAGTAATTGGAATTTGAATTTTCTTCCCATATATAATCTCTTCTTAATACCAAAGCATGATTCCTGTCTTTTCCTTAAGAAGGTGTTAAAAATTTTCCTGCAGTGGAAGATTTACTTTCTTGAAGTCTTGATGCACATTTTCCTTGTTTTTTTACTGAGTGCAATAATGACCAGTGGACTTCAGATGCTCATTCTTTGTCAGGGACAAGAAGAAACAAGGTGAAAGCCAGCTGATTTTTTTTAAAAAAAACCAGCATTCCAGGGAACACTTCAAGCAGCAGTTTATAGCATAGGGAAAGAGAATGTATCCCTCTTGAGCAGTCCTTCCCTATCCTCTCTAGCCTGAGAAGTACAGAAGGAAAGTGTGGCATTCTGAACAGATTGATGTAATGTCTATGAGAAGGAAGGATGATCTGGGGAATTACAGACTGGCCATCTTCACCTCAGCCCCTTGGAAAATGATGAATAAAATTCTCCTGGAAAACATCTCCAAACACATGAAGGACAAGAAGGTGATCAGAAGTAGTCAGCATGCATTTACAAAGGGGAAATCATGCTTTACCAGCCTTACTGCTTTCTGTAGTGAGGTGACTAGTTTGGTGGACAAGCGAAGAGTGATGGATATTGTTTACCTTGATCTTAGTAAAGTTATGGTCTCCCATAACATCCTCACAGACAAGCTGACAGAGTATGGGTTAGATAAGTGGGCAGTGTGATGGATTAAAAGTGTCTGAATGGCAGAGTGTTGCAGAGGGTTGTGGTACGAAGTCCTCTGAGGCCAGTCACTAGTGGTGTACCCTGGGGGTCAGTACTGGGGCTGGTACTGTCCCACATCTTCATTAATGACCTGGATGATGGGGCAGAGTGCACTCTTGGAAAGTTTGTAGATGATGAAAAGCCTGAGAGGAGTGGCTGATGAGCCAGAGGGTTGTGCTGCCATGGAGAGGGACCTTGACAGTCTGGACAGAGAGGAATCTCCTCAAGTTCAACACAGGGAAATGCCAGGCCCTGTATCTGGGGTTATCTGAAGGTAAGCCCCTCTGTACCAGTACAAGAGTGAGAGCCATTTGGCTGGAAAGCAGTTTTGCAGGGAACACCTTGGAATCCTGTGGGACAAGAAGCTGACCAGGAGCCATCAATGCTCTCTTGTGGCGAAGGTGGCCAACAGCATCTTGGGCTGCTTTAGGAAGAAGGCCATGTGAAGAAAGAACAGATTATGTTTCATTTTTTGGTAGAGCCGAGTTAACTTCAGATCAGAATGGAGCTTAGGCTTGGGAGCATATGTCAGTGCCATTCAAGAGCCAACATTTTCCACAGGCACGTTGAAGAGGATGTGGTTATCTCGTCTCCAGCTCAAAATAGAGAAGAGAATGCACATTCTGTAAGTCTTGCAGACTCTGTTATGTCTTTTCTGTCTGGTAAGTCATGGAGTGCCTCCTGGCAATTGCTGACTGCCTTTAGCTCACATTGACTTCACTGCGAGATAATTTCTGATATATAGCAGTGTCTCTAAACATCCTTCATGACTTACTTCAAATATCTGGTCCAAAGGAAAGTCAAGGAGTAGATTAGTTTAAGTAAGTCAACTTCTATGAAACAATATGGAACTTTATTTAAATCCAAAAATCTCTCCTTGGAGTTGATTGATGCATATGTTCTTAGTTTTGCTTCTCAGAAACCAGAAAGCACTTAAATGGTGTCCTGCTATGTGTCCCTCACCACTTTTGTAATGCAGGTCTGGATATATTGTGGAGCACATTGAAATCTTCTGACTCACCATCATTTGACCTGCATTTCTGGTCACACTGGCTTGCTGGCTGTGTTACATGTGTGCTGCTCTCATGATCTGTGAAATGCTGTATTGAAATGGAAATAGTGCCCTGGATTATTTTGTGCCCTCAGTTTTTATTTTCAAGGTGTATTAACCTGCTACTCTGAGCAGAGATGCATAAAGAACACTCATAACATTTGATCACTTTAGTACTTTGCCATTCATTTCTCTCCATCTCTCCCTCTGTGCCACAGGCTGACTTCTAAGATCTATGTTGAACTGTATCCCAGACAGTTACATATTCATCATTTTATCACTCTGGAAATGGGAAACCCAAGGGGTAAGAAATACAGTCATCACCTGGTATATCATGATAAACCCATATCTGGTGAAGAAACTTCAGTATTTGTCACTTTTAAAGAACAAATGATATTATGTGGCTCTATTTCCTACATTTGTGAGCATTATTTTTCAACATGTGGGTTTTAAACTCTGTACCTGGCAGCCATGCAGGCAATATAGTATGGCAGATAACTGTTATAAAGTTGTTGATGGGGTCCCCTTTGCACATGTCCTGTGAAACAGAATTATGTGCCTCTGATCAGAGGACCCTCTTTAGAAATTGCAGATAAATCTCATATTGCAAAATACTAATAATTATAAATACTTATACTAAGTAAATCTTTGAAAGAAATACCTGTTGCCATGCAGTGATTTCTTCCTACCTATGTGCTGATCTTAAATCTAAGAAGGGAAAATTTTTGCTGATTGGTTTTGGAGTTGTTTTAATAGTGAAGTAGGCTTGAAGTGGAAAGCATGTTTGTTCAAATCCATGGTTCTACCCCATCTGTAGAAGCCAAGCAGATTCTTCACTGTATTTTCCTGTTTCTGAGGAACCTAACACAGATGAATTTTCTGTCCTTGGATGGCTCACATTCTTCTTTCTGCTTCTCAGTCTTTTATACCTTTTAATTGAAAAGAAAAATTCTTTTATGCTTCCATGAAATTGAGAGAACTGGGTCTAATTTAGACTAAGGGTTTTTTCCTCATGCTTTTTATTATTTGGATGGTGGTTGTACTTCAAGGATCCAGCCCTCCTTACCCTTTGTACACCATAAAAAAGTTGCTGAAGTTAATCGTTCATGCATGAAATGAGCAAGTAGGCAGATTTAATATTTCTGTGAATTAACGCTTCCTTCTTGATTTGCACAGTGTAATTGAAACAGGGAACTGATTATTGTGAAGACACATGAATAAAGGAGACCCCATCTAGCCTTCGGTGATTAGAAAAGTGTTGTCCTCATCCCACCTTCATCCAAGAGGAAGACTCAGTGCTTGCTGTGACTTCTTGTTGAGGCTTCCATAGAATGAAATGTCATTAAATTGAGTTTATGTTATGAAAATAATAGTTGTGTCTTGCATAATTTCAAGTGTTCTCCTAGATTATAGGGCAAATGATTTCCTTCTGACTGTTCAAGCTATTCAGTGGCTAAGCCAGACAACTCTTCTTAACTGACATTAAGATTCAAGGGACTGGGATGGATGGTCTGTGGCCACCTGATTCACAGTGGTACTGGCTGCTGCCATCCTGCCTGCTCAGTCCTTCCTGTCTTTTCCATTGGAATCCTAACTTCACCCTCACATTTCCTTGCTCTCCTGACCCTGCCCTGTGTGATGGCTGAGTCAGAGTAAAGCTATTTGCTTTTTATTTAGTAGTTCACTTTTCTGCTGGCTTCATGCACTGAGGTGGCTCAGCACAGATGAATGGAGGAGCCAGCACATGACAGAGAGTGAAATCAGGGCAGGAAGGAGAAGATGGCAGATGCCGTGGCCCCTCATGAAACCACTGCTTCATGTAGACCTGCTATACGTAGACATTTATTGGACCAAACTACATCCAAATTATCTCAGAATTGAAGAACTGGGCCAGAGTTCTTTAAATGCTGAATTGTGGAGGGTATTGCTTTGTTGTCTTCTACAATGTGTGGCATATCAGAAAGCTCTGCTGTGCACAAGGTCCAAGACTTTGTGCACTTAGGATTCTCCAGTGGTTAGGCAGTGAGACCCAGAGGTCAGGAGTGGTACAGACAGAAGCACTGAACGTGCAGGATGCTGCTCTCATGTCACACTCCCAAACCAGAGGGCAAGAACACATTTTGGGAGACAGGGACAAAGCAGTGTTGTGCATTTCCAAAGGCACCTGTGACCTCCATTCTTGAGAAACACGGAATATGATCTAACCCTGGATCTCCAAGTCCTGTGTCTACTTCAAAGGTGAGGAGATGTAGGCTCACTGTAGTGCAGAAGCCCCTCACTGTCTTGGATTGAGCATCACTTACAATGCTAATAACAACTACTTGGACTACTCCAGTAAAAATAATGGAGCTGGACCAGCTCTGACAAATAGCTTAGCCACTTGTGTGGGGAAGAATCTGGAGCAGGTGAAACCTGGTTAACACTATGGTAAGGAGAGTCTAAACTATGTTGTTTGGGCATTGGGGTTTCTTTTCTCTTTTAATCTTAAGGAAATTATTCTGATAATGAATGCAGTTCATTAGGAGTTTGGAAGATGAGTGTGCAGGAAAGGATGGTGCAGTCTTGAAGTTCAGGCTTCATCAGATAGTTTTTTAATGTCTAGGAGAAGCACTTAAAATGTGAATCATTACTGCTGCTGGCTGTCTTTGGGTGAACTAAAAATTACAGTGGCTGAAAGCATGCATTGATGAAGTCTGTAATAAGAAAATATTTTAGTATATTATCAGTAGATTTATTTCAATCACCTAGATTAGCCAGCCTGGTGGAAACAGCAAGATTAGTAAACTAAACAAGTAGTTTTAGATTTAAAAAATGAAATAGTTTTTGTCGTTTGCAAGCCTACAGCTGAAAGCTGTACAATAATGCTTTATAGTTTTATGTGGCAATGTTAGTGTATTAAAGCTTTGGGAGTGGGGTGAATTAATCAATTCCCCCAAATGTTAATATTATTTGCTATGATGCTGCCTTACAGTCCTGTAATACTCCTGCTCTGTAGGTAGTAGAAAAGGAAGAGTAAAACTGTCAGCTCAATTGCAGCCAGGTCCTTCAAATTTGCATGTGAAAAGTGTCACTAAGTGAAAGTAATGGTGCATGTATTCACAGACACCTCCATTTTTACAGCTTTCAATTATTTCCTTCTGAAAGTCAGTGGGGTTTAGTTACTTCAGTCGATGGTGCAATTCCATGCATTCAGTTCCTTGTCTCTATTTGAAACCTTTTCTATTGTACATAGAGACTTCTTCAGGTTGGGTTCTTCAGGCTGAAACTGCTGCTTTCCTTGTGGCAGTTGGTCTTTTCCCCACTCCTGATGGTTGCTTCAGTTCATTTATCAGCAGATTATAAAACATTATTATAATACTCATTACTTTGTCCTCCATTTTGTTGGGACCATCCCATTTACATTAGATATTTGTCTTCTGTTTCTAAGTGCCATCTCCACGACCCTCTGAGCACCACTGTAAAAATCTTTAATGCACATTTTGTCTTCCAGATCTCACTGCTGATTGGATTCATCAGTGTAAATAACTCTCCATGGACAGACTATAGTGCATACAGCTTCTTTCAGATTGTCACCATGTGCGACTTGGTTATGATTTTGTTCTTCTACATTACCCACATTTTCAGGATCTACAGGAAGCTCTCTTGCGTTAGCTGGCCACTTGCGGTAAGCCTGTCACATGGCCTGGGCTCCTTGCCTCTCCTGGGGGTTGGTGTCTCAATTTCTTAGTCCATTTTCTTGTGCTGTCTCACAGGGATAGGCTGTCTTTTTCTTAATTCTTTTTTGCCTTGTATGCAAATCCTTCCATTATTAGTATTCAGTTCAGCAGATGCTGTAAGTTTTTTTAGCTGATTTGGATCAGATCCCTCACTCCCTCACAGATATAAGTCCAGATTTACTCCAGGGAAGGCAGTAGTGTTATTCTGAGACAACTGAAAAGAAGCTACTGATTATCAAGCCTTCAGCAGATGGTTCCTAGATCAGGTCATTTAGAGTGGCTAAGGGATTGCTAAAGTACCAAATCATAGTGTTAGAATTCATGTTCTACATCCTGTCCAAAAATAAAGGCAGTGAGTGCTATTTAAGTCAAATGTGTCTCTTTTTGGCATGGTTTTAGGTAATTTAAACAATAGCAAGAAATAGAAGCCTCAGCCTGATTACCATAGCCTGGCCATTCCTGGGATATCCTGCAGGATGTTCCTGCCTCATTCCCACGTTTCCCGTGCACATCCATCTCTCATATCCCAGCAGAGAACTAATGAGCAGCATAGAAAATGTGGGACCTGAACTTTCTCAGTAGCTCTGGGTCAGGTCAACTAACAGAAGAGTTCTGTATGGAATGATGGATTTTAATAACCTCTTAGAACACGCCTCCCTTGCACATAGTGACATTTTAGTTCTACAGAGGAAGGACCAAAGGATTGGGGAAAACCAACTGGAGACATATAGAATGAATTTGAAATCCAAGAATTGGTTGGATGGCATTTAATAGAAGCTGTGTAAATAGTTTACAGATCTAAGATAACAGTTTGTCCATTCATCCACTTCTAACCAGAGAGAAAAATTTAATTTTCTTCTCCTTTAGCTGAAGAATATGGTTAGAGTTTTTCTTTTTAAATGTATGTCACCACTACCTGTCTCTAAAGGTACTTATTTTTCTAGAAATAATACAAATGTAGGTATTGAAATAAAGGACTAGTAAGCTAATAAATGACAGTTTGGTAAAGCAGCATTTAATGTGTGCATGGTTGTAACAGGACAATGCCATTTTGGCCTCTGTGTAGGCTGCTTTTGTTTTTTTTGTCCTGTGTTTAATCATTCCTCAATGTTCCAGAGCCACTATTGAGTTTAAGGCAGTGAAGTTTGTAGCTGCTCAGCTTCAGAGAGTTCTGTGGGATGCGATGCTTGAACACTGCTGCTCTTGACAAAATAAACAACCACCTTATCAGTCACACATTTAGGTATCTTTAGAACAGAATAGGAAGATGTGTGAGAGACTTTGGGAAACTACAGCTAGCACTGAGTTCCCTGGCAGGATTTCTACATTACAATCAGGGGTGTGATTTGTAGTCAGTCAACTTGCAGTGGTTCAAGAGGTGCTTCAGCACTAACACCTTTTATAGCTTGGAAGTATTTTTCCAGAAGGGCACTCTCCTGGCCTTGCCAGGGGTTGATCCACCACCTAATTTAGCCTTTGATAAATCTGTTGCACCTCTGCCCATCCCTCAGACTCCTCCAAAGCAGTGATGTGTGCACGGCTTTATTTGCTGTCTCTAAGGAGGCAGTGGAGTGTCTAATTTGCCTGCTGAGTCATGGACTTGCCAGAGAAGCCTCCTCATGGAAATAATGTATTCTAGCAAATGCAGGGGTTGGGATGTTGGTTACCTGAAACAAGGCTACGAATGAGGGAGGCAAGTTGCTGACTCAGAGCCTACTTTATGGCAAAAATCCTTCTCAGCTCTTTATAAGCACATGAGCAGAGGGAAACCGATAGGATACATGCTCCTGGGCTTTCATTGAACACTTTCCTTTGGGGACTATATTCTATCTTGTGTTTTGAGACAGAATCTCTCCTCTCCCTTATACATGGCATCTGTTTGGTTCACCCTGGTAGTGCAGTGCAGTTAAGTAAGCAAATACCCCACTGCCCACTCCAGCCATGCCCAGGAAACAACCCATGTGCAAACACACACATCGATTGCCGTAAGCTTTGTGAAGATTCAGAATCTCAATCCACAGATAACCCCTGCTTGCAGCAAGGTAAAATTGACTCCTGGACTGATACTCATCACACCAGAGAAGATCTTAAATGTGGTGCCTTGGTGCTCTCCCAGAAAAACCCGTGCCATTACTGCAGTTGTACTTTTTGTGGCTTCCCTTCTGGTTCGAGTTTTGGTTGATCTAAGTCCCTAGTAAATCCAGCAGTAGATCCACTGCTTACTTTTTGAGATTATCAGAAGTAGGAGCATTTGGTTTTCCACTTATGCCATTCTGTATAGTTTTTAAGGCTTCTTCCTTCCTCCAGAACCATCCCTTTAAGTAAGGTGCATCCTTGATGCAATGAAGTTACGTTTCATCCTCAGTAATGTACCAGGTTGAATTGAAAGGATTGCATTCATACCCAGGAAATCTTATTCCAGTGACATAAGTAGACCTGAAGATTGTCCCTCTCTCCTTTTCTGGACAGAATTGAGGTTTGGCTCAAAATCCACTCACAAGGTGGGGTTTTAAGGGGTTTTTAAATATTGTTTTGCCTTTTTTTTCTTTTGTTACTAGTGTTTTGTTCTCTGGGTTCGAGTCACTTCTGCCAACTTATTTTTTACTGAGGCATATCAAAATGCTTTCCTGATAAGATACCCTTCTAATGCAGACTGTATTGTCTTTACAGGAGTTCCTTCATTACTTAATTGGTACAATTCTGCTTCTCATTGCATCGATCATAGCAGCATCCAAGAGTTACAATTTGACTGGACTTGTGGCTGGAGCGGTAAGACTGTGTTTATTAGTCTTGACATTTTAAAATTTGCAATATATATCAAGTAGGACATTGGAAATCTGTTATTTGTACTTTTATTTTCTTACAGACTTGCCTTGCTTGTGTCTCGGTTGGGTAAACTCCCTTCTAGCTCATTTCAGTGAATGTTCTGTAACACAGTGCCAACAAAAATATTTTGTTGTGAGACTCCAGACTCACCACTAAAGTGGGTATTTGTCCTGTCAGAGTGTTGAAATCAAAGACTTCTTCTTTAACTCATTGGAACTAATGTGTTTAGGGGAAGAATTAAGACAAATCAGGTTTGACAAAAGGCTGCTGTAGCTGGAAGTTACCTGAAGGATTGCACCCCAGTCTTTGGCTTTTGACATCTCTTGTTCCTGAACAGAGCCCTGTTCAAGATAATTTCTCCTGAGCTAAAACCCACCGAGGCTCTGCACTGACTTACTGGAAGATGCTCTGTGCCTCTGTTGGCTGGAGGGCTTTGTAGAGAGAGGCAGGGCTTAGGAGTATGGGTGACAGTATTTTCACAGCAGCAGGACCAGAAATACAACTCCTCTAGAATAATGAATTGCTTTCAGAAACTTAGTCCAGATGATGCAAACAGACTAAAAGACTTACCTGACGTGTTTATTTGGCAGACAGCAGGGAAAGGCTTGTTTAAATGGGGTAGTAAAAGAACAGTAATCAGAGGTGCTGGAAACAGTCCTTTCTTTGTTGCAGAATTCCAGTGAGTTCAGAAGGTGAGACTCCATGCTGCTGTCCAGCTTTTTCTCCCTCCTTGTATATGACTCTCAGTCTATCTTTCAGTTGTTGTTTTCACAAGACATAAGCTGCTATTATACTATGGGAACTCTTTTTTTTTTTAGTATTTTGGCAGACTGGAGTAAAAAACTCACCTTTTTGGGTCTATTAATCTCATTAAATAGGTAGCTGAATATACAAAAGTGTCCATACATGCATGGAATATGTGTCATCTAATGCTCTGTAAATGTTTGTGGTTTGTTTGTTTTCTCATCCAGACTTTCGGGTTCCTGGCTACAATACTGTGTCTTTTAAGCATGTGGTCGTCCTACAAGGTTTCGTGCATCACACAGTCAACAAGTAAGTATCATGCTTGGTAACTGCCAGAATGCTTCCCAGAATGAATATTTATATTTTCTGCCACAGGGCTGTGTCTACCTGGAAGGATTTATTAATGTTTTCATTGTTGCTACTCAAAATTACTCACAAAGCAATAACTCTATATTTTCTGTCAACACAAATGTATCACGGCTACTGACATCTGTTAACAAGAACTACAAGAGCAAATTAATCTGCTTCTAGCAAATACTGAACATATCAATGCTTTCTTTCCTCCCTCCCGAACCCCCTACCAAAAGAAGGTTTCCTGTGTGTTTCTTAATCAATTAGGTTAATTTGTTTGTAGCCACAAAAGTGACACTGTCTTCCTTTTCAAAGATGCATCTGTGTGACTCCACCACCTGTGCAAGAGGTCTGCTTTCCAAAACAGGATACCAAAGAGGAGCGTCCACTACCGAGGAGAGAGCATGGGTATTTTGTTACTGGCCTGGACAGCTGGTAGCTTTGGAAGATCAACTTGAATGCCTATGCAAAACAACGTTGTGAACCAAAGTATTTTTGCTCTCCCCACTTCTCCCCACCCAAAGAAGTTTATAATGGAGAACCTGCTCGTTTCAGAGAAAGACAACTTCTGTCTCACAAGCTGGGCTGTGCTCATTTCCAGCTATTTGCAATAAGTATATTTAAAACTTGGACAGCGATTTGGTTCTCCTTTCAGAGAGATTTCCTCTGATTTCCTCTATCTGTTTACACAAGGGAAATCCTGCAAATTCCTACCTGATTCTTAACTTACAAGGATGATTTGTTCAAGAAAGGAACTGTTGCAAACTGATTTGTGCCTGGATAAGATGACCCAAGTCTTTGTTACCTCTTTCTATGACAACTATGGACTTTTTCAAATATCAGCTCAGCCAGCATAAAAAATTATGAACTGCAAGTTGAATGCATCACTGCCAACACTCCCTCCTAGCACCAATAGCACATGATGAAATCGAGGATTTTCTCCATGAATTTTTATAGGTTATGAGCAATCAAAGATTATTCTTAAGAACTTCCCTTTGCCAAATACAGGAAAATACGTACCCAAGAATATATGTTTAATGTTTTGTGGGATTTTTTTTTTCCTTTTCACAGTAAGATCTGTTCTGTAGAAAATTTCTGTGCATTTCCTATAAATTATTCTCTTTGGAATCTAACAGTGTTTATGGAAAGCCCATTGTGAATGGAGCAATGAGCGTCTTTCTCTTTCATGTGGTTTGTCTCTGCCTCAGCTGGAATCTATGCTCTGCTCAGAGTCTGGACAGACAAAACAGTTCAGTTTTGTCCAGCGTGGTATGATCATGGTGTGTAACTTTCAGCTCTGAGCCTGCTTGGTACCTTTGTCTTTCCTTCTGCAGTCCATCTGTGGTGAGCTGGAAATTCTTTATAGGGAAAAAGGAAGTGCAGGCACCTTCTCCTCCTTGGTGCTTCTCCTTTCATGTCTAGCTGTGAAGTAGAACTTGTACTCATAAGTTGGTTTCTTCTGTCAAGACAACTGTCTGATGGTGCAGCAGAAGTAGGATTTATACAGTTTACCAGGGACAGACTGGAGGAAAAAGCACTTTCTGGCCTACTATGTATTTTTGTATTTGTCTGAAATCCTGCATCAATACTGCTAAGTGATTTAATGGTACTCTCAGAAAATTCTTTTTGTGTCTTGTGGCAGGTCAACATACATTGCTATTTATTGCCACCTTTTTCTTTTCTCCCATCAAAATGCATGCATCTTTACTTATTTTTTTTAACTCATTAACAAGAGAAATGGGCCAACTGCTGGTGTCAATAAATTTTGAGTAAGTAAATGAAAATAACTGAGCAGATAACCTGGAGAGGTAGGAATCCTCCTCCTAATGGTTCAGTTTCTGTGATTCTTCTTGCTATTCCTTTCCATAAGTGCCCTATTTACAGCAACATAGAGCAGGAAACAATTTGAAAGTGCTGCTTGTGGATGTAGGTACATACATTCACTCCAAAATAAACTGCTTTAACATTAACATAGAGGATTATTCAAATAAAACTATATAGCAGGTATTTATAATATCAGGAATTTCATATTGACTATTTTTTACTTCTTTACAATGGTTAACTCTGGCTTGCTTTTCTGCCCCATACCTTCAGATTATATGTTTTGTGTTTGGTCAGAAATGGGCCATTTTTTTGATTTTTAACAATCTGAAAGGCTCTCTCGCTTAAGAGAACATTGTTCTGAGCTAGAAATCCACTGTTAACAGTGTCAGTGACAGTTAAGGCTTCCTTACCCTACCAGCACAGGACCAATCAAGGGACTTCATTCTGGGCACTTTGAGTGAAAATATCTGCAGAAGCAGGTACACACACATACATATATGTATGTGTAATTTTCTGAAACAGGGCTGCTTGATCACCAGTCCTCCTGCCAAGACTTGACTTAACTACAGTTTTTGGAAACCAGCACTCTGACTTTAATTTGGACTGATATGATAGATATTTAAGGATATCTCTTCTGTTCCCCCAGAGAAAAGAGATGTGCACTATTTCTCCTTCACCTCCTGAGATACCACCTCAGATAGATGGTAGAAACATTCCTACAAGCTTTAACCCCACTTGGGAATCCTGTGGGAATCCAGTGCTCTGCTGCAGATGGTGTGAATGCAGCTGAAACCTCAGCGCTGCAGTGGCAGTGGGGAGAAGCACCTGCTAAGGATTGAGGCTTGGCACCTGAGCTTGCTCTGAGGAAAAAGCAGTTTCCACTTTCTGCTGGAATCATGACCCCTCTCCTGGCACTACACTAGCAATTTCTTTTCAGCCTCTCACATCACTCTGTCACTTGTCACTGTAAGGAGGGGAAAAAAAAAATCAGGGAATTTTGTGCAGTCTCACTACCAAAGAATTTCTGAACTGTGTTCTGTGATCATCCAAAGGATATATTTTGTTGCAAATGCACTTTTTTATACTGGATCAAGAGAAGTAAGCTACAAGTGCCCTTTTTTTTTTGTGCCTATCGACAAGGCTGAGGTGTATCTGCAGCTTTTGCTGTTATGACAGTGCTGGGTCCATAGACCCACCAGATGCTCTTAATGTGTGATGCTTTCAGGCTGGAAAACTGACATCTCTCTGCCAAAGTTTTCTTGCTTTCCCCAAATGCTCCGTGTGAAGCATGTCTACCAAGAAAAGCACAGATTTTCTGGTATCACCAGCTCTACTGGGGGTCTTTGAATGACAGCTCCGTCTGGCAGGGAATTCGGCACCTCTCTACTGTAGTTCTGCCAGCAAAAGTGTTTTAAGTTTCCTTCAGTGCCAACCTGGTTCTGAAAGCTCCATCTGTCTGCAACTTTGTCAAATATGAGATTCCAGCTGTTTTAGAAATAAACTCTGTTAGCTATTTGGGTGATGTAGAGAATCATATTGTTGTCCTGTTCATTTTTTTTTCCTTCCTCTACTACAGCAGGGACTTTCTCTCTGGGGAGTGTCAGAATGCATCCTGTAACTGGAGGACAATATGTAAAAGCCACAGAAAAACCTGGTCTCCTGCTGTTGTGTTTGGATGTGGTGGTCTCCAACTCTCCCACCCAGAAGTTGTCCATCCCCTCCAGCTCCAAGATGAGTGTAGTGTATTCTTTGAACTAACACAGGTAGAGTTCAGTTTTTACTCAAAAATTAAAATGTAAATGTTGGGAGAAGAAAATTAGTAGTACTAATTCCACAGTGTTTCATACTGTGGAAAAAAACCCCTCATGTTTGAGCTCTGAGGGCTTAAGATAAGTGAATAGTGGTTTTGTTGGGTAGAAAGTGGGAAAATGAGAAGGGGAAATGAAACTTTTTAAAAAGAGGAAGGGTGGCTTTGAAAAGCTTGAGGACCACAGTGCTGGATGAAGGCACTGCAGGTTATGTGACAGCCTGCACACTTTTGCTGACAAATGGTTGTGTTTTTCACTGTTCGGAAACAAATCTCTGTGTGGAGCTTAGAGGGGGTAGCAGGACACTAGGATAACTTTTAATCATTTGTGTGTGTTTGTAGTGAGGGGTGTTAAGTGATGTTCAGGGAAGGTGACTAAGAACTTATTAGGACAAAAAGGAGGCGGCGAGAAGGAGGATCAAGTGCAAACATTAGTAGAAAGCTCATGAGGGGATGAACTAATGTGAGTGCATTATGTACTAATAGAAATGGTGGCAGGTATCAACAGTTTCTGGACTGATAGAAAAGTCTCTTTAGTGCTTGCCTGCACTTCATAGCCTGTGTCTGGGATTTTCATGTTCTGCTAAAGCTGGAGGAGGGTGCAAGAGATCTGACAGAGAGGCTGTGGAACATGGCAGCAAGTTGCCATGTGCTCTGCCCTGTTTAACTTAAAATTGCTCAGGGCTCCACTGTTCTTAGGGAAAACATGGAGCAAAATGCTGCTGCTGAGGCTGTGTGCTGGCCAGTGGCCTTGGCCATCCCTCCAGCTTGGGGCAAAGTACAGACCTGCTTTTAGACTGAGTGCCATCTGAAAGCCAAAGAGAGCTGCAGTTACATGTTGCTGGGCCCTACTGATGAGTGAGATGTGGTAGGGGAAGTTGGTACCAGAGAAAGGGTCTGTGGGAGGCCCACAACCTGTTCTTTCTGCCTGCAGGGATTTACACCCAGGGGTCAAGACAGAGCCCTCACCACAAAGCCTTATGGTCCTCTCTGTTGGGGCTGTATCAGGTTTCAAACTGGAGTGCAAGTGCAAAGGCCGTGCCCTTGGCTTACCTTTTGCTCCTCTGCAGACACACAGGGTTCTAAGGCCATCCTGTTGGGAACAGGCAGCCCTTGCTTTCAGGTCCCAGGGCTTCTTTAAACCTTCTGCCTGGAAGCAGGTCAGAAAGTCACTCTGGTGCTTGTCATCTTCCTCTCCTGGAGAAGGACAATTACTTTTTTCCAGCACAGCGGCATCTGGAAAACAGGAAGAGCACTAAGTGCTGTTGGCTGCTCCTCTCTATCCCTTCTAGAGGTCACTGATTACCCTCAGTTGGCTACTCTGGAGTTTATTTCTGTCCTGCCTGTCCCTGAGCCCAGAGTCCCTCAGCCCCAGCAAGTCCCCTGGGTCCACACTCTGGTTTCTCATGGCCAGTATGGCCAGTACGTGCTGGTGTTTATTACTGGGACTGACCAGTATACAGTGAGTTCCCACCATCCAGGGGCTTGCATAAAAGTTAAAAAAAGGCACCATATTTCTAAATAACTGATGATTTATCCTCTTATAATCTCATATCTACACTGTTTTACTGACTTGCTGATTTATTAAGTGTTGAATAAGCTCTCATCACCTGTTTGAACCAGTCCTCTGCCTTGGAGCAGTTGGCAAAAAAAATCTGTCTGCTTTTTTGCCCTCTACATCTGTCTGAGCTGCTTACAGTGAAAGTGAAGCTGTCTGTCCATGCCCAGAAGCAGCACTTCACACAGGTAGGAAGACTGAAGTTGAGAAAAAATGAAAAAGAAAAAAAAGAATTTCACCGTCACAGGGGTTTCCTGCCTCGAGGGTGATGTAGCTGCCAAGACAAGCTTTCAGTTTTACATGGAGGCAGAATTTAGATACCAAAATTTTTGGCATTGTTCTGGCTTGGTGCTGTGAATGCTTGGCTTTAACAAGCCAGTGCTGAGTAGCCAAAGGCATGATATTATGGCTGCTTGTTATGTGCTGTGAGGAATAGTCGTATGATAGGGATGGGTTATAAACAGGAGATGGAGGAGAATCCTGCGTTTTGGGGTGGTGAGGAATGAGGACTAGAAAAGAAAGTGTAGATGAAGAAGCTAAAAATCCAGGGGTCACTGCAGAGTAGCAGCACTACCAGACTTTTTCTGAGGAAGCAGCTCAGAATAGTGCTGTTCCTTGGGTTACTATTTTCGTGTCGCTTCCTGCATGTAACACCACCTCCAGCAGCACCTGGTTTTTGCATATTGCTCAGCTACAGTTTTACAGAAGGCATGTAAGATAAATATTTTCAAAAGCACTTTTCTCACTGTGTAAATGCTAACTGACTCTCAGGTGAGATGCGTGTTTGAGCAGAGTATGTCCTTCAGAGCACTAGTGAGCCGTGAAGGCCAGAGCTTTGGAAGTAAAAGAAAAGATTGGGATTTAGATAAATTTACTTCAATTAAAATGTGTTTTTATTAATCCTGGCTTGGACAGAGTTGAATTCAGAGTGCCCAAGATAATGTAAAATATGTATGATTTATTGCTCTTTAGATGTTTACAGACCTGGAATAACAGCAATACAAAAAGCAACCATTTGAAAGGAATAAACTGCAACATCTAAAGCATTAGCAAAAAAAGCAGCAGTCCTGCCCTCCTCACTGTGACAAGGACTTGTGCCAGCAGTGTGAAGTAACATGGGAATGCACAGGTGTCCTGGTGCCAACACTCGGTGCTACAAAGCCCTGGGGTTACTCTGAGTGGCCCTGAGATGATTTGAGCCCTGCCTGGTGTGCAGAGATGCTGCCATGCACATCACCTTCAGAGCCACTCTCATGGATGACTCCAGAGAGGTGTGCCCACAGACTGGGACTGTGCAAAGACAGACAGGCAACTGTGCAGCAAGCCAAGCACCTGGGGGAAACAGGGAACAGCACAGAGGAAAAGGAACAGGCTGAGTGCTCTGTGCTTTGTGTGTGGGGGTATGTACAGAAGAAAGTAATCTGTGGTGGTGAAGGAAACACCTGCGTGTTTCTGCGGCCAATGAAGGGGCTACCGAAAGGCCAAGAAGACTACAGCAACTTCTGAAGTGGAGCTGGCATCTGTGTCAATGACATGGTAGGCCAAGCACAGTGGTGGGGCATTCCTCCCCCCAGGGCTGAATATCCCCAAGCCATTAATGTAGAGGCATTGCTAAATTAAGTATGTCTGAACCACTTGTTCTTTTCTTACATGTTTGCACTTGTGCAGAAAGAGCAACAGCAGACAGCCAGCCCTGTTGGCAGAGGAGGAATTGCAGCAAGACTCCAGACACTTGGGGAAGAAAAGTCCACAGGTGTAGACTGGGAGGCACCTAACCCTTTGGCAATGCAAGGTTAAACGAGGAAGCACTCATTCTGCACCTATTTTTACAGCTCAGAGTAAACACCATTCTCCCAGGAAAAAGCACAGTGTGTCTTGGAGCCTATTTGCCCTGGACTAGCCTTAACACCCAGCCACTCTCCCCTGCACATTCAGTGAAGAAAGAGAAGGGCAAGGGTGAATCACAGCAGCAGTGACTCAGAGTGCAGGAGTTACCCTTCCCCACTGATTCATCCTCTGGATGTGCTTCTTCCTCCATCATCTACCAGGGGGCATTGGCCTCTCAGCTGGAACATCTCAGGGCAGAGCTGAAGAGAGACCCCTTTCACTTTTCCACGTGGAGCTGGGGCAACACCCATCTATTAATTCCAGCACTTGTAGCTCAGCACTTAACAGAGCCGATGCTGTAGCTGGGTGGATGGGAAGGGACCAGGCTAGGAGTGTGATGTTACCTTAAAACCAAAAGCATCTGTTTGCAGCTTCCTTCTATTACATCTGCAGGTCATCCGTGATGGTAGGGTATGATTCCCTCTTCTCTCCGAGTACAGCCCTGTCAGCACACACAATTACACTAATACAACTTTCTTTTATTAAGGTTATTGGGGGTTATATGAGGTGGACTGGTGCTGGTGGCTTTGTCCCACCAAGAGTATGAAGCACAGCTCTGCTGGTATAATAGCTCCTTTAAATCAGAAGTGCTTTGTCCATCTAGCACAGCCTACTGTTATTTCGACATCTGTAAATCACTGTTAACATAAAACTTAATGATTTGCATCCCCCTTTTTCATGAACCCCTGCCAAACAAGAGCACAATGCTGCAGCTGTGGCTATTAAGCTATGGTGGCAGCAAAGCACTCCATTAATACCTCATGCTCAGCAGTTCATGATGCATGAGAGCTGAATAATTATGCCCTTGTTACCCTCAAATGGGAGGCACAATTGCCAGAAACAACCATTTACAATTAAAAAAGAAACTGTATCAAGTCAAGGACAACATTGGTTCATTCATAAAACAAGCCTTTCTGAGCAAAAGGACTATGAGGCAGAAAACAGGCTTACGTTAACGAGACACTTGTTTCTAGAGCTCTATTGTACCCCTTCAGATAGACCTCCATAGCCACTTTATCCCAGCTGTTTTGAGAAACTAGCAGGCAGAGCTTTACCCAAAGCTCTTGTTGCTATGAATTGCTCTGATACAGAGGTTTAGTTCAGATTTGAGGTAGAGGAATAGGAAGCAGGGCTTTAACAATGTGAGAATCAAAACCCAGTGATCTGAAGCACTTGAAACCCAGCAGACAGGCAAAGGAGACTAAAAACAGGTGTTAACAATGAAAACAGGAGTGGTAAGTCTGTCCTTGCTAAGGATGCCTTGCTGCTCACACCAGCATAGCAGCTCCACACCTTTGGTTAGTGGAGCACAGAGATCAGAGAACAATTAATACCTGTCTCTTCCTTACCTACAGCTCAACATGAACAGGGATTGCAGAATCCTGTCTGCACTGATATTTCTGGAAGAGTGATAGTTGGTGCAAAGGAAGTAGTTAAAAGGAGGGCTGCAGTACAGACAGACTTGTATTATTTTGAGCAACATTGCACCATTCTCTCAGCAAGGGTAGACCATATGGTAACAAAAAACCTGTCACACTTTTTGTCTTACAATATTATGCTTTCAGTGAGTCCAAGTGAACACTAAAGAGAGAGCTCTGAAGTACACCCCAAGCTTAGCACTGCAGAATAGCACGTGCTTTCATGCAGCACATCTAACAACACATACCTGACTGGGTATTTGCTGTCTTTCTCTGGCTGCACATGAGTCATGACACAGAACCATGTGCTTATGCTGTCACCTCCTTGTGAAGCCCTGACTCTCACCTCAGGACTTGCCAACTTCAAAACATTCAAGTCTGGTTTATTTTCCCACCAATAATTCAGCCACGAGATAATAGGTCATAAGAAACAAACTGAGTAGGTGATAAGGGCACGTGGGCTGGTCAAAGCAAGTTTCACTGGGATGCCTGAAGAGGACTGGAATTGCAAGAAGTGCTGTCTGGCATGCTTTACAGCTGTGTCTGCCAACATTTCTCGTTGTGGCCCTGATTGTTTTTCCAGCATGCATAATTCACATTTTTTGATAATAAGCTTCTCTCATTTAACTTCCCAAGAGTCCAGGAAATGCTTGGGTACTCCCCACTCCTTTCCTTTCCCACAAAGCATCCATAGACTCTTCATTGAAAACCACAGTGTACTACAGACCACAAAAATCTCCAATGCCACAATGCAGGGTTGTAGGTGGCAGACACCATCATGCAGCTGAAGCTAGACTTGAATTTTTAAAAACATCTATTGACAGGTTACAAAACAAAAGGAATACGCGTAAACCACTTTCAAACTGCTCAGGTAAAGTATCTCTTTGAGACTATTGATCTGATTATACTGCCAAAAACCTCCAAGCTACATTTTGAGAAATAAGCATATGATTGGAAACAGTATCCCTAAAATAAACAGTTCGATTTATAGCCACACTGACAAGAGAGGGCACAGAGGCTTCAACTCCAATGAACATACAGGTGAGAAGAGGGTTAAGTCCTCCAGACCAAATGATTTCAATCACAGGATCATCTTTGCCCTCTTGTGGGCAAACCTCTCTCCTGCAGCTTCTCAGCAGGTTCCTGTGCAGGCAACATGAACAATTCAAAATACATTGCTGCCCTCCCCCGTACTTCCTTCCGCAGGCAAAGAATAGCTATTCCAAACCCAAAGAGCAGTCACACCCAAAACCCAGCCAAGCCCTGAACCTTGCTTGGTTCCTGCACAACAGCAGCTCTGTGACAGAGCAGGTGGCTGGTTGTGCTCCTCACTGTTAAGGAGAAGCCCATCCCAAAGCAAGGAAATATGTACATGCCTTGAACAATGGATGGACAGACAGCAGTGACGAGGTGGTGCCTGTGCACTCACAAAGGAAAGCCACAGACTACTAGCCCATATTCTGCCTTGCTGGACTATTCAGGTAATTTACAGTACACTAGTTTGGATTATACTCTTGAGAAAGGAGTTACCATGTCTTAACCTCTGTGGTCGTGATTGGAATTGTTAAATCTAGGACTTCTGAGTTATTTTCTCATGGTGTGTAAATCCACCACTGACATACCCTTTTACTGCGACATTTTGCCTCAATTGCTTTCTTGCATCTAGTTTTCAAATGTAATTAAAAAGCATTAGAGACCTTTTTCCCTTAATAATCCTCAGTTACACTCATCTCGGGCAATGTCATCAATGTCACCTTTTCCATTACAATATAAAAGAAAATACACCGTGGCATTCCAGTTTCAGTGCCGACAACGAAGGAAATGTCACTCCCCTCCTGTGTACCAGATGACCACCAGGTAATAAGCAATCTGTAGCATTATGAGACAAAAAAGGTGCTACCCTGCCAGAAAGCATGCAGGTTTATTTCCTTTTACTCACCCCCTACCACTGATAGTCAGCCAAACAATTTTTAAAGGATCCAGTCGCTCTCCCTCAACCAAGTCACTCAGTCACCTGCATTTTTCTACACCAGAATAAATTGTTTGTTCTCAACACCTTCTGTTAGGTCGTGCTCCTACCTTTAGCAAGTTGGCCACTTTACTTGTTTTAGCTCCATGTAATCAAGACAAAAGGAAAGCAGCATTTGGGTTATGCTTGTCGCAGCAACCCATAGACCACAGTACGTAAAGGCCATTGCAAATGAGTTTTGCTGGGCCCTGTGGTCAGAGGCAACACTGACCTTATCAGACCTTTTCTCCTGGGAACCTTCGGTGACAATACCCAGCTTTGCAAGGTGGACCCTCTTCCCCAGCAACAGGCAAACACAATGCAAGCTCTTTCCTCCAAACCAGGAACAAAGAATGATGTTATTTCCTATGGCTGGCTCTAGGAGAACTACATAGCAACACCAAATCATAGAAGTCAAAAAAACCCCACTTTTAACTAATATTTTATTTAAAAAATGATTACAAAATATTTTATAAAGTTCTTTAGATCAAGAAAGCATAATACATTAAAAGAGTCCACAGGTTTAAAATCGAAAAAAAAAAGCATTTCAAAATTATTTAGATAGAAATTCAAGGCAACACTGGCAACAAAACTATATAAAATTTTTTATTTTATAAATATAAAATCATTGTATTATCATCCTGATTTCATAAACATTAAAAATCACTTAAATTCTCAAAGGTATTACAAGTGATACATAGTTCTGACCAGCACAAAATATAATATCTAGGAACTGCTTATGGTTACAGCAATAGACTAAAACAGAGATGAATTTCCATCTTCAAGGCACCACCACCATCTTGATTCGTTAAAATTTTTTAGAACCTTTCAAAAATTTCACAAAGTATTTCCCTTCACTGTGGAAGCTTGGTACTTTTAAGGCACAAATTTGAATGAGGAGCACTGTGACAGCTATTATGCAAAACCATCTTGTGCTGAGCTCCGAGAATTGTGTGAGATCACTCACTGCTCTTTCAAGTTGGAAGGTGCAAAGGTACAACTCAGCTGTAAGAGACCAAACCCCTTCCCTGCTATTTTGAAGCACAGAGTACAGACAGTAAGGCACAATTCCTTCCCATACTCAGAACCAAAGGGCAGTGGTAGCACTGTGATTTTAATGTGGGTTAAACACCAAACACAAAAATGAACATTCACAATCTACACAATTCCCAATGCAGTTTTTCAGAACAGGAACTCACAGTCCAGCCATGGAACAAGTCCCTGTGTGTCTTGGAGAATCTTTTCCACTCATTCTCAAGGCACTGTAAATAAAGCCTGAAAGTGGGTGCAGAACCTTTAAATATTTTTGGACAGGCTCAGCTGGAAAACACCAGAGCTTTTTAATGTCTGAGCAGGCTTGCAACACCACTGCCAAGCACTGTGGTGAAGAATGGAGAAGACAATCCCCAGGTATACATACTGTGCCAGTTGCTTCTTTCCACAGGCTTTACTACCAGTTAAGACACACAGAAATGGTTACTTTGCAAAGAGAAGAAATTTGAGACAGTTGCATCTAACAGCACTTCTACCAGAGTTCCCACCGCTCTCCTGAACTCCTAATCTACTTAAGTCAAAATCAGCCACCTTAATGGAAGCAATTTAAATAGCTGGTTTAAATAAGGGAGGCTGATTTCATCAGAAGCAGGCGGGGAAACAAGCAAACTGCTTTGCTGACAGAGCACGGGAGGGGTAAGAGACATCCAGCCACATGCAGAGCTCCTGCAGAACCAGGCATTTAATGTGGCTCCAACAGCATTCTCTAGGATCAGCCTAATTAAAAGGCAAATATTTAAAGCCAGCACCTGACACCAGAAGCATCAAAGGGGGCATGTCAAGACTGCAGGAGACGACTCTGCTCAGCCACTGCAGCAAGAAAGCCTCTCCTGCTCCTAGCCTGGGAGGGCAGAGGAGCAAGGAGTGATAAGGAAAGCTAAGAAGATACAGAAAGCTGATAAAGCAGTTGAGAAAATGACTTAACAGAAGCAGAGAACAGCATACACACTGGCAAACTCACTTCTCAACTACTTCAAAAAACAACAAAAAAACACCTTATGAGGAGTTTAGGATTAACAGTGCTATCATGCATGTTAAGCCAACAACTGGTTTGAAAACAACAATGTAGCAACTGCCTTAAATCTATAACCAATACGTGATTTGCTTGTAGTATTCTAACTACTGTGTGACAGATTATTATCAGGTAAACTGCCAAGGCAGAGAGATGACTTACAGATCCCTTTTTGAACCAGTATTTCCAGTTCAGGAATGGACACCAGGGACACAGCACTTAGGTGAAAAGTCTATAAAAAACACAAGCAAAACCCAGACCTCTACTAACATATTTTCAAGTTGAGAAAAATTACAGGAAAAATTACTACAAGATAAAAGTCCTGCCATGATGCTGCATTGCTTAATAAATATCAGCAGCACAGTGTTGCTCTTATGCTATATTTACAGCTATTAATTATAGATGAAGATTTAGAGACTATAGACATTTTAATGTGAAAACAAATTCAGTAGAATCTTAGGCAATAAAAAAAGAAAAAAAGGAAAAAAACCCCCAAATGCTAGAATTTTGATCACAGAGGCATGATCCCCAAAGTAAGGCATTGCAGATCAGAGATATTTCTTACTGTGGATATTTTGTATCACCAGTAACAATAGTTGTAAACAAAACATCTCTAATCTACCCAGTTATCAGAGACATCTATAGCAAGTTCTGTACACCTACACTGAGATCAAGTTTTAGTGCAAATGAAGACTAATAAATACAAGGAAAAAAAGCCAGTCCAAAGAGCATTTCTTCTTCACAACACAGGAAATTCTATGAAGGAAAGTACCTCTTTTATGCATAGCTCTGAAACCAAGCTACAGCTTTAATTTGGTGCTTCACATCACCTGTCAAAATTCTACATCCTCCAAGCAAAGTGTAGTGTTAGGCTTAATAACAGAATCATAGAATGGATTGGGTTGGAAAAGACCTCCGGGTTCATCAAGTCCAACCCTTGGTCCAACTCCAGTCCCTTTAGCAGATCATGGCACTCAGTGCCACAGCCAATCTCAGTTGAAAAACCTCCAGGGATGGGGAATCCAGCCCCTCTCTGGGCAGCCTGATTACTCTCTCTGGCAAGAATTTTTTTCTGATATCCAACCTAAATCTCGCCTGGCAGAGCTTAAGCCCGTGTCCCCTTGTCCTATTGAGACTCAGGATATAGGGAGAGAACAGCCCAAACTCACATTCATCAGAAAGTTGCAGTAATGGAAAAAAAATCTTTAACCTGCTATTACACTCCTTTGTCTTACAACAGCTTCCTCTTCCCTTCCCAAATACAGCTTGCTCACCACTTTCTGGAGGACTTGGTCTCAATGCTGCCACCACAGGTTACGGGACTATGAACATGTGAGACTGGGGGACTGACAAAATGGAGTTAATGCCTGGAAAACACAGCAGATGTCATGAGCACTCAAACAAGAATGTTTTTTGCATAATCAGCTTTTTCTCATTTGCTTTAGTATTTTGGAACTTCGCTGGGCTTACAGCTCTGCTTTTGAAGGCACCTCTTAGGTGAGGTGTAGCACCTTGCTTCTACCTCAGACATCTGAAAAACACTTTTTCACCACTTCACTTCTTTTACAGCCGTCAGCACCTGGTCTGACACATCCATCACTTGTCTGAATACGTGTTGCATCAGTAGTGTTTCTTGCAGACCTACAGACTCTCGTTTTCAAAACAAATCATGGATACAAGTGCTTATTTACCTGTTTACCAACAATGCTAGTCATATTTATAAACACAGAAAATGGTGAGGTTCATAACCATTCTGGCAAAACTTAGCATTATCTGTGCATGGACAAGCTGCATATGGGATTAATCTTGGAAGCAACATTCATCAGGATAGTACCAATGGGCTTGTAAGGTTTTTCCCATTGATATTCTGCTTTCTACCTTTGGGGTTACTTCATGCAAATATTTATTCTTTATCTTATTCTTCTCACAGCTGGCTTTTCAGGTTTCTTCTTGCAACTTTCATAGCTTTTCAAACGATCTGAAAGAAGATTCTGGCACACAACTCCAAACTTTGACAATCATGGGGTGCAAAACTGTCTCCTTAATATACCATTTACTTTACCCTCCCCACAAAACCCCTACAGTCATTCCATTAAACTGACCTCCACAGAGAGAACTGAGACACGGGAATAGCAGAAAACCACAAAAGCCATTAAGTAAGGATAAGCAATTCTGTAAGGTTCAAATTAGGTATCCCTTTCACATTCAGTTTGACCTAGTATAAAAGTGAAATCTGCTGTACTAATGTATAACTCATAACAGAAGCATCTGGTCCCTTTATGCAGGAAATACCTTTAGGCTATATCTCAGAATTTATGCCTCTTACATCAACATTTTTAGTCACCTGTGCCACAATCAAATCAGCACATTGATTGTGTGTTGTCCTGAAGTTACTCTAGTTAGATCCAAGGTTGTTTAGTGCATGTCACCTGGGCAGGTGACAAGAGCAGTTATTAAGCAGGACCAGTTACCTTAGAACATCATGCTCAAGATGCCATTACTTGACCTAAGGCTCTATCAAAATCTGTGATGAACAATGCCTACAAAACTGATTAGAATGAAGAGACAGTAGTTGTTACAGTGCACTGAAAGTTCATTTTAGTTTGCTCCATGAATAAAAAAAAAGAAAAAAAAAAGAAACTCTTTTGGGAAGTTAGCTTTGTTTATTCAGTGGCTGATTTTCTGCAGCACTCGGAGTGTTACAAGGATTTTCAGAATGTCCAGCAACAGTTGGTTTTCGCCTCTTAATGTACAGTAGCATACCAAATTCAACTGCAAATGCAACACTTGCAAGAAATCCAAATACCTGTGAAAGTGAAAGAAATACCAGAATTTAATATGCATATACAGTAACATTATCCAAACACTGTTTAGAGAGATCTGCTGGACCATTTACATACATTAATAACACTTATATATTACAATTATAGTCCTCCTTAAATCAGTTTCCATTTAAATTAGAAACAGATCAGAATGCATAATTCTGGCACATTTAATACAGAACATTTTACAGTTTTCATTCTTTTAACCAAGTGTGAACCCTATACTGTGTTCTAAACAGCCCTTAATAGTAAAAGTATATTAATTTTGTTGCCAAAATCAGTTATTAAAGCAGTATGGCATTGGTGATATAGCAGAGTATTTATCCAAGAGATGGCTGCTGATTAAAGAGAGTAAATGAAGAAGAGTAACACGTGGAAGGTGAAGGGAGATGAAATCTGCAAACCCTAAGCAAGTCCTTACTGTGTTGGCAAAGGAAAACAAAATGACACTCTGTGAATGACATTTTGTTACTGGCCTTGGCAAAATAGAGGTAAGGAGAAAGCTGTTATTAGTAGCTTCTTTGAAAGAAGGAAAGAAACACATGCACTATTGTAACTCTACTTAAATTTTACACAACTGGTTTGGCCCGAAGAAATTTGACACTAATAAGTATTAAATCAGGGTATTTTATTTTTCCTGCAGCAGAAAAAAACCCCAAACATGAAGGACTTTATATTCAAACTATTAGGTCTGCATATATCAACATCACAGAAGACTACTACACAAGTGTGCATCTCTAGTAGCTTATCCTGCCTGTGGAACAGAATTATCTTGCTTTCTTTTCTAACTCATTTACTCATTCAAGAATAAAATCAAAATTTGATGTTTTAAACGAACTCATTCACAATTCCAAGATTACTCAAAAGAAGTGTGAATGACTAGGGAAGTAAGACATCCACAGCATCCCAAAACCTCTTCAGTGCCTTGCCCTGAGCCTCTTCAGTTCCTTGGAAGATGCATGCCCTGTTGCTCTTCTACTGTCACTGAGGAAACTGCTGCTCTTACTGCAGCCTTTGCAAGTCAGCACTATCCACACATGCTTTGTAATGCCTGGCAAAAGACAGTTTCTTGCTGACTGTGAGGGGTGGCATTGACTGGACAATTGAGGAAAAAGAAGTTATTTCAGAAGCAGAATATCAGAGAACTGGGGAAGCTGCAAAAGATGACAGCATTGACACACAACAGATGACAGAAAATAATTCAAATCCAGGAGAGCTCCCCAGCAGGCAAATGCTGGAGGGCTGGAAGTCCACACAGAGCTTTGCAGCAATCTTTTGAAATGCCTGCTCTTTGGATTTCCTTTGGTAAGTTTCTGGAAGGTCTGAAATAGCTAATTCCTCCTGAAACATCACAATGCACTGAGTTCTATTCCCTGCCCAGTTTCTTCCCTGCAAATTGAGTGAAGTTGAGAGGGCAGAGAAATTAACATACCAGGTATTAACAAAGTAAATCTTGCCATTTTAAGACTTACCAATGCAGCACTTTCAGAAGCAGAGTCAGGGATGGTCGCAGCAAACGCTATTGATGCTACCAGAAACCAGGCACATAAGACTGGCATGGCCCAATAATTCTGCAAATATAAAAAAACTGATATTATTGAATTGTAGATAGGTTACCTGAAGAGAACAAGTATCATAGCAGCAGCTGAGTTAACCTGCCAGTGAATTTATGTTTTGAAACTTCATGCTAATGGAAACTTCAGAAAATACATTTTACAACTACATTCATAACAACATTCAACATTATCAGCTACTTAAAAGAGTCTCCCCCTGGTTTTCGTCTTTTAAAAGTATTTAATTAATTTCACCTAACTTTTTTCATAATCAAATTCAACCCTGAGACAACTATGTTGGCTACCTGCAGGATTATTCCCTATGTAAAACATTTGGGAAATCAGAAACGTGGAACTCATTCAAATCTTTTACAACACTCCCTTAACTGTACCTTCACATAAACCCCCTACTGTTTACTCTGAAGGCAAATAGGAAGGGACACTTGTAAGACAGTATAATGCTCTTATTGACTTTACAGAGCAACTTGCTCCCACTGCTGGATCTTCTGAAATATAAAATCATAAACTGTAAGGAGTATGATCGTTACCAAAAAGAAGGTAGGCTACACCCAGCAGGAAAACAGACAGGGTAAACTGATAAATTACAGGCATCGTGCTGGCAGTGAAGTGTATTCCATACATGTACATATACACAATGGCTGTGCAGTAGTATTAGTCTGTGTGAAAGACTTTTTCACAAAAATCCTAAAATCCTGCAGGTAGCCAACATGACAATTTTGGGAAAGTTCTCAATGTAAAAGGGACTCTCAAAGTTTGGTGATTTTTTAACTATAAACTACTCCTTAAATGAAGAAGAAAAAGAGACTCATTCTGCATAGCCTTTTTACTCCCCTGCAGTCTTTATGCACTTTGTCTTGAAAAAAAATAAATTTCCTTACCAGTTGCTCTACTTTATCTTTCCCCAGTGTTTCATAGACATCAGTGCAATACAGAAACAGAATCAGGAGGCTCAAAAAAAAGGCACTGCAACTTGTGAATTCAAAGAAGTAAAGTCCACCACAATGGATGCATTCCTCCACAATTTCTTCACAAATTACAGCCACAAAAGAGAGCATCTGCAAACAAAGAACATACTTGAGTTGGGGCAAGTCTCGGTATCTTCAGCAAACAGACACCTCTGTTATGATATGAACACTAATAAAAGCAGCTGTGAGGAAAATCCTCCATCTACAAAAAGTCTGGTAAAATGCTGCACTATTTTCTTACAGGCAGAAATAATTATATAATGACACGGTTTACACTTGCTGTTAAAGGTGGTTGATAAAGTACACTCAGGTAAGCTGAGCACACTGCCAAACACAAGCCTCTTGATTAGACAGTCAAGATTCACGTTTCGTGGGTTTGCACAACTGCCAGTTGGAGGCAGAGGAGGAAGGCAGCACGGAGAGCACACATCCTGCTCACAGCAAGCAAAAATGCCATTGCTTCCTACTTACAGCTGCACTCAGCTTGAAATACGTTTGGGTCCAGGGCAGTGGGGAAACTGGGCACCACTGACACACACTCAGCTACCTCCCTACAAGTTTACAGCTCCTATTACTTTGCTTGATACAACTTCAGAGGAAGTACATGTAGCCAACAGCTCATGTGGTTATGACCCAGTAATGACAGAAGCTGCGGTTGGAACTACAACTTTAAACCATATTTAAGCTATGTTGGACATTATGCAGAAGCTTATCTTCACCTTCCTGACCCAGTATGCTTTGAGGAAAGAACATGAGCTAATTCCTACTGCTGAATTTTCTACTGTTTTATTGTACAATAAAGAATATCACTTTATTTAACTGTTCTCTTACTTTGGCCACTTCTTGCTAGTTTCTTTCATCAAGAAAGATGGTTTCAGCTAGGTGGGGCCTAAATTTGGGTTTTAAAGTTTGGACTAGGCCTGAAAATTGTCAGGTGACTTGAGC
>JAWWEV010000083.1:40613218-40711078 GCA_035583235.1 Hafferia zeledoni
TGCCTTCCAGCAGGTCGACACTCCCTCCCAACTTGGTGTCATCAGCAAATTTGCTGATGATGGACTCAATCCCCTCAATCACCTCAAAGTCTTTTTTCCCCCTGCAAACAGCATGACCAAGCTGTAAAAATACTGTGATGGTTGTATTAAAGGAACAGGAACTTGAAGGAAGTAGGCTGCTTTATAGACTGAAAAGGCACGGTAGGGAGTCAGCCTTTTTGTGAAAAATAGTAACAACATATAAAAATAAAAAAATAAAACAACATAATCATAATAACATAAAATAATAATTACAAAAACCCAATCAAAAAATCCCCAAAGGTATTGGTGTTCAGGGAAGAAATAAATTTAGAGGCTTTAAATACACGGAAGTGACATTTGTTTTAAGAAGTGAAAGTGTAACAAGTCATTAGTAAGGTTTTCCCCTGTCCCAGCCTGCCCCCAAAAAAGGACACCTGGTGCAATAGTTCTGAATGACTAATTTTGCAGCTTCAGAATTTTTATACCCTGGCTAATTTTCCAGCTTCAGAAATGGTGTGGTGCTTTGTCAGATGCTCAAATGAACTAAATTAAAGATTGCAGGAGTTACAGTTGTCTTTCAAAAACCTGGAGAGCATAAACTAGTTAAAGATGTTGCCCTAAAATCCAAGGTTTCACCCCACTAGCACGTACCACTGCAGTTGTGCAAGGGAGAGTGCTGTGATGATCCAAGCAGGACCCATCCTCCCCCATTCTGTTTCAAGAACTTTACATACAGAATCCAGAGAACTGTTCTGATACTGATGCATGCCACATCCACAGCTGGAAGCCTAATTTTTATCTTCTTCCAGACATCATTTATTCTGTACAGCTGTTCATCAGCAGGTTGTGCATTTCCCCATGTGCCACCTTTACTGAATTGCTGCCACAAGCAAAATTTTAAGTTACAGTTAAGAATCTCTACTGAAACTTGTCAGTCCACAATTTAATCTTCTTAGTCAATTTTAAGAAGTGTGCTTAACTTTAGGGAGTTCAATATACAACAAAATGTATGTTGTTCTTAAATAAATTTAGGTACTTTGAAAATATGGAGGTAATTCAGGTAGAGGGAGGTGGCCCTGCCCTTCTATTTCGCTCCAGTGAGGCCACACCTGGAGTGCTGTGTCCAGTTCTGGGCTCCTCAGAGGTAAATGGAGATCCTGGAGCAGGTCCAGCAGAGGTTAACAAAGATGATTAGGCTGACTGGAGCATCTCTTAGGAGGAAAGGCTGAGGGAGTGGGGCCTGTTTAGTCTTGAGAAGAGGCAACTGAGAGGGGACCAAGTCAATGTCTGTAAGAATGTGAAGGAGGAGTGCCAGGAGGATGGAGCCAGGCTCGTCTTGGTAGTGCCAAGCAGTGAGACAAAAGGCAATGGGCAGAAACTGATGCACAGGAAGTCCCACATTAACATGAGGAAGAACTGCTGTAGTGTCAAGGAGACTGCACTGAGACAGATTGCCAGGAGAGACTGTGGTCCCCTCACTGGGGATACTCGAGAACCGCCTGGATGCAATCCCGTGCCACGTTCTCTAGGATGAACCTGCCTGAGCAGGGAGGTTGGACCAGATGACCCACTGTGGACCCTTCCAACCTGACCCATTCTGTGATTCTGTGAATTTGCTAGAACCACTACAGAATGCAGGAACTAGGGAAGAATACCCCCATGTTCAAAATAAAGAGGTTTCTAAATAATCAGAGAAACCAATGAAAAAAAACCTAGAAAACCCAAACTCATTCAAGAAGTATATTGGCACTCATTTGATCAGGATATACCTGTTGTTAAAGACTTCCTATTCTGAGGCTGTAAGTAGAAAGTGACCCCAAATTTCAGAGAGGAAAAAACATTTGTGTACTGAAAGCTTAAGTGAAGTCCTAACCTTGGTCAACTACTCAGACAACACACTGAAGGCAGCAGCAGGATCCTTGGTGTAACTACTGTGCTTTTAAAACACACTGCAGCAGAAACAACCCAAGTCAGATAAGCTGGTTTTACTCCTAGGAACAAATGCTTATTACTCCTAGAAACAAGGACTTACTCCCTTCCTTCCAGAAAAAATGTTGTGAGGAAGTTTAAATATCTACCACTGATATTACTCACTGAGAGATAAAAATATAAAAGTGTGTTTTAAGATGTTTTACACACCATCTTTAGATTTAACTGTAAACAAACAAGAACACCATGGCTTCAATGAAAGTTATTGAAATTTGAATGCAGAGAATACTTTATTAACTGATTACAGTTTTGATGATGAATTTTTAAACCATAAGTAGTGTGGGAAACATAGTGGGGGACATTAAGGCTGAGCCATATATATATAGACAAATCTGGATACTGATAATCTGTACATTGAACCTCTGCTTTTTCTTTATACATCTTTTATTCAGTGTCTGAAATTATTCAAAGAGGAAAAAAACAGAACAACTGGCCACTAATTTAGTCTTCTATCTGGAATGAATTTTTGCATGGGTTTTTGAATGCAGTGTAAACCTCAGTGGAGATGAAACAGATTTTTTTTTTAACCATATCTCAATGAAGTGTTCCAGTATAACTGGAGTTCGTTGTTGTTACAGATTTGTGCAATTATTTTTCTTTTTGAAAAACTAGCAGTAGTTCTCTTGTGTAGAGGTTATCTATTTAAGAGAGTATTAAACATACCTAACAGATTGGGAAATCAATATAAATTAAGTGCCTGTGGTGTGTATCAGTTTTCTGGCTCTAAGCAACCCCTATCACTTAAGTGGACATACTTGCAATTTTACAGAATTACACTGACTTTTCAACAAAACCCAGAAAAAATGAATTTACTATTCTTGCACTGTGAGCAGTGCTCCTACACAATGTGATAACCATTTTCCATTTGTACAACTCCCTTTTGTAAAGTTGGGCAACACATATGAAAGAAAGACAGACATCAGTTATTTGTGTTCTGAAAGAGATTTCAGTTCTTTAGTTCCAGTCACTGAAGGAAGAGGCAGAGGCAAGTTTGAATTATCCCAGAAAACTGAACAATTGGTTTTATTTGGTGTCTTCAAGATGCTTCACCTTCTGTTGGAGATGTAGATGATGTAGGAGAGATTTCAGGTTTTCGTGAAATTCTGTCCAATTCTGCCTGAACATCTGTTAAAACTGGCTTCTGACCTACAAAATCAAAGTGTGATATTCAGTCATGTTTATGGAAAGCCCACAGTATCTTTAGTTCTCAAATCAGACAAATCGTAGTAGTTCCTGCATGCTTTGGGTGCAGAGTAAAGGCATAAGGACAAACTCAAAAGAAACAGAAAGAAAGCAGTAGAGAGACAGTCACATCATTTAATATTTCCATAATTATATATTGTCAGTATAGGAAGAATAAAGTATAAAATACAAAGAAATCTATTAAGGCTAGCAGTTATGACCAATTCTATACAATGTTCTGTATCATATGTATTTGAAATAACTCTGAATGTAAATCAAGGGTTCCACAAAGCCCAGTACAGTCAGTCCTGCATGCTTGGTCAGTGTAAGCCTGACACTGCTGCCCATGTGTGCACACAGACCTGCAGATGGCAAACCCCTTCATCTCCTCACCCACTTACCTCTTCCTTAACTTGGAATGGCACAAACATTTGAGCAGTCACACTCAGACCTAATTCAAGCTTCAAACACACACCATTTCCCCCCCATCCTTTTACTCCCCAGTCTAGGTTTGTGTCCTGCTATGTTGCATCACAGGAATGGAGGAGACAATATGGGAAAAGGCAGTGCAGAATATTAGAGTCTAAAGCCATGACAAGTGTGCACAGTGTCTTGTGCTGACACACATGTAGTTTTAGCAGTGTCCCAGCACCCTTTCTGAGGGTGCAAATTAACAGAACTAGCCACAAAGGTCATTTAGGCCAGATGTACTATGCTGCTCTTCAAATCCTTTGACAAAAGCTAATGCTGTATCAGAATCAAAGCAGCTAATATTCCAACTAATAAGCAGAGGAATTTCCTGCAGCTGCTGAGGGAAAAGTTATTCTCAAATCCCAAAGTACTGTCTTAAAAGCCAAGTTTCAGACTGAAGAGTAAGTGCTGTAGATATCACTAAACACAAGAGAGCAAATACTGAGGAAGGTGAAGAGGCCACATCGAAGCCAAACTTAAGTTGTATTTATGGTAATAGCTTAAAAATACAGTCCTTTGCAACATTAAACTGGCTTCATCCTAACCCTAATTTTATTGCTTATTAGGAAATTTCTGAGAACAGTTTTGCTCCTTAATAGTTTAATTCTGATCTTGAGGTTTCTGCCATGGCCCTGGACACACTTTTCTGGAGCACTGACTCTGTTTGCCTGGCATCACCCAAACCTGCTGCCCAGCCACTCCCCACTGGATTTTGCAGTGGGTGTTCTCTGCACCTCATGTTGCACTTGCTGCGTTTGTTTGAACAATCTCCATATGTTGCTCCAACTGGCACTGCTGGCTTTGCCTACAGCAGATCAGGAAGGTCTCAGACTTTGCTTCGCCAGCTGAGCTTTGCATTTAAAAAAGGAAAAAACCCAACGAGGGTCAATCTACAATAAATGTTTGTGGGAAATGTTTTCTTCTCTCTTACTGCATGAAAGTAAACACTGATGTGACCAACATTCTCCCCTAAGTGTGGCATTACCAACCTACAGGGGAGCATGGAGGGAACGTGTCTGTATATGCATCTTCTTGAGTAATACAGAAACATTTTAAACTGGAATAGCAAGAAGCACCAGAGTAGTGCTGCATCTAGCTCCAGCACAGGCACTATTAGACACTTCTAGATTAATACTAATTATTAACTACACCATACAGAAACAGCTGTCAAAAGAAAGTACGTAAGTATTTTTACAGGCTGTCACCAAACTCAGTCAAAGCATTCATCACAGCAGAGCTAGAACAGTAGCAAAAGAAAATTTAAAGCTATTTTAACACTAACAATATTGTCAAAAAAAAAAACAACAAACCAACTTGAAATTTAGTCCCAATCTACCTGAATAACATTAGAAGTGGCTTGTAGCATAAGCCATTTTATTGGGATGGTGGGAACAAAGGAAAAAACTAAGAACTCATGCAGACACTATTCATACTTAAATAGCTATATGAAAAGTCTTTCTGTGCTCTTCTGAGAGCCAAAAAAAGGCAATGCTAAACTGCTGTGAAAAGGCCACATAAAACACAAAAGCCTATACAGAAAGCATTCATGTATACACACATATACAAAGCATTCAGTTAAATACAGCAGTGTTCATACTTCTGACAAGCTTCACTAACAGGAATGATCCACCACTCAATTTGAATTGAGTTGATCTGTTGTCATTAATCATACCTGACTTTTTTGCTGATGGTGTTAAGTTGCTCCCAGCTCCTCCAGTGCCACCTCCTCCTGGACTGCCACCAACACCACCAGGGCCACCAGGAGAACCAGTTTTCTTGCTCAGGAGACTATTGAAGAAGTTAGCCAGGACTCCTTCGGATGTAGCTCCAGCTACAAGGAGAGGAAGGAAAAAAAACACAACACAAAACCGACACTGATTTTCTAAACAAATAATTATTCAGAATGTTAATCAATCTAAATAAGCACATTAAAGCAAGCAGGCAAAGCAGCTCTTTGACTTCCCCAGCTGCATTTGTGCTCTCATAAGAAAAGGTACCTTTCATATTGGGGTCAATTTTTTTTGACCCAGTAGGGATAGGTGTAACACTGGCAACGTTTGATGTTACAGATCTATTTGGTGTCCTAGGAGATCCACCAGGAACTCTTGGTGAGGCATCCTAGCAAATAAAAATAAAAACAAAAAACAAAGCCAAAAAGCAAAGTGTAAGCATTGTAGTATCTCGTGCAACTGAAATGACACAGGATTAGATTTTGCTGATTGTGTACATGTATTTCATGCATATATAACATTCTTAAAACTAACTTTATGGCAACTAAAGCACTAGTGAAGCTTTTCATTTTATCCCAAAGAGAAACTTGAAAATCCATCTGTTACTCAGTAGTGCCTCTGACAGTAATGAAAATTGCAGCAATTAGATCACAAAGATCTACGCCCAATTTCACAAAAAGACAACACATATCACCAACACTATGGAAAGGACTAAATGCAGCCCAAAGAAAAAGCATTATTCATTACTTCCAGATAGAAAGTCATGTTTACAGTTCATCTAAAGAGGCAAAACTACCTTTATAAGATCACAGGCTTTCCATTTAAACTTGTGTCGCTTTTCAGTTGTTTTTTTATTTGTATTTTTAATGTAGATGATGTCATAGTTTTCATTTGTCCCTACTCTTATGCCAGAATCTTAATATTCCTAGAGTGATGGTGCCAAATTTAGGATATGAAACTCATCAGGGCAATCCAGGCAACATAGTTTGCTCCTTGGCACACTCTTGGGACAGAAAGGGGAGTAAACTACCTGCTTAGGTGGATCTAACACATGAAAAGGAAAGCCACGACATTCAGCTCTTGGTGTCAATACAAGTTGTCGTGACCAGCTGTGAAGTGTCAGTTTTAGGGCACTGTATGATGAGACATTAAATACTATGTAGTTTAAAACAGTTGGATCAAAGAATATTTGATAGTGCAGATCAAAGCAACCCTCTAAATATATGAATACTTTTCATGTGATGGTATTTGAAGTTTTTATTACTAACCACTGGCCTTCCTGCAGCAGTAGGTGGTTGTTTCGCCAGCTGTGACTGCAAAAAACCAAACATACACATGAAGTGTTAGATGTTACAGTGACTAAGAATGCAGCCCAAAATTTGTATTGGGAATTCTGTTAAATGAAGCACTGGCTGCTCCTTTTATAGACAGAAAGTTACCTGCTGCTTCATAAGAAACACTTGGTCATCTTCTGCTACAATTTCTTTTTCATGAACAAACTGCAATACAAAAACATGAACATAATTTTGACTCAAAGAAAGGGGTATTTCCTTTTCTATCTCCTGGTGAACGTGACCAAAGCATTCAATAATGAAGTACATGTATAAAACACCACGATGACTGTATATCACATTTTTCCATATTCAAGACTGCTGCCTCATGATTCCATTTAAGCTAAGTTAATTAGAAGTGAAGTGGAGGTATCATTAACTCCTTTGACCTGTCAGGCATAAAGCTCAAGATGTATCTGTAGAAAGAGCCATTAAAAAGTACATTAAAGTGTTCAGTAAAAGATGAATTAAGTAAATGGTAACATCTCACTGAACACAGATCCCAGTCCCATGGATCAAACTGCAAGCACTCTCCTTCCAAATAAGCTCATAAAAATTTTTGCTCAAACAAGTACAGCAAATATAAGTATCAAAGTTTATAATCCAGATATGAAGTTTATAAACATGCAAAAGAATACTGTCAGTTTTATTTTCCTTGGACACCTATTTAACACACTACTACATGTGCCTTAATTTTTTTCCCTAAAGGTTGCAGAAAGGAGATAGTATTAATCACCTCAGCTAAAATAATTCCTACTAGGAAATATGATGAGTCACAAACTCTTAGCTGTGTCAGAGAAAAGCCATAGAAATATTTGCCATCAATAACTTCTGTGTGCGTGTGGTCCCTGGTGCTGGCATTTTGTTCAACAACCCACATATGTTTACAGGTAGTTTTGTCAAAGCCTTATGTTAATAGTATGAGAGAGAAAATAATACTGATATATGTAGAGCCTGTTTTCACATGTTTATTTTCATTTTACACTGCCTCAAGTTTTCTGATTTTTTTTTTACTCCAAAAGAAACAGAAAGCAAGTTATAAGCAACTATATGAAGTTATAAGCAACTCAGAGCAAAATGGAATGTTCTTAAAAACAGTAACTCAACCTGGCAAACAGGTAAGTGACATTCAGGCTTTTCAATACCAAATATGGATTAAAAGCAAAACAAGTGTATTTGTAGTCTTGAACAATGTAGTAGTGGCAGTATTAAAAAAGGTGTAAGCTGAAGAAAAGCATTATACAGAACAAAAATACATAATGATTTTTTTTTATATAATTAAAGAAGAACTTTAAGAACAAAAAACAACCCCACAGGGTTTATCACACATTATAAACTGGAAGCATAATCTCAAAAAAACTGTCAAAAAAATGACAGGCAAATAAATAGCAAAGAAGTTGAATACCAAAACATCTGAATTTACCTTTCTGACTGGAGGTTTTGTTATTATATCTTCAAAAGTGTCTTCTGCTTTTAGTGTCTGAAAGTTCTCGTGCAATATTCCTATCTTCTTGTCATTATCCCAACCTGCAGGACTAGAGGAAGGATTATTTGGCTTTAAATTCTGTTGTTACTTCAGCCATTCCTGTATGCATTTCTGAACTGCACAGGATGGAACGCCAGGAGTGCTGCCATAGCTCCCACTCTCCTGTGCAAGCGAGTCATGGATTAGCACAAGTAGGTAGAGACTGATTCACCATAACAGAGAGAGAAACATCTCTGGGTTTAACATTTCCCTTTGGGACAGCGAGTGTTTGTCATCTGCAGCCACTGGCACACAAACTCCAACTCATGAGAGTGCTAAATGGAACTTTAAACAGCATAAACCAAAAAAGGCTCCAAATGCTGCTTTACAGTACTGCACATAGACATTTTCTAGTCATATACACATAATAATGCAGGTAACTTACATAAATACTGCATCTTTTTCCACAACAACAGCTGGAACATTGAAAGGAAATCCGTACAACTTCTGGACTATATATTTGTACACTAAATCAATGTTTTTGTTTTCTTTTACTGAAGTGTAAATAAGTGCAGCCCCATCTGAATAAACTGGTTAAAGAAAACTTAGTTTAGTGGCAAGTAAGAGATACCAAAGTAACCTTTAACTATCAAAAAAGGGTCATCTACTTTGTAGAATTTAGAGACAGAATATAATACCAAAGAGGTCAAATAACTTCCAACACTTAATTTTTGAAATAAGCTTTAGATAATTTAAATCTTTCTTTCTGCATTTTGTTTCAGGCAAACTCAGCTATTGGTTTTCAAGTAAAGCACAAGCTCTTCTCACTTTCAAAGCCCACAGTACCAGTGGTTTCACTACGACCCCTTTCAAACAGTCTTCTGCTTTAGTGAACAAAAATTTTCATGCCATATCCTTCCATCTTGTCATGGCAACATTAACATTAGTAGCTTCAAAAAATGCCAAAGATCTTCCACTTTCCCACCTGAGATTTTTAATTAGGGGAGTAACTTCTTACATTATACAGTGATCTGCTTTTAAACAAAACAAAGGCAAACAAATTGTGCTGTACAGAAGTTACTAAAAGACCAAAGGAGTGCTTCATATTCCAGCATGGTTTGTATCTAATTAACACATCTTACGCACAGGATTAATAAAAGAGCAATTTTTACTTTGGGATTATAAAAATACCAACCCCCTAATTTATTCCTACCTGCTTGCAATTCAAATTCTACAAGCAAGTGATACAATGGGCTTCAATCCCCATTCAGTGAAGTTTAGACAGAATTTCAAGTTGTACATGGCATACAGAATCACAGAGGCTAATCCCTACCAATATTTTGTATTTTTCCTCCCTCCACAAGAGTTATTACAGTTTCCCATAATTCCATTTTGAAAAATTAGTTCTTGGAAGCCCCTTGAAGGAAGTGACATTTCAACTGAGGTCTCTGGTTCTTGGACTAATTTTTCCACCTGTCAACTGCTGTCTCTCCAATAGCATTTAAACTTCCCTTTACCACAGCACAAATGATGACAACGTAGGCAGGATACTGGCATCTAAAATCTAGATCTGGCTAAGCAACACTAAGCAGTATTTAATATACTTCTTTAAAAAAATTAAATTTAAAAGTAATAAAAAGACAGCAACAGCTTCTGTGCATTGTCTCTGTACCAATGCAAGAGAAGGCAGTGAACCTCTGCCTACAGCAATTCACACTTCTTTCTTTCCCCCATAACCTCATCCTATAGAATTGCTGAACACAGAGGAGACTGCATATTTAGGACAAAACCTTATGTGCCTTATGTGCACCCGGGAGCAAGATCATACTTAAATGAATTATCTTGTCATTATTTTAGGGAGCTTGTCAGGTAAGATGTGCTATTTTGTGAACTGACTCCTAATCGTGGAATTGGAGGCCAGTAAAAGAATTCAAGGTAAGGGGACATGCTGGGGACTCTTGCAGCTCTGTAAAAAAATAAAACTGAGAAGTTTAATTCAACATTGCCTGTAGGGGCAGCTGAAACAGACTGCCAGCTACAGTGAAGGAGTTGCATCCTACTCTGGTACAGATGCAAATACTCTTTTAAGCATACTTAATATGAAGATTTAATTGAGTCATTTTCATCTTTATGTGTTAAAGGATACATTGTAAGCAAAACCGTCTGATATGTGACTGAATGAAGTCGAAGTGTTCATCTCTGTAGTCATGCTCTTTTTCCAGAACACTGATGGCATCACACTGTCAAAATAAACACAAAATTAATATCCTTGCAGGCACCTGCTCAAATAGCAGTGCTGCTACACATCCAGTTCACAAGGGGAAAGGCAGATGGAGTGGGGAAGGGTAGCACAAAGGCAAACAAAAACTTGCTAAAATAGTTTAGAAGCATAACTGAACCTTTTTATTTTTGATATTTAATCTTATGTACATATACTGGGGTCAGCACTAACTTAGGAGTTAAAGTGATTGGCATTTTTCATTCACTTCCCCTCCCCACTCCAATGCAATAACTCCAAAGTCTTTGTTGAAAACTTACCCACTAAATGACATCACCATTGTTTACCTAATGTTTTTTTTTTTACACACCATGGTACTACAAGACAGTGTTTTTGAAATCCAATTACTAACTAGCCCTTTGCAGAGGGAGGCAAAAGCAAGGAATGTGGAAGCAGAAAAAGAAAAAAGGTGTGGGGAGAAGAGTAACAGAGCTGTCAGGTGAGCAAGAAGGTGCTGCTCTAATGAGAGGGTTAGCATTCCAGTGAAGAAACAGCACATACATCAGGTTTGTGCCTTCACTGAGGGCCAGCAGAGGCTGCAGATGCAATAAGCTTACTGCCAATGAGAACTGAAGAGCCAGGGGGAGAAAAATAACAAAACCAGCCACAGGAGAGCCACACCATTGTTTTCTTTAGATTAAGAATATGGTTACATATCTAACAGAAACCAAAAGAGATCACAAACACCTTAAGAACTGAGAAAAATTAATAGAGCAGCACTTTACTAACTGTAACTCTCAAATATGTTCATCTTCAGGAAAAAAGATCAGAAATATTAAAAAAACTTATCAAAGCACTATTTTCAGATTAAGAAGGACTGTGGAAATCAAGGGAAATTCTAGTTGCTTTTGGACTAGCTCAATTCTGTGAGCAAAACCAGATATGGGGTGTTTCTCAATTCCTTGAAAACTGGTAGAACTAAAGGAAAAGCTAATTCCAAAACAACATGCAATGAGGGGTTCCAGAAAATAACCAGCCTTTAAAGAAAGAATTCTTCAACAAGATCCTCAGATTAACTTAATAACCACATGCTTCCCACCCCAAATCCACAATTGACAGAGTTGCTTAAAATAAATATACAAAAAACCTAAAACGTGAAACAAACCTTTGTACAAACTACTACTACTGGAATGCCTAAGTTACATGTTAGTGTATCTGCACCCAGGGGTAAAATCACACTGTCATCTTTGTCTTCCTGTAATGAGGTATTTCTTCTCTGTGGAGAAGCTGGAAAATCCTCGCCTGGTTCTATATATTCCTGGAAGTCTCTTACCACTGAAAGTAAAAAAAGTTATATTAAAACATCAGCTACTTTATTATTTCAACAATGATTTCCACTGCCATTGATCTCTAGCACTGTTGCTTGCATAGTACTTCTGCATCTTTATGTTCAAAAAAATGGAGCATGCACCTAGTGCTGATTAGTTGTTTGTCTGTGCAGTACAAGAGAATTAGCAAGTCTGGGATCTACTGGATTGGCAGCCAGAACATGATCAGATAAAACTGTCTACAAGGACAACATGAAACCACTTTTATTTTATCACTGAGGAACCACTAGGAGTTGCTATTAATGATTACACTTTCATCTGTTTCCTAAAGGACACAAGTTTCCTTCCATTCTTCTTGGCAAAATTAACGTAACAGTTTGTCAGAGTAAATAGAATTAAGCCTTACACATACTGCTTAGCAGCTACCATATACCAGGTTTTACCTGCAAAACCTTTGTCCATTCTTCACTTTGTACCGTGAATTATAGCAGTAATAAACAAAAAAGAGTAGAATGCACAAGCACTAGTTATTAACTAGCTTTATAATTAGTTAATAGCATTTTAAATATTTGGTATGCTTTTAAAATAGATCAGATACTACTTTAAAATTTAGCACAGAGGGTAAGTCAGAACATAACTTTCTATTTTCTAATTCTTGTTGTAACTGTCTTGTTATGTTCTGCTGCTTGCACTCAAGCCTCTAATTACACAGTCACTTACTATTCCTGCAGTCAGGGATGCAATATTAGGCATAAAATATCTGTATCTTTCACCTCACACGTCCTCTTTCACATGGCAGAAACAGGATTCTACCAAACCAAACCACTGACTCCTATTTCCACGAGTAGCACATCCTGATTCAGCAAGAGAAGTCAGGCAGGGCAGTTCAGCTGCACCTGCAGAGGGCCAGCTCAACTACCCCAGTCCGGTCTCACTTCCTTGTCCCCATTTATGTTACCTTCACTCGACTGACTGAAGCCCTCCAAATTCATACTTAGAAAAGCATTTGTGGATTTAAAAGAGCAAGACTTATTATTTCAACACCCTAGAGGAAAAATTATATTAGGTCAAGATTATTCAATTTTTCTGCAGATCTCTGAGTTCACAAGAACAAAAAGCACATGCACAGATTATAATCTCTACTTCAACAGTCAGTTTGGGCTCTTATTCAGGGTCTGATGCTACTTCAGTCTGGCCTGAGAGCTTGAGAGCTTCTCAAATTATCTGAATGTGTTTTAAACCCAGAGTTCTCACCAAGATATGCCAGTCACTCAGAGATTTTCCTGAACAGTATCCTGTCTGTTCTGGGATAACTGCATAAACTAAAAATGACACTACTCCAATGCTACCAATCCTCCAGTGGATTCCTAAAATTCCCATTGTATGACCATAAAATACTGATCTTTATACAAATACAGAAAACAGTAAAAAGGAGGATGGATTTAGTATATCACAGCTCAAAGACTGAAATACAATCTCAGGTCTTCCTTAGAGACACAATTTCATTAGACACAGATTAACTCTGTAAAGAGGGAGGGCTATTGCAACCCTTCACACGCAGGTGCTACAGAACCCCGAACCCCTTTCCACACGAGTTCCAGTCCTCACAGGATCTGTCTTTGAGAGGAGCTAAGCTTCTAGAAGGGGAAGACAAACACAGCAGAATACCTCCAGAAAACTACACACACAAACCCTCAGCGGATTTCAGTCCTGTTAGCAAGTTAAACTCCCTCTCAGGAGCACTGAGCCTGACACAAGAATGAAGTAGGACCATGTAGCCAAAAGTCAGGCAAGCAGGACTCCTCCCTGCTCCTCTTGGCAGCATCAAGCTCCTGCCCGCCTAGCAACACATCTTGAGCCACATCACAAGAGAATCAAAACAAAAACCAGCTTCCAGTCACATCTGGATTGTGTCCAGGGCTTCTGTTATACCCAATGTGCAGACTCTCAATATCTACCAGATGATAAAAGAACAAAAGAACAGACAAAACTAAATGAATAGCACTTTTTCTTGACTCATCTCATTGCTTACACTTTCTGGATTTTGTAGAGTTTCACTATTCTGTTCACTCAAATCAGTAAAGAAGCAAAACTACCAGCTACACATTTTTGATAACAAAGACATTGCATCCTTACTACTTTCATCCAGCAAAATCCTATCCTGAAACTGTGTATCAGGATGTTTAATGCATACAAACACACACTAACTTCCACTCCCAAAAAACAAACCAAAAACCACATCCAAATGAGCTCAGCTCCTCCCTCCTGAACAAGTTCTTTTCCAGCAAGGTATGGTTTTCAAGGATGATACTTCCCTTAGAAGAATGTCTCTCTTCAAAGGAGAAACAAAACAACCACCTTCCCTTCCACAGTTGCCATTCCAAAGTATCTATAATTGTTGCCTTACAGTTTATCACAGCACAGCTACAACCTACATTTCTAAAATAGCTGTTCAGCAATCTGGCAACTCAGATGCTTAAGAACAGAGTTAAGAACAGTTAAAGAGTGACTTCAGACTTACCAAGTTTAATCATACTATTTGAACTTAACACACACCTTTCTCAAATGCTCTTCCTTGTAGTAATTCACTGAGAGATGAATGGGAAAGATTCATGTTTTATTACACCCAAGGAAATACTGTGGGTGCCCAAAAGTAATATGGAGCACTAATGTTAGCAAGTTCAGCCAGATAGTTTAAGGAATCCTGAAAGATCTTTGTGTTCCGCAAGTTTAAAACTAAAAAGAGAAGACACTGACAGAGCTATATGCTATCCATGCCAAAACCAAAATACAGCTGTGTTAATGTCAGTAATAGTTATGATAAAAATCTTCAAGTAGAAAGGGCCCAGACATGGCCGTGTTGTCATGAACCCTCTCAACATTTACACTTTTGGCAGGCACAGAACAGGTCCCAGATTCTCCAACTTAGTATTTACAGGAACCATTATGAAGCTGATGAAGTGGTCTGCCTTTTAAAAAATTAAATAAAATGAAAAATGGAAAGCTAAGGATTTTCTTTCTTTGGAGAATCTCATCTAGAAAAAATATTTAAAATGCAAGATTGTAATTTTAGCTGTGTTCGTTCTGAAAGTTTTTTTCCCCCTAAACTGTCACTCTGTTAGAAAGAAGTACTAATATTGTTCATATAGATATTTGAGACTTATCTGAAGCTTGACTGCCTTGATAACTCCTAATTTTAAGTAACATTTCCAAAGAATGAAAAAGACTGCAATGGAGACATTAAATGGTGCAGAAAGCATTAAGCATATTAAAATGGGTTCCTGTGTATTTGCAGAATACTCACACTTTTGTTCCATTTCTTTCATTTCTTCAGGAGGAATTTTTAACTTGTCAATATGTTCTCTTACAACACTTGCCCATTTTTGTAAAGAATCCAATGCAGTCCAAGGTCTAGACATGTCTACTACCAACATAATTAGAGTGTCCTTTAGAGAGCTTGCCTCCATTGCAAATTTAAGAAGACCTTTGTGATACAGGTCACCATCCAAAATCCACACATTACATCTTGTTTGGTCTACAAAAAAAGGAAAAAACATTTCATGAGATTTACTTGAAACACACCACTACATAATGGCTATTGGATCTTCTTTAGACATGTAAAATACAAGGAAGAAAGCAGATGACATGTTTTATGAGTTCATTGAGCACACATAAAACTGCAGCTTCTGGAGACAAGCTCCTCCTCTTCCAAACCCTGATGTTTAATGGCTGAGAACTGAAGATCTTAAATACATCATCTGAAAGGGAGAATCCAGAGATGGCAATCAGCATTTCCAAAATAGTTGTTAACCATTTTAGAGAGAAAAAATGTTTTCTTCAAGATGCAACTTAGAAGAGCAGAACTAGGTGAACTCAGTCATCCCTTCTCAGCCCTCAGTCTGCTCATCTCACCTGCAAGACTCCAATGTGACATGCCTAGATAACCCTTAAAGTACAGATGTACCTTGGTCATTCAAAAAACTGAAGAACTGCAAGTTTCTAATGATTAAGATGGACTTAAAGTTATTCTTCCAATTTGTGAAAAGGGCAATCACCATATAAATAGACCGTCCCACTGCTTTTTTTTCCTCTGAAAAACCACCATACTCCAATATTCACAGACATTCTGCACTTAATGAGGAGCTGTTGATTCAAAATTAAGGAGCTTAATATAATTACATTTTGCCTTCAGGTAAGTTTTTATCACTTGTTACAGAAGTTTGACTTAGATCAAACTCCCAGTACTCTAAACCCTGGATTCAAATCATCTTTGACATAAACAGCCTGGCATGAAAGTCAGAAAAGCAGATTTCCATTAAAAAAAAAAAAAAAAAAAAAAAGAGGCCAACTTCTTCTGGTTCTCTTCCTACATGTATTTGTGCCTACGGCATAGAAGGAATCCCTATTTTTCCCCAAAGCTTCCAGTACATCCTTATTCAGTCTTTAACTCCGGGTATTTGGATCTTAAACACACTTTTTACTTTTTAGCCATGCCTTCACCCAAATTTTTGGGCTGGTAGTTTTTGGGTTTTCTTGTCATTTGTTTTTTAAGTCTCCTTTACCATGATGCACATTTTCCTCCCCTTCAATCCATGGTGGTAGTCCTGCAGATTCTGTGCCTCCAAGACAAAGGTTTCTCTGTAGGTTCATGGTAACTACTTGCTACAGCAGCTGAAATGGAAGACAGAAGTCTGGGCACCTCCAGGCCTGAGGAGTGCACATCCATTCAGGGTGTTGCTGCTAAGTCTGCTTCCCTGGGCTTTCCTTATCAGCCTTTTCTTTTGACAGGTCCCTCTCCTCCTCCACCACTTTAAGGGGTCACTCATGGTATCTACTAAGAGAATTACACCAGCAAACTTCTTCATGATACAAATCACTTCTGGCCTAAGCTGGACTTGTTCAAACAATAAAGAAAGAAAAACATCCTAACTATCACACTACTGAGCCACTGCTTTCAAATTGGTTTAAGATACTGTTAGAAATACAAACTTACCATCTCTGTCTTCATCATGCACATTTAAATACAAATACTCCATTCCTCTTCCTTTTTTGTATTCCTCTATTCCTTGAATTTTTCCTATTAAGCTAGTTTTACCTGCTCCATCTTCACCTGGAGAGACAGAAGTAAGACAGCACTCAATCTTTAATCACAGTTACATATTAAAAACTACCTGTGGCAATAAGGGAACCATACCCTAACAGGGTGATTGACCTCACTGAAATTTGGAAATATAGCAGGTTTTGCCCAAATCATCCATCTGTCCCAAGTGCATGTCTCAGCTTCCAGTCTTATTTCTAGTTATTGATAAATGCAATTCTGCCACTAACTATTCTATCTGAAATAGTCTCTTACATCTATCTTTAAAAGCAAAGTTAAGGAGTAGTTAAACACTTCAAACAACTTCAGTCTTTCAACTACAACCAAAGTAGTACCAAAGTTTTGCTAATGCAGTTTCTCTTCCAGTCAGAAGAACACAATTTAGAACTCTCTCACAGGAAACAGAACACACCACCAAGCTGAGCAAGGCAAATCTGTTTCCTTGGCTTTTATGGGTTGGTTTCTTTGAATATTTTGTCTGTTACAGGTCTAAAGAAATCTTAAAAAGAGGTGACAAACAGTAAGCCCATTGCCTTATGCTACACCCCCGTGTATTTGGGTAGCAGAGAGGGGCAAGCCCTGCAATCCGGATTCATTCGCTCCCCTCCAAAGGGGCCTCAGGTAACCAATGAACTTCACAGCACATGCACAGTGTGAACACCCCACAGACCCTTCTCGAAAAACCTTATTTCTAGTCCTGTGCCCCAGACTTGGAAAACTTCACATGCAGTTTTTCCAGTTTGAAAGAGTAATCAAGCTGAATTTGGACACAAAGCAGGTGTTTGCCACTCTGATTTGCAGTATGATGAGTATGTAACAATCAGACATTAGAAAGTTCTTGAAACTTACTCACAGGTTATAAAATTAAGATTAATCCCAAGTCCCCAAGAGGCACCTTATCAGTTTCATGTCAAACACAGTATTTTTTTGCCAAAGTCTCTCCTATACAGAGAGAGTATAAACATTCGCTTTTAAACACAAAACAAAGAGGAGAGTTCAAGGGCAGTAATTTTCACTGCTAAACATAAGGGTGTTTTGCCTTTACAGGGAACTGACCATGATCTTACAGACAATACTATGGCTACATTAAAAACACTACAGATATAACCACTGGAAAGAGCAGAAAAATCATACTTTAATAGACTGATTTTGAATTTGTTTAACATATCATTCCTAAGATTACCATATGAAATCTTCAATTTAGAGGCAGGCTTTATTTTCACAATTCTCTAACAGTGTAGAAAACATAAGACTGCTTCCTTTAAGGAGTCCAGGGGATTTTACTCAACTGAATGAAAAGACTATTTTAAATGAAAAATATTTTGAAAATAGAAAAAAGGAGAGAGAGAGAGAGAAAGAAGACCAGAACTGAACTTTAAAGTCTAGTTTAGACAAATTAAGTGAAAAACTAAGTTGTATCACTTTAACTTTTTCATAATTGAAGAGTTCATCTGAGTTCCTGAACTGTATTATATATATCAAGACATACTTGAGCAAACAATTATACCTAGTTTTAAATAACCATTGAAAAGCACAACTATTTTCTAGTCACATATCAAGCTTTTCCTCTTCTTGTAAGGATATTCTTTTAAATAAAAATTCATCCTCTGCCCTCACCCAAGTACTTATCCAAGCTTCTTAAAAGTATCATCTAAAAACAACTGGAAAGATTTTATTGGCTGCTGCTATGACATGTTATGAAGCTACTTCCACTTTTGCCAACAACATCTCTATGATTCATTGTGCTATTTTACCTTTTTGAACAGGCAGCTTCAATTAACTTGTGCCAGCAGAAGGCTCAACAGGTAAGACAAAACAAAATTTGTTATTCCTTTTAATGAGGGGTTGCAGTTAACAGCTTTCTTAGTTTCTCAAAACACCTGAGTGCCAGCTAAGTTCTCTTGCATGCTAGTTTGTTTCACACAGGTGGCAATAAAGATTTCAACTTGCTTGCATTGGGAAAATTTGGTATCTTCTACAAAGCATACCTGCCAGTTCTTCACAAAGGTAGCTGCAACGAGTCTAAAAAACACCTGTGGTTATGAAAAGTTCTATACCTGGCAAAAAATCCACTTCAGCAGTCTAAACTAAAACATCCTTACACAGGTGCTAATACCTGTGCAACTGTTGTTTGAAAGTGCTCATGCTGAACAATAGAGGCAAACATATCATGGCTCTGTGTTATGTCATTTCCTCTCCACCCTCACGTTTCCAAATGCCTGAAGGAAATTGGAGTTCAATATTGTTAATATCTTATGGCAAAAAGAGAGCTGGAATTTTATTTCCTCCCCTACTGAAAGAAATTTTATCAGTACAGTGTAAGACAGGTTGATTTGATGCAAAATCAGTATCTCTGGATAAATGCACACACAGTAATTTCTGCCTTCTGTTACAGAATTACCTCAATTTAATCTGTTCCATGAAGAGGACTGTCTGCTCCCCTCTCATTAGCAAATACCCACCCATTTCAGAGCACCAGGGGCAGGTGGGTGGATCACTGACACACACACCCGTATTGCACAGGTCACTGCATGCAGAGCTGTGCTCATCTGTCACTATAAAGCCAGAATGATGCATCAGTGAAGTTTGAAGGGATTGGTACTACTTTCATTAATTACTTGGGTAAATGAAGAGAATAGTACAGTTCACAGGGTGTATAAGAGAAACCAGAAGATCTGTGGAGAAAGGGTTAGAAGCAACACGGACAATGGCCCAAAACAAGTTAGCAATGCATAAATCAACAAGTTTACAAACAGGATGGTTCACTTGCAAGGGTGCAAGACAGCTGCCTGGCCAAATGTGCCTTACTGCATAGGACATTCAGAGTTCTTGACATATTTAAGCTAAATTAGAGTCAGTAATTTTTCAATGTTACTGAAAAAGCTGTCAGAAAGGAAAAGCAGGACCACCATCCATGACATAAGGGCTTCTTCCTTTTTGCCAAACAATTGATCATATAAAGTGAGGTAAAGATAACTGTCTTGGCCAAGAGAATATAAAATCAGAATAGAATGGTTTGGGTTGAAAAGAAACCCCACACTAGTCTAACACAACATCCTAAGACTTGAGGTTTCATCTGCCTCTACTTTCTATGTTCAGCATGTTGAATATACCTTTTAAAACTGTGAAAACTGCAAATGTATTTGCATCCTCGTTATTAATTTATTTTTTTTCAACCTGAAGACTTCAATATAAAACATTTGAAAAGTCAACACACTTTGAATATATTGAGTTATGCTAGAAAAGAGCAGCAGTAGGATTTTGATTTGTAGCTACTCTTCAGCAACCATATCAAAATAGCAATCAATCTTAAATCTGTGCTTACCTAAAACTCCTAATCAGTTATTAGGAATCTCATTATCAAACTAATTCTAAGTTTATGCAATGCTAACTTTTAAGACTTCTCAAAACTCAAACATTTTATAGTAATGTCTTTAGTGTGTACAGAATGTTCTCTCCCCTAGAGGAGGGGGAAACATTTGTGAGGAAATTAAAGTCTATTAGCCATTGAAGGTTTGATAAATAATGTACAGCATAATAATACAATTAGCATTAAGTACTACCAGGGACATATATAACAGTATATATGCTTTGAAAAAAATCTCAACAAGAGTACATATCTACACATATACTGTATGGCATTTGAAATTACAAACCTTAACACATTCAAGCATGTTTATCTTTTTTGTTGTCTCTGGATATCTCTAAAATATCTGATAATAATGCTGCTTAGTTTCAGACAAAAGTACAGTATCATATTCCCTAGGCTTAAACATCAGTGCATACTAATACTATGGAAGAGAAGGTTTTGTAAGTGCTACTCAAGAAATACACAAAACAGAGCCTTATGTACCTTCAAAAGATTATCATCACCCTCCACTTCATTTCAAAATTTTAAGTTGGAAAATCCTCTAGCTTCTTCTTTATTTCTAACTGGGGGATTATTAAATTAATAACTGACTTCTGCACATGAACTCACAGAGCAAAACATTTCTGACATGCCATTTTTGATATGTAATTTCAAGGTAGAATAAAAATCAGGTAGATTTTGCATTCTTCTTTTGCAAATAACATAAAAGGTTCTCCTTTTTCAGAGTAAATACTAAAGAAGTAAAACTGCCCATTACATCAAACTGCACTCACACATTAATACTAAATAAGGAAACAGAAGTGATGCTTCTACCAAGCAGTGCTATCCACCAAAGCTGAACACAAGTAAAAGAGAAACAACAGATTTAATTCTGCACAGAAGTCAGGCCAGGAAGCAGCTGAAACAAAGCCAACCCAATCTGCTTACACACAGTATTTCACCATCTTGTTAACAAAATGGGAAGTCAACTAAATAAAAGCCCATTTTTATGCCCACACTTCTACCACTTCACTTACAGTTTAGGGCTGTCAAAGCTTCTCTGTCCAAGGTGCTACTTTGGCCACAGAAGAGAGTTTGGTAACATCCTTCTTATTGCTGGCCTCAAACATACAGGGAACTGTAGTAATAGAAACCCTTCCCAGCCTCCTCCCTTCTCACTGCTCCAGGAAAACTGCACATTTACTGAGCGGAAAATCAAGTATCACTAAATGTTCTGCTACAATACAGAATTTAGCAGAATGGTCACCCACAGACAGGAAAAATGGGCAATGAAGTGAATGAATTGCCCTCTGTGAGTGCAGGCCAGCAGGCACTTACGTGTGTACTGCTGCACAAACTGTTCAGCCAGAAATTATCACATCAGAGAGGGCTTAAGCTCTATTTGAGAACTTCTTCAAACTCTCAATTACACGCTTTAAAATTCAGACTATTTACTACTTCTGCTATTCCCACATTTCTTTCAGTTCAGAAATTTAAAACAGATTTTCACTTTTAAAAGAAGATATTCCTACCTTCTCACAGAAGTCTGTACTTGAAAGAGCAATCAGTATGTTATCCCCAGGACAGACATGAGTTTTGACTTTTTATTTAAATTGCTTTTCCATTGTAAAATTCCAGTGTGATTAAAATATGTCAAGGGAAAGAAGCAAGAAGTGAACGTTTCTTTTGTGTCATCAGTATAGATGGTCTGCCCCTCTTCGATTCAGGGCTTTGATTTTTTTTTTCAACAGCTCTTTGAAAAACTCTGGATGCACTTAATTGTTTGTAATCTATAATCTTACTGGTGCCTTGATGGGAGTTGGTTTGTTTGCATTTTAAACCCATCAATTAAAATTCAGCTTGATATGAAAATTATACAACTCATCTCTAAAAAAATCTGAACATGTTCAAACAAGGCCAAACAAAACTAGAAATGGTCCCAGTTAACACCTTCTGCCCATCCCACACCTCAAGCATATTTTTGTAGATTAGCTTTAAACTTTTTGCAATGCACAAGACAGCTTCTAGGTAGAATGATTTAGAACATCTAACACCTGTAACCTAAAATATTGAATATTTTTATGAATAGAAAAACATCCATCTTGCTTAAGTATAATAGAACAAAACCCATCAAGTCTAAACACGAGTTACCGAATGGGGCCAAGAGGCCATCCCAGAATCCCAGAGCCATCACTATTCTACACCACGTGGAATGACTGAATCCTGATACACTGGTGTAAGGACATAATGGTTTTCTTCCTACTAGAACCAAGCACATGTGTACTATAGCCATTCTCAAAATACTTCTCAAGCTAATAACTGCCTATTCTACAGCTGCATATTAGTGAAAGAGACTTGGTCACACTTTCTATACTAATTGAAGAATGCCTTTTGCAGAACAAGACCAAAATAATCAGAGTAAGCCAAATTTAGTTTGCTTTCAAAGAACTGAAGAACAAAATTAACTATGCTGATGAGATCCTTCTCTCAATCCCTCAAAACATGGAAGCTCACAATAAGTAGGTCATATCAAGCCATCATGTAACTTGCCAATAAATTATCATTTACTCATTGGATACAAAGTTTCTCCTACTCCACGTTTGTTTTACTCTGCAAGCCTTCTTCCTCATATACCATTCATTTGGTGTCTTTGTGGCACTGAAAAATTATGTAACTTTTCTGAGAAGCACCTTAATTGCAATCTGTGTTTCAGCATGATAGGAAGCAGATCATAGACAAGTCTTCCAACACCTCTTTTGGCAAGTCCTGCACCACAAGAATACACAGCCTGGCTGTACAAACAGGTACAGCAGCAACAGTGTTACTTGTGTTACAGTGTTCTAACTGTGAGACCCACAGTTAGAAAGCCAAATATTGAAGAGAATGCTACAGTGAATATGAACAGCACCCGGTTCTCAGACAAGCCTTCTCCCTTCACACAGCAGGAAGTCATCCAGTGTATTTTCCCAGGTTCACTACCAGAATAGAATAATCCCATGTTACTATCCAAGGGACACCTTTATTGGTACTCCTGCCACTAACCTGCCTGGCAAACAAAGAGACACAATTCCTTTCTTCACCTTTGGAGCTATTTCAGAGATAGATCCAGTAACCAGCAGCACCATGATGAGACAAACTAAAATAAATGCAATTCAAGAATTTCAGAACTTCCCACACTGTTCCAAGTGAGTTTTACTACACAGCAGGCATGGAATTCTGGCTTTTTGGAAGCAGGAATGTAGCAGGAAGGACTCTACAACAAAGTACTACTTAATTCTAAAAAAATCTAGCTACAAACCAAGCAATTAGAATTTTATCTAGGCAATGTCCCATCAAAACAATTGACACTGTAGGAGTATAACTCTGCTGACTGAAACAAAACTTGACTACATTTGGAAGGTTTTCATCACCAGCAGAAGGTGAAGAAGTTGCAATAAGAGGAGGAAAACAAGCTCTCTGACTTAACTTCTGCAGTCCTATGGAATCAAGAAACATTTGGAATTAACAATATGTACAGTGTGAACAAGCAGTATGTCATCAGTTGTACTGATGAACTGATCACAATGAAACTTTCAGGTGTTTGAACAGGAAAAAATAAAATGGAAAACTGATTTTTATAATGCTGAGTACAAATTTAACTAAGCAGATATATACCCTCATGGCAATTAGATGTATTGGAACTTAGGAAGTTCACTATATTTCATGGGTCCACTAAAAGAAAGAGCTCAAAGATTCAAACAAACAGGCCTGGCCTTGCTGGAGTAAAGAGGAAATGTGGACACAAGCCAGTTGAACTCTCATTGCCCACTAAACTCAAAGCCTTTATCATCAAGTGGAGTAAAATGCATAAAGAAAACTAAAATGCTAGTGATGCAGTAGAAGAGTAAGTGTGCAACACAGATATGTAGAGTCAGGTGTACATGTGTCTCTGGATGCCTTGAAACTGATAGAATTGTAGGCACAGAATATACTATGCTCTGCAAACAGAGGAATGTATGAAATACAAAGCCAGAAAGAAAACAACTATTCAATTCACTTGCCAGCTGGGAGCCTGTTTTCTGGTGCATCCTGGAATGACTTTCAACATTCCTGCTTGAATGTACGCTGCAGTTTATTGGATAAACGATTAGTTCAGGTCTCTGAATCCAAGTCTCCACACATTCTATAGCACTATGGATTCCATCTGTAATCTGCAATGGTGACCTGTCAGCTGCTCTCTCTACTCCACTTGCTGGTTAAGATAATTATATCAGAAAGGAAAGGAACAGGAGAGATCCCAGCTGTAACCATCAGCTTTCTTATCACAGTCAACAAAATGAGCCTCCTGCAATCAACTACCTTTATCACACAAGTGAGCAGGAGAGACAGTCCAGGAGGGAAAGAAGAAAAAGGGAAGCAAGAACAATAAAAACACACTCTCTTGGTTACCTGCAAGAAGTAGGTAGAAATGTCAGTGAGAGCACTCAATTTCCTTAAGAAGGCAGTGACATCTTATATTTTCTGCTGGTATAGTTTGCTAAATGAGGTAGCTGTGGTCACTGTGACAGAACTGCCTAGGAATCAGAGCATAAGTGACTTACACAAAGTTTAGAAAAGCTTGTGATTTTATTATTCGTTCATACAAGAACAGAAAAAAGCTTTCATGCTACATGTGCTGCCAATCAGTTCAAAGTCTTTACAGAAAAATAGTTATTGAAAAAATGTCTGCTAGTGAAAAATGTTGCAGAAGTAAAACTGTAAGTTAATTAATATTTGTCTGATTTTGAGAAGAGGATTACCAATATTATGTGAACACCTTCACTTCATAAAACTATGTGTCATATCTAGAGATTAACATTTGGCATTCCAGTTTCCTTTAGTTATTGCTGTGATACCTTGAACTGCTTTCCAGGTACTTAAAAATGAGATGTTAACATAGCTAAAAACAAATACTGAAACAGCAGAATTAGCATGCCAGACACAGCCAGGTTCCCAGAACAACTAGGCATACAAATACATGCACTGTTTGAAAACTATAAATGCTGTAGGCAAATTAGAAACCTGTCCCAGAAAACAAAAGAACACTGTGGTGGGTTTTTCTGGTTGGCTTTTTGGGGTGGGGGAGTAGGATGTAGGAAGCTTAGGGAATCTTTTTAAAATGCAGATTGCAATGAAAATAAGCACTCATTTGTTACCATATATCATGTTTCAGCTGGTAAGTTTTGACCAATATGACTGTTTATACAGCAAATATTTGCCTGCCACAAAATGCATGAAAACCATCAAGACTTTGGTCAGCTTTACAACTTCTGCTTAAAAGTATTGAAAGCATAACGAAAGTGAAAATAATCATGGCAAGAAGTGATCTGTATTAATAATAAAAGTTAGTACAAAAATGTCTAAAGGAAAATACTTGAACATAGAAGAAATGTGAGGTAACAGAGAAATTGCAAACACATGGCTCAAGAACCCAAAGAGAGCTTCACATACTGAATCTGTCCAATACAGAATACATAAGACCTCTCCTTTTTCAGTGCCAGTGTGCTTCAGGAGAACATGATGACTTGCAAATAAACAACAAAGGTTAGGTATTCTCACAAAGAACATGGCTGTGGTCCTCACTGGCCAGTCCTCAGATCTGATGCTCTTTTTCCTAAATACATGTCAAGCTTTTCTCTCCCCCCCCCTTGGACCAAGGACTTATAGAAAACACAATTTCTAAGCAAGAATCAGAATTTCTTCTACAAACCCACACATTTTTTTAAAAACATGCATCACTCATAAAATAAAGTATTACATTAAGTCATCCTATAGGCTCTACATAAACGGTAAAAAAGAAAATTTCTGTACGAAAGGTTGAATATCACAAACTGACTGAGTTTTGGAAACATTCTGTGGTGTCTGCTCTAGCTCTGAAGAAAGCAGCCTCCAGTTATGGAGTACTACGGATAACCTGACTATGAACAGAGAGGAAAAACAAAGACTGTAATCTTCTTGACAAGGATTACACCTTGAAGAAGAATCTTCCAACTTCAGCAAGGACAATCATCCAATTTAGGTTCAAAGTATCACACCAAAAGCTGTCAATCATTATGAAATTTTTTCTTTCTTTAATATCCCTAAAACTTCCAATTTCGATATCTTAATTATGTAACATAAAAAGTAACAAATTAAAGGGGAGTAAGTCTTCTAACAGCTTCACTAGACCATGCTGTGGTCCTTGCACAGTGTTCTCTCAGTCAGATTTAAGTCACCACTCAGCTTATCAAAACAGGAAGAAAAGGATCAGTGATTGCTTTAGGATTACGCTGGGAAAAAAATCTTACGTGAAAAAACCCAAGAGTATAAACTACAAGACTACACAGAATTAGAGTGTACAGAGTCTGCACAAGTGTCTTTACTGAGTTTTAACCACGTGTCCAAATATGAACACACAGGTCTTCCTGGGGACAGGGAGGTTTGCAAAGGACTCGAAGAAACACCTACTTATAAATCTACCCACTTGGATCCCTTATGTTGTCTACTGGTAATAGTATTTAACAGTCTTTCAGGAAAAAAAGCACCAACAAAAGAACAAAAACCAAAAAGCCATCCCACTAATTATACTAGCAATAATATATTCATACACACAGGAATATGATGCTTGGGAGCACCCATTTCTTTTCCCCCCGCCCCTGAAGTTTTTGATTTTGACGTGTCATTTTTCCTCTTTCCCTCAACAGTGAACGGCACACGGATCTGTCACAATCGCCCTATCAAAGTCCCATTCCGCACCTCTTCACCCTGGCCAGGTTGGACTAAGGCACTGGGTGGGGATAAGGGGCAGCAGCCAGCGATGCCGCCGCACCACCCGCCTTTGCTGCGGCTGCCGACACGCTGGGCGCGAGTGGGCAGGGCAGGGCAGCGCCGGCACAGCCCACACGGCCCGCCCGCCTCCGGCCCACGGGCAGCACCGTCACCAACACCGCTCGGGCCACGGAAGCAGTTTTTGTGTCCGCATGACACACCACAAGGACCGGCAGAGCAGCAGCGCTGGCTCGAACGGGGAGGTCTCAGGACTCGCACGCAGCCCGAAAGACAATAAAAGCTCCCCATCCAAGGCATCTAAACTAAGGATCCAGGGTGGGGGAAGGACAGCGAGGGTGTTATGGCGGGGTACCTGCGATAAAGGGGCGTATCTACAGCATCCCTGGATATTGCATATCCAAAAGGAAGCCGAGCCATGTAAGGGAAGAAGCGAGAGGGTTAAGACAACACCTTGCCACCCATGAATCCCCCTCCCCTTGGGGCGCTAAACAAGGGAACCTCCAGGCCCCCAAGGGAGGGCTCAGGAGACAGCTCGTGTGCGGCGGGGATGGAGCGGGATCGGGATGCCGTTCTCAGCCTGTGTGCGGCGGGGAAGGGAGAGGGATCGGGATGCTTTCCTCACCCAGCAGGAGGACGTTCTTCCCCGAAGGCAGCTTAGAGCGGGAGCGCGTGGACACCTCGCTGAGGATGCAGGACCTGGCGCAGAGAGACGGCAACCCTTAGGAGGGGACTGCGGCTTCCTCCCGGTCCCCACCCTCGCCATCTCCCGGGAGGGAGGACAGGGCACGGGGGGCAGGGCAGGAGCTGCCACTGCCAAGGGAGGTGCCCCCGCCCAAGGACCGAGCGGGACCGAGTGCCAGCGGGAGCGCGGATTATCCACCCCCCCTCCCCTGGCCGCCCCAGGGCAGGAGCCGCGCAGGGCGGCGGCGGCCAGCGCGCCCGGGGCCGCGGGGCGGGGCGCAGGGCGCTCACCAGAGGTTCTGCCCATCGTCCTCCTCGCCGCCCGCCCGCAGCTCCGCGTTGTTGTTGTTGGTCGTGGCCGCAGAGGCGGAGGACGAGGCCGAGGAAAAGCCGGCAGCCGAGCCGAGCCCGGGAGCAGCAGAGGAGCCGAAGGAACCGGCTCTCCCCACCGCCGCCGCCATCTTCGCTGCTGCTGCTGCCTCCTCCTCCTCCTCCCCTCCCTCCTGCCCCGCCGCCTCCCCGGGGCGCGGAGCGGGCGCGGCGCCCGCGGGACCCGGATGTTGGGCGGGCGGGGCGGGCCGGGCCGGGGCGGAGCAGCGGCGTTCCCGCAGCATCCATCGGCGGAGCTGGGAGCGGGATGGCTCCGGTCTCGCACACCGGACCCGGCCGCCAGGTGCTGCCGCGGGCAGGGCGCTGCGCTGTGCCGCTCGCTGCCCGGGCAGCCCCAGCCCTGAGGAAGCACCTCGCACCCGAGCAAAGTAAGTGCGGTGGGGGTAAAGAGGTGCCTGTGGGGAGCACACCCTCTCCGGGAGGCCTCGTACTTCATCTTCTCTCACGAGTGTGGCTTGAGGCTTGGAGAAAGATGGGTCACCTCAGCACCGCTTTGACAGCTCGGCCCTTGCCAGAAGTCCCGGGAGGAGGGAGGAGGAAGCGTGTCAGCCCTCTGCCTCCTGTGCTGCGGTGCCTGTACGGGAACGGCTTTGAGTTCTGTAAAAGTTTAATGGGTGAGTTTTGTCCCTTCGGGGGCATTCAGGGTAAACCTAACGCAGGGCCCATGTACTTCTGTACACCTTTTTCAAACAAAGCGTCCCCATTCCCAGAGCCTTTGCATACACAGAATATACTGGCTTAGGTATGCCCGCAGCTCGTAATCAAGTTCGGTTTTGCTACTGTGTTTATTTTATTTTTCTCAGAAAACACTGTTTTTAAGTAGGAGTTTGAAACAGGAAAAAGAATTTATCCCTTTCTCTTAACCACACATTTCTCTCAATGTCTTTTTGTTGCTTTGCAACCCAAAATACAAACATTCCTTCCATGTGTTTATTGTTTTAGTAGAGACCAGGCGTTGTAACTTGTAGCTTACCATTCATTTAAGTGTATTTCTTTCTTCAGGTATAAAATGGGTGAAACGACAGCAGGCAAATGCTGAATTACAAGTACTTGTAACAGATGCACAATTATTACTCAGAAGTATTTTGTTGTGGATAAAGCACAGATGCAGAGAACGCAAAATTTTGGTGGAGATGCATCACCCAGTAAGTGGTGACCACTAAATAGAGGAATGGTGCTGAAAACAAGAAAAAGCACTTGCTGCATGACCCTGCAAGGGTTCCTTACGGCCTGCCATGCACTGCCTTCCTCTATTATCTCTGGTTGTCATCACTGTTGGGTCAACTGATCTAAATCACTAAAACATCAGAAAACTGATTACTAAAATGGCTGAATAGCACTTCCAATTTAGTGAGTTGAATCATCTTGTGGAAAGTGTTTGACGAGTGACAGAGCCAGAACTAAGGACGGATAACAGAACTTGACCAGAGAGAGTAAGGAGAGAAGGAAGGCGGAGTTCGAATTTGGGAGTCAGTGGGATGGGAGTGCCTTTCCACTGACAGTAAAGTCAGGTCCGCTCAGCTGCAGGTCAAGTTGCAGTTCTAAGAGAAAGGGAGAAACAAAGAACCCCAGCAGATTTTACAATACAATTCCCAGCAGAAATAACTTCTGAGTCCAAACGTTAGCAACCTGCTTCAATCAAAAGGGAAAACAATGGTTTTAACATAATTTGAGGAATGGATTGCTACTTATTCCAGTGTGTGGTGTTCTAATTTTTGTGAAACTTTACTAAATAATGGAAAAATCACTAAAATTTTAACACCTCATTTGCAAAGGCACTTAACAAGTCTTAAACTACTTCATGTTGCTTGTTATTTTGAATTATGTTCCTTATGTCTTACTATTCACGTGTGAAGTATATTCAGTTGAGATATGTAAACGATACTCCTTGAGAACTTTGTTGGAACTACAGTGTGAGTGACAGAATCAATATATAAATATGTGAAAGTGGTAGAAAATAAATGATAATCAGAGTGTGTTGCTTTGTGCTAAGTAAGGAACATATTGATGTTGAGAAAAGACAGTGCAATTTCCCTGCTCTTCTGCTTTTAGAGAGGCTAATGTTGCTTGCTGGAAAAAAAATAACCTGGTGATTATAAATCTACCCAAGATTGTTCTCCGTGAAAGAGAGACCACCTCTTTTCTTTCTCCCCTCCTCCTTCCCCTGACATCCATTCATTCTGGAGTCTTTAAGGTGGCTTTCACTGCCTCATCCTCTTGTAATGGAGGATTTTGCTGTGTAGCTGTGAAAGAGATGTGTACGTTAAAATATTCTGAGGATTCACGTACGAGATTGTCACAGTTTAGATGATGATTGTGTGGTGTGTTTTCTACCTTTAGCAGAAGCCATCTCTTCTTCCTATTCTGCCTCCTCTCCATTTTATTTCTGTCTCGGGAGCTGCAGAGGAAAAAGTGAAAATGGAATTGCTTGGTCATCATACTCTCAGTTTAGGTTACAAAAAAATCAGAATGGAAGCTTAAATGTTGAGAGACTTGAGCCTTCCTCAACTGCAGTGTGCTGATAGAGTATCTCAGATTATTCATAGAGTGAGCTGTACAGCATGATAAGAAGAGGAAATTTAGGAAAAGTGGTAATGAAGCAACCATGGAAAAGGCAGGGGAGGGGGAATCAATAAGATATTCTTTCCTACTCTGTGAAATAAGTTTCTATCTGGCAAAACCATCTTGTGAATGTATGGAAAAAATCATTCCATGCAGCGTTTTCCAAAATGTAACTGTGAATAGGAACTGATGTTAATGATGCCCAGCAAACTTAGGAGCTTCCTTTTCTTCTATGTCACCCAAGCACATTAAATATAATGTCTTCCCTGACTGTCAAATTGTAACTTTTAAAGTTAAAAGTGTGTTTTCTTACTTAAAACTGCCATTCTGATTTGATAGTGTCTTATACCCAGTGCCTGTTAAGCCTGTAGGGGTAGGTATGACTGTACAGGACAAAGACAATGAAGAATGGGGGCCATTCACTATGATGAGAAATAACATTGTTTCAGCTGTTGATTGTTACAACAGTTCTAACCTGAAGCAGCATTGCCAACAGCTTAACTACAGGCACACACAGGGCCAAACCAAGACAACATCTCATTGGTGAAATAATGTCATTTCCTGGTACAGGCAAGATCTACATCCCTCTGTGAGCTGCCTTGGGGTGATGCCAAAGTGCATCCCCTGAGGGGGAGTCAGCTGTGCAGCTTCAGCCAGCTCTGCTGTGCTGCCCAAGGAGGCACCGACAGGGAAAGGGACCTCCTGTGCACAGCTGGGTGGTGATCGCAGGAGTGTGGTCTTGGTTTCTCTCACATTCTGTGCCTCTTCACTCTCTGATTTGCTGTGATTATTCTGTGCTCCTCTGCTTGCTCTTAGCGCGGCACTCCCTATTGCCTGTCTCTCTTCACATAACTTTTGTCCAAGTTAGCGTTGTATGAAATCCAAAAAGTGATGGTCCAGCTTCTCTGTCTGCATCTATTGTCAGTGGCCAAATACTACAAAAATTGGTTGCAAAAGTAAGCCTGTGGAAATGAATTGTTATAGTTCAATTACATTTAAAAGATCCGGTTTGGGTTCTTCGAGAGATTTTGCCTTTAAGGCAAAACTGGCTTCTTAGCAATGTTAACCTTGTTGTTGAAATCAAAATTATAAAGGTCACAGTGCTCAATACATACTAGGAGCTCACTGCGCAGAAAGTATCTCTCTGAAAAGGCAGCAATGAAGAGGCAGAATACATGAAATTTCTGACAAAAATGTTTTCTTGCCTTTGGCTGAAGTGTATTCAAAAGTATAAAACTAAACCTTTAAAAGAGACAGTGTTATTTGTCATTATTTGTGGATCTGAATATGTGTGCAATTAATATTCAGAAAGCATTCATGAAGATGGTAATGATTTTTGAAAGTGCTTTTTTTGTACTATCAACAGTTAGTCATCTGAAACTTAATCTTGAAAGTGAATTACTGATTATTTTCTTGTTTACAGCATTCAAGTTATTCTGTCGGGAAATGAAAAAGTACTGTATGCCTTAGCTGAATAGTTGCAATAGCTCAAATTACAAATGGGTAACTTCAGCACAGAATTAATATTTCAATCTATATGCTGAAATTCATTAATATAAACCATAGAGATAATAAGAATAACAAATATGTCTCAGGAGTGTTAATGGGAAGAATCCGTAAGAAATACTAGACTATGACCACTTTTGTGTATCGCGTTTCTAGTTCACATTTGATCACGGATAAATCTTGTAATTCATCCAGTTTTGGTTTGTGCTGGTTGGTAATACAAGCCCTGCAGACCATGCAGCAATGTACCACTCACTTCTAAATTTATTTTCTACATACTGCACTTAAATTTTTAAGAATGTGCAGGGCCAACTAACTTTATGAAGCAACATACTGTGGCCTGCTGCAAAGGAGGCAAAAAGCATTTTATTTCACAATGTTTTATTTATTTAATCTAAATTAGTTACCATTCTGCAGCAGATGCAGCAGAGCACCGTAAACATATGTTTAAGTACACCCTTGAATTTGCTTGCAATGCATGGGATTTAAAATGTGCTCTAAATGTCTGGTTGAGGATTAAAAATATGTGCTTGCTACATACTTATAGAAGACAACTATGATCAGCAAAGGTCATAGTTATTATGATTTAAATCCATTGGGAGACCAGGTATATTCCCTCTCAAGGCACATTCAGTTCTTTCAGGACCACGTGTTGTATCACTGTTCCATTGGTTTGAGCAGGACCATTTCTCCAAAAGGAGAAATTTCTTAGGTTTCTGGTTTGGTTTTGTTTAAATACAATATTGTTTATTCAGGAAAAATACATATGAATGAATAGTTTCCAGATTACTGTAGAGGCAGTCAGCAGCAGGCACCTTCTTGTGCATTGTTTACTCCTCTGCTCCTTCCGTCAGGTCTTTACCTCAGGGAACTGAGTGACTGCTTCTCAAGTAGCTGGTTTGCTTTGTACTGGTTTTTGGCTGTCAGATGGTGTGGCTACTGGGATAGGTGACCATAAAAAAAGGGAGGATGTGTGTTGGTGGGGTAGCTGCTTCGTGCACGTTGTCTCAAGGTATCTGTGAAAATTTGTGTTTGCCCTGTCTTCAGCAGGAATTAAAGTATCTTCCATTCACTGCAAAATATGAATGTTCATAGAGACAATTACTGCAGAGTAGCTTAAGAAGTGTAAACCTGTGCTCAGGATACATTGCAATAATTGATGTAAACACGCTGTTCTAAGCAGGGGCTGCCAGAGTCACCCACTGCTGTTGTGTGGTCCCAGAATCTCACCCACTGGACTTAGTTACTAATTGTTTGTTACTGCAGGTCCTGTCCTTGGTTGGTGTTTCCAAACCTGCATAAAAACTGCATAAGGGGCTAATGTTACAAAATTTGGAGTCCTTTGAAGACACTGAGCATTTTTAGCTGCCACCTAAGTAAGCATTCTAGAGTACTCAGCTTGGAAAGAAATATTCTGGTTGTGTGAGTATTAAGTATGTTTGATTTAGGTGTTCATCATCTCAGTGGCTTAATGATCCTGAGACATACTCCTGTTTTATCCTGCCTCTGTACAGGTGAGTTTACTTTTTTGTTACAGGTTTTGTTCTCTTTCTTCAGTTTACTATCTGTTAAAAAGCAAAACTTTGGAATACATTTTATTTAATTACAGAAACCAATGTGATTCCTTCCATTTTGCCCTTTCAAAATCTAGTTATTGAAGGCCTACAGAGTTCAGATACATATATATACATATATATATATACTTCCTTGAACTACTGCATTAGAAATTGCTATTTTAACTAAGTAGTATGTTTTTTTCCTAATTTGTTTTGTATGTTGGAGGAGGATATTCTTTTACATATTACTCTTTCTGTAAATTGTAAATAATATCTCTGGTAAGGGTGATGTCCTTTTAAATAAAATCAACTGCTAAAATCATTCTGATCCTCACAACTCCATAAATGGAATGACTTTGGTGAGTATAATCAAGTTATGAATGTAAGACCAACCTGTACTCTACTCTCTATGAACTGAAAGAAAAATGTAGCCCGAACAAAAATGAACAAAAATTGGCAATATGGAGAATTGCCTTAGAATAGCTTCACAATGAATGATTAACAGAAAAACAAACAGAAAACTTATTAATGGGATGAGAGGGGAAATTCTAGCAGTAAGAGTTCTCACTTGAAAGTAAATGTAAAAGTAATGATACAATCAGTAAACAGAATTATCAAGGTTCTTTAGAGTGAAAGGAGACCTGATCATTTTGGGGTTTTTTGACTTTTATTTAAGTTCTGACAAAATCTATCCATATGTTTTATTAAGAGACATGATGCACAAAAACAATTAGCAGAACTGCATCCACAGTGCCAAGAACATTTTTAACATTTAAGGCAACATTTAAAAAATAGGGAGGGGAATATCATGTCATGAGTGGAGAACATGAGCTCTCAGCACCAGCCATTTGTAGCAATGGGTCAGGGCCATCATGGCCCTTTGCCTGACTGGTTAAAAATAAACACTGCACACACTTCAGATGCATCTCTCCCTTCAGTGTGTGGGAGGAGAGAAAAATCCACACAGGAACAGATGCTCCGTTCTTGTCCCTTTCGTGGCACCCTCCCAGGTTCTTATCCCTGCCCTTGGCTCAGTGATGCTCCAGTCAAGGGAAAGGCCTCTGTTTAGTTCTTAATCCCTTTGTGATGGGAACAGACCTATGGAGGTAGCTGAGCTTTAATTGATTATTTTATATATTTATTTACTAATAATAAAGGAATAAATCTGGCATCTTGTGGACAATAAAAACAATTTCTCATTACTTTGGTAAGAATCTTGACAGGATAAAGAAAAAAGATCAAACCTTAATTCGGGGAAGTACCATCCTATAAAACTGATTCACGGCAAGCATACCTGAGTGAGTAAAAGTACCAAAGAAAATAAAGAAAAAATCTAGGTTTATTAAACATGATACTTTATTAGGAAATCGGATTTTTTTTTTTTTTGTCAAAACCAAGTCTTTATAGTTGTCCAGCATTCTGTTTCTCATTGAGGGGTGGTGGATTTGCTTTAATTTTTTTTCTTTAAATTCTTTGCAAACTGCCAATGTGGCATTTGTCTTTAAGATGATGAATTATGGTGAAAATTTGCTGACCCCTTGACTGTAGGACTACAGTGAAAGTAGTCTGGTAAGGTATTCTGAAAGTTCAGAAGTGAGCATTGATATTTATTAATGCAATGTTCTGTGTTTTGGAAAGAGATTAACGGTGGCACTTGAGGTGAAGAATTTGTCTGGCTCACATCACATTACATTGAGATTGCATCTGAAATCTCCCATGGCTTTGTTTTGCCTTTGGACAGGCATTCAGAGTGCTGGGCAGGAACCTCGAGGCCTCCCTACGCAGGTAGATGGGCTCAGGGTGATGAGGCTCATCATGGGGCTGATTCTTCTCTATACTTGAGCTAAGTCAAGTGAAACCTTTATTAAGCCAGAGGTATTGCTGCAATGCAAACCAAGCATGAAGGAATACTCCAGCACAGAGACTTCCTGCAGGCTGTTTCCTCTTATCATTAATTTCTTCAATGTGTGAGGAACACAGAAGCCTGGAACAGTGACAATAGGACATTGTGGTGGGAGAAAGGGAAGGAGGAAGTGCCACTGTCCTGCTTCCCCTGCTGAGCAAACACAGATCTTTCTAACTCTGTAGTCTGATTTCAGATATGTGCTATAGATTTCCAAAACTTATGTTAAAGTATAAATTACTTCCCAACAAACATTTCGTGGTTGCATATTGGAGTAAATACATATAGTCTGCATATTCAGCTTTAGTAATACTTTGCTTGCTTTCATAAGAATAAATATGCGTACACAGCTATTCTTATGTGTTATTCAATAACTAATTTGTGCAGAAGGCCACATGTTTAAAAAAATAAAATCTCCATTTTGAATGTTTTTCAGTATGTCCTTTTTCTTAAGCCACTTTGTTTTTCACAGCCCTTTTCTAATTTATCTTTAAAATATGAATGCCCCTCATACTCCCCTCCATCAAGTCACTCTAGGCCATTTGGGTCCTGGAGCTTCTCAAATTGTGGGACTGAGGGACATGGTTTAGTGGTGGACCTGTCAGTGTTAAGGTGATGACTGGACTCAATGACCTTAGAGCTGTTTTCCAACCTAAATGATTATATGATACTCTGTTTCATTTGCTTTGTGATAAAACTCTTCTTAGGGTATCCTGTGTTTTGGAGTTGTTTTATGCCCTCAAATCCTTTTTTAAGGCTTCTTTTGTTCTTTGTGCTGGTCTTCCCTTCATGCTTGTGTCAGGATAGAATCCATTGCCTAAGCAATTGCTCTCATTCCCACTCCTAGCCCCTGCCCTTCCTGAATTCAGGAAAAGTGCTGATATGACAGTGAAGCATTCAGCCAGATAAGTGGTAGACTTCCTGAAACTGTGTTCTCTGTGCAGTGTCTGTTTGTAGGAGTGACTTGCAGCAACAAATCTGCAGTGTGGAACAGAGCCAGAGAAACCATGAGGAGTGAAAGATGTCCAGGCCAGCTAAGCAAATTGGATTGCACAGGGTAAAGATTGGAATGTCTGAGAAATTAAGATGGACCGCTTTTAAAAAGTGCAGAACCTTTGTCAAGTGTTCTGTCAGGCTTAATTTCCTACAGTTTTAACTTAATTTCTTCCTTTCTCAGGCATCTCTTAGAAACTCAGTGATGGTGATACCAGTTATCTGCCATTACTATATTAGAGAGAGGTTTCTTCCAAAATGATGAGAAGTGATGTCTTTCTCATAACAGAGTTGTCACTAAGCTTCAGAATCATTGTAGTGACTGGTAGGGCTCAGCATTCCAGAAAAGCCATCAGTGCAAACTCTGAAAATCTTTTCAGTTTGCATGCCAAAGATTATCATAGACTTTGAGACATATGAAAAAATGGGAGTCTGTTCTGTGGAAATTCTGCATTCCAGAAAGGTAAATCAGTACAGTCAGTGTGGAGAAAGAGCATGGGGTTCTGTGGGATTAGAAGTGTGCAGTGTGAGCCTGGGAGCATAATTACACTACACAGTGAGCTGTGGTGTAGAAATGATTGATCTGACTACCACTAAACTACTTCCAGAAGTGAATTAGTACAGCCATGTTAGTTTGGCTTAGAATACATTTTGAAGAACACTGGCTGTCTTGGTGGCAGGGCACATTGGCTTGAAAGGAATGTGCTAACATATCTGTACAGCTCTTAGAACCAGGGGCATGTGGGTATGGAATGTCTGCAGTGTCTGCACTCACTGGCACAGTGTCCCAGCCAGCTTGGACCTCTTCAGTTGCATACCATGTTGTAAGAGAGATGTGCTGGAACAGAGCTTGACCTGACGAGCCAAGCAAAGTGAGTATGACAGATAATACCATTTCTTTCTCTGAACGTACCACCAGAGAGGTAAAGCTCTGTTCAAACTAGGGGACTGTGTTAGCAAAAAGCATGAGTCATTGGCTGACTAGGAATACACTGAGTCTAAAAATCAAAAAGAATTTTCTGTCAGGGCAGAGACTTCGAGACTGCCATCTGATTGAGTTATGAAAGGGGCTTTGGTCAGTTTCTGAAAGGGATTAAGTGATTTGGCTACAAGTGTAAGGGTTGATCATTTGGAGAGATTCAAGAGTTCCCTTCTAGTCCTATATTCCCATGTCTCACAATTCTGTTCAAGTGGCAGTCAACAATACATTCCACTATTGAATCATCTGGGAAGAGCAGAGTCCTAATTATAACCTTGTGGAGTGCATTGTGCTTTTATCTTTCATGTATTTCTTATCTGCATATATTTAATCTATTGTGTATATATATATATAGATTTCATTTAACACATTTGAGGTGTGAAAAGAGTGGTTTGTCTGGTAGCCAGGGTATATTAACCTTAAAAATGTGTAGGGAATTAGGCTTCTTCAGTTCTATAGTTAATAAAACAATTTTGTTTATTCTTGATTGTTTTTAAATAACAGTGAAAGAACCAGGGAGCTCCTGGTCAAATTTTTTGTAAAAGGATGCTAAACCATATACATCATGAATTCACTCATTCTAGTCATTAGGACTTGAGAACTGCTGAATTCAGCCAGATGAAAAGTCTTCCTAACCTGGTAAGTGGATACTTATGGAAAAGCTGTCCAGAGGCTGTCACGCTTACAGTGATTTTTTCATCATGCTCTTGTAGCCTGCAGTGACTAGGAGACTCTTTTGTTTAATAGTTACTGCTGACCTACTGAATAGAACTGCTGAATCAATGAAGTCGTGATTTTTTTGATCCATGTACAGTTTGTGCCTCACAATATCTAATGAAAATGAGTTGAGTTTATTACTACTAAATAAAATGCATGTCTTCCAATAGTTATATCATGAAAACTAGTGAATAACTATTCCCAGCTCACCTTTTTAATAACGTTCATGACTTAATACATCACTGTCATATTCTTCTTTAGATATTTTTCTAATTCCACCATAATCTTTTTGATAATGGAATGACTAAACCCCCATATAGTATTCGTAATGTGTCTGTGGCCCCAGTGTTTGCAGGGCAGATTTTTCATGTTTTTCTTTTTCAAGTTTTAAATAATTCCCAAGTTTGTTTTGCTTCTTTAAGCACCAGATGTTTTCAGATTCTTTCCTGGTGATTCTGGCACCTTATGTATATACACACATGTGTCCTTTCTCTTCCTCTCTTGATGTGCATTGGTACTTAATGACACCAAATAGCCTCTGGCATTTTATCATTCAGTATTGATCCAACCTCCAAAGCTTTTCATAGCCAGCCCTAGATTTCCTAAGCCTAATAGTTTTTTGTCATCTGATTTTTTCCCCTTTGTCTTATTGTAGGTGTACTTTTCCACATTGTTTATGAATATATTGAAAGGCCCACATCCCTCAGTTGAGCCTATGTCAGTGAATCCTGAAAAACAATACAACCAATATAAAATCTGACCTATAAAAACCACTCAGCCTTTTTCTTTCTTTCTTTCCAAAATGAATCTTAACATTTTAGTTTTATTTATTTATTACATAAGTAGGTGTATTTTTAATTCATTTTCGTGATGCAGTTCTGCTTTTCAAAGCATTTATAGCAAATGGAAAAAGAAGACAACAAATTCACTGATTTCTGATGATTTAAATATCACACATGTTGACTTTAATGACTCTAATTAACATTTTTATGTTATCACCATGTGGGATTCTGGCACATACTGACAATTGAGAGTGACTGTCAGGCAAAAAAGTATATAAAAGAAACTGTTCTTTTTATTTTTTCAGTATTAGCATATAAAGGTTGTCTTTTACTGTCTACCATCTTCTATTGCCTTAATCCACTATGCTTACTTATTAAGCTATGAATACCTGCAAATCCTTTAAAGGATTAACTGTATCTGCCTGCTAAGCTTTCCAAGGCAGTTAAAAATAACTGCAGCCTGATTCTACTGACACACTAAAAATGGGACCTACTCTACATTTTATGTTGTATTTGCTGCTGCTTTGACAGATGTAGTACAGTCTGGAGGTACTTAAACCTTCTATGAAGATTGGTTGACCAAGTGCTCTTGAAACCCCCATTATAATTAGCAGCTGTTTCATGTCATCAGCATGTGCTTTGTCACATGAAAAATGCCAGTCACTGAGGACATGCAAGGTAGAAAAAGAAATTCAGCTTAATATCAGTTCATGAAATAAAGGTATTCTTCTCTGAAGTAAAGGCCATGACTTACACAAGTGGTGTTTTGTGCAGTCCTTTCTGTACAAGATGGCTTTTTTTTCTGCAGTCATTGACTTCAGAAAATGTGTCTCTTTTGCACATTTACCAAATTGTTATATTCTAATGCAGTATGAGCATGGATGCTGGATGCTGGTAGGTGTTATTAGGAGGGGAGCCAAACCAATGAGATTCATTAGAGTGGAAGCCTTACAAGTAACACAGTTTCTCTCGATGCTCCAGAGTGTGCAAGGGACAGCAGCACATTAAAATGTGTATGGACTCCCTCTGTGCTCTGCTATTCCTGCTGGCTCTCAGGGAAAAAGAGATGGCAGTCACCACTCTCCTTGGTCAGAGAGGGTAAATTGTGTAATATAAAAAAAATGGAAGCTTTGAGAGAAGGCTTTTCACTTTTCCTTGTCTTTTGCCAGGTATTTTCTCTCTGAAGTCTTGTGCTGGTACTACAGAAACTCCAGGTTACAAAAGGGATGCTGGTATTTTCTTGTTGTTAAATACCAGGATACCTGATGTGAATCCTTCTTTGCTACAGTGATTTCTCCCTTCCTTAACAGATTGTTTAGGTTCCTGCAAAGAAAAAGCAGAAGTTGTACATACCAGCTGCAACTGGCTCTCACACTTTTAAGAGCTGAAGGAACATAACATGGTGTAAAGCTGTTTAAAGTTATTTTGGTTCCAAGTGTTAGGCCTCAGCCTAGTTAATACTTAGGTGGGTGCATGAGACCTGCATTTGTTTCAGATGGTGAGGGGGGAATATTGAACACCAAATGCAGGGAGATGTAGGTACTCACAAGGGATGCCTGTCAGTGTTCCTTATAGTGAACTCCTGGCTGTGGAGCAATAAGAACTTGGGTTATGGCTTGCCAGCCACCCTGTCAAAGTGTAAAGCTTTGACTCAAGTGCAGAAGGAATATTGGATTCATCAGTGTGGATTCAACCTTCAATCCTAAAATTATACTTTACACCGCTAAAGGCTGCTATTTAGTGTAGCTACTTCAAGAGCTAAATAGTTGCTACTTAATTACTTAATTATTATGCTGTTTGGCAATGGGAGTGCTGTAGATTTTCCTTCTCTTCTAAACAGGTAAGCAAACTGCACAATCCAAGAAGCTGAAGGTTCTAACTCAAACAAAACATTCAATATAACTCCATTAGCCTTAATATGTGCTACTTTATGTCTAAAATACTGATTAAACTTTGTACTGAGGCAACCTCATAATGAGCTATATCAGGAGATTACATTAAGCTTTTGCTAATTCTAGCTAAGGAAAGTCAACATAAACTTGGGAGAGTTACAACATTTTAAACCATTATTATAGTCAATGTCTGCCCATGTGAGGCCCTGATCTGCCTGAGGAAGTGCCACAGTTAAGCAGCTTGATTGCTTGTGATACCTCAGTAGTGTTTCTTAGAACTAGTTGCAGAATTTCTACAGTTCACTGTATTGCACTATTCAGGCAATAGATGACACAGATTTACAAGGTCCTTTGTATGTTTCTACTTATTTTAATACTAATTTTTCTGATTGGGCATATATTACTTAATGTTTGTTTTTATCTGACCTTCATGGCAAACTGCCAAGTTAAATTTTACTCAACATGCATTTTTGGAGGGAGGAAATGCACTTCCTGACATAAACTACTTAGTACTTTGGTATGAATAGAGACTAGCATTGTTATGTGAAATCTTGTGGAACCCAAGCTTGTCAGATTTTTGCCAGAAACTTGCTGGTTGCCTGCCAGCTCATCTACCCATCCACTTGGCAGGTGGCCCATCCTTCCAAGAGCTGCAGCTGCCTCCTCATCGGGGATGGCAGCACTTCCAGGAGCAGGTGGCCAGATGGAATTTCTCTCAGGTGCCACCCAAAGGGTCCCCATCGTCACGGGGTGATGTGCTCTGTGTGCAGCCTGTCCCCTGGCAGGGTGGTAACCTGAGGAACTTTCTCTTGTCCCAGCTTTTAGTAGTTTTCTAAGAAATTTTTTTATAGGTGGACAGCCTATTCCTGTCACAAGGAAGGCCTTGGATCTGAAAAGAGAGATATGTGCCTTTAGCGCATCATTTTGTAGCAGTCCTGGTCCCAAGGTTCATGGAGAAATGACACAAAATCCAACAGCATGTCTAGAGGAATGTTGCTTTCTAAGTTGAAATTTGGCTTCTGACAAAGCATTGGGTTCTGTAGAGGTTTTGTGCTTTCCTTTTACCTTAATAGACATTCTTGGTTCTTCTACAAATACCTGATCTTCTTTTAGATTCAGTCAGAGCTCAAAAGTCTCTCGTGAACTTACGTGCAAGTTTTTAATCAGTTAGATATTCATGGTAGTTGATACAACCTTGGTATTAGTAATGTATTGTGAAAGACCTGTAAGAATAAATAAATGCTGATAAGCTTTATGTTGGTGTGTACATGGTGGTTGACCTTAATAGTTTTTCTCCTATCTTTTTAGGGCTGAGAACAGTTTAATAGCACAGAGCATTCTGGGGCATGTAACTCTTCATGTTTGTATAAAAGGAAGTGCTAACTCAAACGGGTTAATAAATAATAAATGCACACAAAGCAATTTTTCTTTCTTTTCCTGATTATTCTTTAATATTTTACTGCATTTTGAATAGCTTGCTAGAAAACTCATCTTCCCTAATGGAGCTCTACTCCAAAAATAAATCAGTTCTGCAATAACAGGCATGGTTGGAGAAGAACTGTTTTGCTTATAGATTGCTACTAGATGTGATGTAAATAAATAGATATTGAATTTATTGAAGCTAAATAATGATATTGAAAGACACATGTTAATGTAATGAAGCAACTGTGACACACCAAATATTTTATAGACTTGTCTGGAGATGATACCTTCTTTTATGATTGCCCTCCAGAAAAATTTAATGAAGAATTTTTAATTAATATAATATACTAGAGCATAAGATAATGGTTCTTACAATCATTTGTCAAATAGAAACACTGGTACTATAGAATATGACACTGATAAAATTTGTTCAGCTTGGAAACTTTTTCAGTGACTTTACATAGTGATTTAACTTCATACCTTGCTCCAGTTAAGTTTGTAAGTCCATTCCTGACGTTCCTAGTGGGGTGAAATAACAGTGTCAGAATGTATGTAGATTCCAGTCTTTTTGCCTGTACAGTGTTATCAAACAGTGCAAGAACTGAAGGACCAAACATTCCCTTCTTTAATGGGCCCAATGGCTTGTCAAAATCAGTACAAAACATGGAAACACTATAATTTAAAAAAAAAAATTCCTCTCCTGTTTCTCATCTAGTACAATATGTTGGGATGGGTTGGCCTTATTGTGCATTTAGCAAATGCTTCCAGTGAGTTGTCCAAAGTGAAACCCAGTTCAGTTGATTTGCCTCTGTGCTACGCCAGCTTTGTATGTATTGAAAGCATTGGAGCTCTGTTAGTAATAAAATTCGAATGAAGTAGAAATAAATCATACATGCTGTTTCTTGCTGACATGGTGACAAGTAGTTTCTCTTTGATTTTATTATTCCTTTGCACTAGCCAATATCAAACTTTTGCTAGCATTTCACAACCCTTACAGATTATAAGTAGTTGCCTAACTCCATTACTGCTTATGCACTTAGTAACAACATAAAGCAGGCTGCGATGGCCACTCTTCAGCTACATGCTGGCATAGCTCCAGCTGCATAGCTGTTGGCTTGAGGATTTAGATACAAACTTAAAGTTAAGCCCATGCTTAACTACTTGGTAAATCTGGTTCTCTCCCTCTGCCTCATCGCTCTTACTCTGAAATAAAATCTATGAGGTTTAGCTCATTCTGACATATGAATGAATTCATGTATTTCTGTATGCTCTTTGTTCCCAAGACCATGGTGGATACACTCCTGTTTGAAGCTTGAAGGAAAGACTTTCCACTGTGACTTCCAGAGTGGTGTGAGCTGAGGGGTGTGATGTGTGTCTGTTCTCAAAGGCCATGTATGGGCTTCCCACTAACCAAAACTTCTGTAAGCAGATAGGCTGCATTTCAGAATAAAACCTCTGTAAATCTGCTCCAAAACTCATGCGTCTTGTAGCAGTTGTAAATTAAGGCCTCTTTTTTTTGTGGCTTTTAATTTAAATTACTTACAGGTGTCAATAACTCGATAAACATTTAAAAATTGTATTTAAAAACATGTACAGCAAAATACTACATCAATAATAGTAGCAAAGATTTTAAAAGGGAATTTTATGAGAGCTATTTTATAGCCTGATATTGTAATCTCATATACAAAAGTTATTACACAAAAAAAAGTATAATAAAATTATGAGTGTAGGCAGTGGCTTTCATAAACAGTGTAAGTTCTTCTAATACTTAATAAACTAAGAGATTTTTACTAGAAGTGTATTTCTGTGATTTATGTGCATTCTTACCCAAAATGACATGCAGCTATAATAAGGTTTAGTTGGGCACTTATTCATGACCAAATTAATGAGTGTGATATTTGACTGTCTAGAGAGCTGTGGATAAATTTAAACAAAAAGTTTTATACCTGCTTTAATTATCCTGCTAAATCAGGAGTTAAGTAACAATATTGGCATATATTACAGTAAAAAAACCCCACGTTTGAAGCACAGATTTCCTTAAAGTTTATTTCCTAACAATTTTGGCAGCATGCCCATGTATCTCTTCATATTTTAGTATGTGCTAGATGTACTGCAGTTTCCCCTGGCATATGCATCCTGTAAGGCAAGGGACAACAGAATCAAGAAATAAACATCTGACCATGTCACAAATCCAATTAACTCTGACAAGGGCTAGTAAAGTCAAGTGAATAACAGAGCACTGCTGTCTGGAAGCAGCTTTGTAGACAGTAGGACACCAGCTGGACAAAGCACAAGTACTTCAGGCAGCTGAATTTTCTGCATCCAATAAGACCGTCTTATACCCCGGCGAGGTCACAGCACTGTAGCATTTTCGAGTGTCACATCCCATCTCTTCACTGTCTCTAAGCGGCAGAGGAGGAGGGAAGCGTTCCCCTCACAGAATGTAAAGTATTTGCTAATGTCATTACAAGGTAATGCAGTGAAGCAGAAACTGTGGTTAACATGGCACAGCCTCCTCAGCCACCACCATGCTGGGTTATGATAAACCTACACTAGGTTGCAGTGCAACAGTCCTCAGGCACAAATTCTGGTGGTTGTCTAATCCCAGGACCTATGCATGTTAAAAGTAACCCTCCTTTTTTAGATCTTGACACATGTAGTTAAATGGAAGGGAAGATGGCTTTGCTGGTCTGCTGCATTCATTCATGCCTGAGACTCGAAAATGGTGAATTTCTCATCTTGAGTATAGCACGTCAGTGTAGTGACATTCCTCTGGCAGAGTTAATTTGGATTTATCTTGAGAGGAGAATCCATTCTCCGACCTTCTAACTGGAAGTCAAAATTCTTCATTGCTTGTTTCCCCAAAGGAAATACATACTCCATTTACTTTATCTATGTAATTCAGGCAACACTGTATTACACTTGGAAATTCTACAGTTTGGTTTCTCTTCTTGCTCTAACCTATTTCACAATCATGCAGCATCCCTACTTAAAATGCTCACTCTCCATTTACAGTGGAGTAATGGAAGACATTTTAGACCCATCAAGTATTATACAATATTCAGTATTATTACTGTTAATTGTCAGAATTATTTGCAGCTCCTAATAACCTACTTTTCTAGTTGTCAGAGCACTCAGGTGTGTAGCTCCTCAGCTTTCACATGGGCACTAAAACTGAAACAAACGGCTATCCTTAGCTTGGGATGGAGGAAAGAATGTTTCTTTGGGAAACAACATGAGAATTGGCGTTTGCTCACATCTCACAGCTAGTTTGTAGCTGACTATCACTGGAAATTTCCCAGGACTTTATTAATACATCTATTTAATTGCAACTAACATTATATTAACTTCAGCAACATTTTCCAAAGGGAGATTTCTCAGGTTTTTGGATATCTGGTCTAGAAACCAGACACAAATACACACAATGACTCAATGGTTAGGTTATTAAATTATTAGATTTAGAGCAGGAAGCTGAAACTATTTCCCCTCTCCTAATTCTGCATGTTTGTATGCACTGCATCTTTTGAATCTTTTCCCCCTGCAACTTGAAGAGATATTTGTTCTCACATAAAGGCTAAAAAAAAAAGAAAACAGCTTTAAAAATTTGCCTGTTTTCTAGTTAATCTTAGTTGGTCCCATCTCTCCTGACACTGGGAAATTAACATGGGGTGAAATCGGTAAATTTAAGTGTCAGGATGGTCTCTGAATCAGGAGAAGAAGCGAGGAAATCATAAGGTGCAAGATTCCATCAACAGAAAATTAAAAATTAAACTTACCACCATGCTTCTACATTTTTCTAACTGCATTGAAACTTGATCTTTTCGCTACAACTTTGGACGGAAATAGAACTTAGCAAATGGATATTTGCTGTAGATGCAGCACAGCATATGCTGACATACGATTACCATATGTCAGTCCACAGTGATTCTCGAGCTCCTGAGACGTGTTTTGTTCTCTAAATAGCTTTCCATCTTTTTAACATTTTGGAACACGTTGGCTATTTTCATTATGCTTTTTTCTCTTTCCTTTGAAGCCACACGGATTTATGTCTGCCTTATATTAGGCAGAAAGAACTGATAGAAGGAAACTAACATAGCTTTCAGAGATTACTACTACAGTCAAATAGATTTGGAACTTCAAGAGGCAACATGAACTATTGAAATAAAGTCTACATTAATCTTTATAAATAAAGAAAACATATGGATTGGAATTTTTGTCCTGGATTCATCCAGGATCCTATACAGTATTTTATTCCTAGTGTCTAACATGCAAGTTAAAATTTAATAAAAAAACCTAAACAACAAAAACCTTTGTGTTTAATTATGTATCATTAAAAGCTGAGATTTTGACTTGGAGATTGTCTTGAGTCAGAACCTCACAGACTCACACAGAGAACAGTGTCAGCAGGGTATTTCCTGTTGGTTTTCACTACAAACAAATTTGATATTTTCCTATGATCTGCAGATGTGCTGCATGAAGGCATTTAGGTGCAAGTTTTACAGAGGCCAACAATTTTAGGCAAGTAATACGTGAACAGACCTCTGGTCTCTTGAAAAACAACTCCATCACAATAGTAGTAGAAAAATTGTACTGAATACATTCCTTGACTTTTGCAACATCTCCTGTGGGCTTTATCAGTGAAATAATTTGTATCTTTAGTGAAAAAAGAATTGCTTTATATATCACAAGAGGGAAGTCATCTCTTTCTGAATGTCTGGAGAGATGCTGAGAATAATAACTACGGTAAACAAGTAATTAGTAAGAATTTACTTTTCCAATTTAAAGATTACTCCTGCCTGGAGACATAATTTCTCAATAAACTCCAGCCTCCTAGCTGTTGCAAACCAAAGAGATCAAGTGTTAGACTTTCCCCCAAAGTGCTTAGGCCAGCACAGGAAGAATTCTTAAGACTTTGCTGAAAGAACCAACGTTTCCGCAAAGCCTCTGACTTGACACAGGTACATTTGCTTTCCATTTCAGCATCTCAGAAAGGGTCAGAGCTCTGCAGCGTAGAAGGGCATAAAGTAGTGCTTGACACATTGGACATAAACACATATGTCAGGCAGACATCCTCCTCTTATGAATAAATCAATTCCTGCTTGCACTAAAAGGCACTGATGTAATCACAAAATGGTTTAGAGGCCTTTTGCTCTGAACTGTGTAGCACTGGACGTTTGGCTGCACTGCAAGTTATGGATTGGGCCTTAGCACACCTCTGTTGAAATAAAGGCCCTTCTGACAAGGTGAGTAAATGGACACAAAGGTTCATCAGCTTTGGGCTGGCCTTCTCCACAGGGAAGTAAACAACCCAAAATGTATGGTGATATGAGGATAGTTCTCCTCCCACAACTCTTTGGTTTCCAGAGTAATTGCAGTTGGCTGCACAGATTTCTCCAAGATGACACTTGAAAGGAAAAGTTACAAAGATGACTATTTTGTTTCTTATCCTATGAAAGCCTTACATGGCACAATTTGGGTGTTCTCTGGACTTAAACCCATTAGCAGAAAAAGATAATGATGCTATTATGAGAGCCAAATGGAGGGACAACACATAACAATATCATATGCAGGCAAAATCAGAGCAGAACTAGAATGAGGGAAGGGAGAGGTAGATGATGGCCTGAAGGAGTCATTTATCACGTACTGTAATGTGAGGAAAAGAAGAGCACCTCTTTTCAAAAGGAAATCAGACATTTATTTGGGATATTATGGCATTGTTCCTCTAAATCCCTTGTGTTCCACTGTTGTTTGTTTCTCAGTGCCACTGCCTTGCTCTCAGGAGTTTTGCATCTGCTTGTTCTTGTTCCACATCTCAGTATTGGTGCAGTCCTGTCTGTCTAAGCTTGTCTCCCAGGCTCAGCATCTCTATTTGACCGTGAGCAAAGCTGTCACAGTGGTAAACACTGTCAGAAAAATAGACTTTTTTTTTTTACATGTGCAAGCAAGGGGTAAGAAGGCCTTAATCAAGGTATTCTCCTGGCACTGCTACTGTGGCTGCAAGATGAAGGCTATTGTTCCTTCCCCTGCACCACCAAGCAATGCATGTTCCAGCATCAGAGTGAAGAGCAGGATCTGAAACAAAACAGTGGCACTCAGAAACTGCAGAGATGAGCAAAATCCTTCTGCCTGTGAAGTTTTCATGTAGACAGTGGAGGCTGGTGTGAAATGTATCTGCATTAGACAGGCGAAAGGGGAACGTGGTGCTTCTCAGAAGTCCTGTGGTTGAGGAATTTTTGTGAGATAGCTTTATTTCAGGGGATTTCAAAGTGGGTGATAGAGATGTGTGGTACTGGACCAGTTTCCCCCGATGCAAAATAATTTCTGTATGAGGATATACTGGGGATGTGAGGAACCTCAGCTCCTGCTGTTTACTCTTGTCAATCCACTCCTGCTGTTCTGAGAGACTTATTAAAGTAAACACAGACTATGCTGGTTTATTCACTGCACACAGACAGAACAAAGACTCCCAAGAGCTTGTGATGCACCATAATTTTTCAGGAAAATACAGCTCTCTGAAAGCAAAAATACTGAATTTAAATGAGATTCACAGCAGTTTGTTTTATTGACTTTGAGAGACAGATTCTGAAAAAGAGGCTTGCCAGGCTGAGACTAATAGCTACATTCGGCAGACTTACACTGGGTTACATTGTAAATAAGAATTCCATTGGCCCACTGGAAAAGAATCTGGGGTGCTGGTCACCAGCCAGCTGAACATGAGCCAGCAGCGTGCCCAGGTGGTCAGGAGGCCCAGTGGCATCCTGGCCTGTATCAGAAACAATGTGGCCAGCAGGACCAGGGCAGTGACCATCCTCAGCACTGGCCAGTCCTGTGCTCAGTTCTGGGCCCCTCACTACAAGAAAGACATTGACATGCTGGAGCAGGTCCAGAGAAGGCCACAAGGCTGGTGAAGGGTCTGGAACACAAGTGCTGTGAGGAGCAGCTGAGGGAGCTGGGGGTGTTTAGCCTGGAGAAAAGGAGGCTCTGGGGTGACCTTTTCTCTCTCTACAACTGCCTGAAAGGAGGTTGTAGCCAGGTTGGGGGGGTGGCCTCTTCTCCCTGTGACAGGACAAGAGAAAATGCCCTCAATCTGCACCAGGGGATGTTTAGGTGGGACATTGAGAAGAATTTTTTTCACTGAAAGGGTGGTTAATCAGTGGAACAAGTTGGTGGAGCCAATGTCCCTGGAAGTGTTTAAGAAGCAACTGGATGTAACACCAGTGCTTATGGTTTAGTTGGCACGGTGGTGTCCTGTCAGAGGTTGGGCTCGGTGATCTTGGAGGTCTTTTCCAACCTTAGTGACTGTGATTCTGTCACCCGCAGGGGGAAGATAGTATTTAAACACGCCTTGCTTTATTGTATAGTGCCACCTAGGGGGGAAAGGCTCTTAAACTTTACAGTGGCAAAGGAGAGGGACCTCTATTAATAGCAGAGAAAGTATTTCTTACAATTTGTCTTTTGGAATATACTAGGGAAACAAAGTGCTGCTGAGATTTCTGTACTGTGGAATCTGGCAACAGAATTGTAATTTTCACAGTTCCTCTGGAGCTGGCCATACTCCTCTCTCTTCCATAGTCTGGCAGTCATTGGGGCTGTGGCAAATCCTGATTTTCTCCTCTATTAGCCAGGTCTTGCTCATGTGATCAGCAGAGAGGTTATTTACATCTCATCTACTGCTACAAGACCAGGCAGGAGATTGCTGTATTGCTGCCTTTGAGTCTCCAGGAACTTTAAAATAGAGCCTTGAAAAGTTTGCCTTGGGAGTCCAAAAGCAGAGAGGAAACCCTGGCCTACTTCTGCTCAATGTAGGCTGCTGAAGGAAAGTACTGCACAAGGCAGGAATGAGATGCTGGGACTACTCTCTGTCTGGAAACAGTTTTGTTTTATTCCCCCTGAAACTTCCCCCTCTCCCCTTGCATATTACAAATTACAGTTGGCTCCTTTGGGCTTCTTGTAATTTAGCCTAGAAATGGGAAAGGAAACATAGAAAAATCACTGTACCATGTTTGTTTTCTTCAAAATGAGTTTTGGGTTAAAAGCCTGAACTGTGGTCATTTCTTTCCTGACAAAACAAAACTCCAGGAGAGATAATATTTCAGAAGTGTCTGGGGTTTTTTTCACCCCCCAGTTTTTTATTCTCTCAAATGGTATTTGATTCTGTTCTGTACCTTCCCAGCAGATGGTGTGCCTGCCTCCCTGAGAGCCGAGACCCCAAGCAGAATGCAAATTAGATGTCCATGTAGGCAAGGAACCCTCTCCCCTGTCCTTAGAGGTGGGTAGTGATGCTGCCACAACATTCTTGAAGGAAAAATGTCAACATTTTGGATTGTGTGACTGTATGTTTGAACTGCAGCAAAGGGCAGGTGTCTCTTCCTTCAGTACCCTCCACACTCACAGGCAATTAAGATTTGATTATTAATAAGAAGGGGGGAAATACCTGATTTTATTTGCGTTAAGTTCCTTTATAAAATCATTTATACTGAAAAACAAGAAAAAAAAAAGGCCAGCTGCCAAAATTGCTTTGTCTGTCCCTTAGAAATGGGAAAAAAAGAAATTATTGTGGAACTGCAAGCTACAAACGTGGCAAAATGATGCTGTAAGACATAACAAAGCTTGCTGTAAGTACCCCTCAGGTAAACAAGTCCTGCAGGAAAATCCTGGCAAGATGGATAAAGCTGTTACAACTGTCCTCTAGATGTCATGATGTAGAAAAGAGGAGCAGCTGGATACCAGGATGCCACACTTGAAGCTAAATGAGCTTTGACAGGATTGTTAGAGAAAAACTACAGTAGGGAACGGTAAATTCGCCGTGGGGCCCATCCTGATGCGGAATGTTCTGGAACAACCAGGCTGCTGCTCAGGTACCACTGGCAGGAAACGCTGTACCGAGCCCAGGGGAGAGGGACAGGCACATCCACATCAGGCCCACACTGGGCATTCTGGCTCTGTCGTTCAGGGTGAATTTTTGGTGCCTTTCTTGTTTTGATAAGTCAGAGAGTGTGCAGCTACACCCACAGCTTTTGCCTCTTTAGGTTCCACCTCCTACCAAACCAGCACGGTTTCTACATACATATCTACCTATAAATAAAACGGCAACATAAATAAATAATGACACCAGTAAATATATACACATTAGGAGGACTTGCTATTACAACTTTACTTGCAGATATTCCCTAATACAGACAGGGCCTAATGGTCTTGTCCAACAGCTGTTTCTTACAAAAGAAGATAAAACAAATCAGAGACTTGGAATAAGACACTCAAGAGTAAGGACTGCATGATTCTTTCATACATATGTCTCTAAAAGTCTGGAGATCAGAGTTCAGTGAAGAGGAATGGGAGAAGTGGTGATAATAGACATTATTAAACAATCTGGAATATTCAGAACTTCAGTTACAAAATAGAAATAATTATCTTGCTCTTCAAATTCCTGAAATAACCTTTTCAGAATCTTTTGTTTTACAGGGCCTGGCTCATTAAAGTTGTGATGATTTAAAGGTGTTCAGAGCTGGTGTGTCTCAAAGTGTGTTTCTTTCTTTCCAACTCTATCCCTCTGTTAAAGGAAGCATCACCTACCCTCACCAACAAACCTGACCTCTCTGAGGTAAACCTTTCTCATGTGCAAGAGCCATCCCAGAGGTGCAGCACGTGTGAGATAGGCCAGTCATCTGGGGGAAACAAGGCCAAAATCATACAGTGTAACACTTGTTAATCAGAACTAGGTGTATCTCTACACTGGCTGTCACAAGTAGAAAACCAGGGTGATGTTTAACAGGAAGAAATGAAGAAGAGAGGGAGAAAGTCTTGGAGAAATAATACAAGAAAGTGTCCCCGTGTTAACAGATGACAAAATTGTGGAAGGAGTGTCCACACTGTGACACAGAGCAAGCACACAGAGGTGCAGGGTGATGGTGGTGGCAATTGAGGGTAATTGTCCCTGTGTCTTGAGGGCTCCAAAGGACAGAGACACAAGGAGCCTTTTGGTGCCCGAGAGGGGACACCCTGGGGCGCTTTCTACCCTCAGCCCACCTCCCACTGTATATATAACTATGGGGGTTAAAAAAAGAGAGCCCTGTCTGGCTCCTCTGCACTCACCCACAGTCCCTGCCCAAAAGTCCAAACAAAATGTGGCTGCTGAGCCTACAAACACACATCTCAGCACAGGTGAATGCTTAAATACTATAGATAAATGTCATCATAGAATCAGTTGGGTCATAAAAGACCTCTGAGATCATCCAGTCCAACACACCTTGTCAACTACACCACAGCACCAAGTGCCACCTCCAGTTAGTTTCCTGAACACCTCCAGGGATGGTGACTCCACCACCTGGAGCAGCAGCCTGTTACCAGTGCTTAACCACCCTTTCAGTGAAAAAAATCTTCCTGATGTGCAACCTGAACCTCCCCAGAGCAACTTGAGGCTTTGTTCTGCCACTGCCATTTATCCCAGGCCTCCTACTTTAATGACAAAGGTAATGACAACCACAACAAATGCTGTTTGGGGTCTTCAGTCTGATAAGGAGCTGCTCTGTCCCGCAGCCCAGCACTGAATTCCAGGGACACTCCAGACTGGCTGCTCCGGAGGGGACCTCAGACTGGGTCAGGTTGGAAGGGACCACAGAGGGGCACCTGGTCCAACCTCCCTGCTCAGGCAGGGGATCCCAGAGCACAGGGTTGTGTCCAGTGAGGGAGACTCCACAACCTCTCCGGGCAACCCGTTCCAGCGCACCCGCACAGGTCAGAAGTTCTTCCTCATGTTCAGGTGGAACTGCTGTGCGTCAGTTTGTGCCCGCGGCCTCTTGTCCCTTTGGCACCACGGAGCAGAGCCGGGATGCATCGCTCGGCACGGTGCCTTTCCATGCTCACACACCCCGGAGAGGCTGCGGCACGTCTGGGCTGGGCGGAGGGGCCGAGCGCGGACACCGCCGGGGTAGCTCCGCCCGCCGCCATGGCGGCCCCGCCCCACGCTCCGCCCCCCCCGGCGTCTGACGTCACATCCGCGGTGCCCCGGTAACGGCCGGACGTGGCGGGCGCGCCGGGAACCCGGAAGCGGCGGCGGATCGGGGCGGGCCCGGCGGCGGCGGCGGCAAAGTAGTCCCGGGGGACGCGGCCGGGTGTCGGCGGCGGAGGTGGTTGCAGTCGGTCAGCGCCTGGGGCGCAGCGCGGCGGGACTCTCAGCAACTACCGGCGTGCTCGGGCTGCGCGGTGGCGCTCGGAGCGGCAGCGGCGATGGCGGCGGACAAGGCGGGTGAGTGCGGGGGGTGCGGCCCCGCCGGGCCCGGGACGCCCGGGCGGAGGGATACGCGGCCGCGCTGAGCGTGGCGAGGCACGGCCGCAGGGCCTGCTGTGTGCTGTGCCCCTCCGCCGGGCAAGTAGTGCCCCGTGCCTGGTGGCCGCGGGTCCGGGCCCGTGTGGCACCGGCAGGGACACCGGCAGGGCCCGGTGCGGACGGGGCCCTGCCCTCGGCAGGCCGCGCTGGGCTGTTTCCCCTCCTGGCCTGGAAGGGCTCGCCGGGAGCGCCCTGTGGACGGACCGGCGGGGAGGGGGGAGGCTCCCAGGGCTTCATAACCCCTGCAGAAGTGGAGCTTCTGTGTTGATTTGTTAAACTGGGGCGTGCGGAACGTGCGAGGGAGGTTATAACTCGCGGAGGTGCTGCTGGAGCTCAGGCTGATTGCCCCGGGGATGCCGCGTTGGTTTCAGGGCGCGAGTGGGTCTGCCCTGAACTCGGCCCTGAAAAGGCACACTAGAGAGAAGTCACCGAGACTAAAAAATAAGTGGCCATCTGGTGAACAGGCAATAAATCCCAAATGCAGTTGCTGAGTAACACCCAGCACTGATAAGCTCCTGCTCGTCCATCTGCCATAAGATTCCCCATCATCCCCACAAGTCTTCCTTGCAGGAAAGCTCCTTCCCTCAGGTGGCAGCTCGGGGGGAGAAGAGGGCGATGGGCAGGAAAGCCTTAACTACAGAATTGCACTTAATAGAATCATGGAATATCCTGAGTTGGAAGTGACCTGCAAGGACCATCCTGGCCCTGTGTGGGGCAGTCCCAAGAATCACACCATGCACGTTGCCCAAACTCTTCCTGACCTCTGCCAGGCTTGGTGTTGTGACACTTCCCTGGGGAGCCAGTTCCAGAGCCCAACCACCCTCTGGGGGGAAAACCTTTTCCTGATACCCGACCTAAGCCTCCCCGACACAGCTTCATGCCATTCCCTTGGGTCCTGTCACTGGTCACTTGTGTTGTCTGGGGCGTTTTCAGTTGGTTTTGTGTGATGGGAGAGTTATTTAAAATTACCTTGAGCATCTTTTATTTTGGATGCTAAATACAAAATGCCTCAGTATCTGGAAAATAATTATGGGGAAAATTAGTGTACCCTACTGAGTGATGTTTACTAAACCATCAAGTGTTTTTAATAAGAATTGTAAGTAACTCCTAAACTATAGGGAAAAAAAATTGGCATTAGTTTTTCAGTATTTTTGGTGGTTGTTCTTTGAAGTGTTGAAGGAACTTTTCAGTTGTACTTTCTTAAAAGTACGTGCCCAAATGACTCAGAGGTGTGAGCTGTGGCAAGATATTCTACATGCTGTGCTTCTTCATAGCAGCGAGCTACAATTAGCTTTCCACTGAGAAGTGTTCACTTATTGCATGGCACAAAAGCAGCCTATTGTACCTATACTGGTATTATACCTGTGCTGGTAGTGATGGGCATCATACAGAAGGTAAAATGTAAGTCTTGGTGCCACAAACTTGTTATAAAGGCTGGCTACTGGCTGGTCTTCATACCCTTCAAAATGCTTTTGGAGCAAGAGTCATGTGATAGATTCCTCACCTTTCAAGAAAGAGATTCTCCCCCTGCCTGTAGAGTTTGGAAATAAAAAATAATTCCAGAGATGCTCTCTTGTTCAACAGCACAGTTCATGGAAGATGTAATTTACAGGGCGTAGGAACAAGAGAGCTCAGGAACAGCAGTCCTTGGAGAAACGGAGAGCAGGTATGAGAAGGATAATGATTGCAGTCACTCTCAGGTGTCTTCAGGTATGTGTATGTGGGAGATGTGCCTTCTTGTTCCTTTGATGCTATTGTGGCAGCAAGCCCATGAGGAGAGCAATCTCCTTTTCCAGGTGGCAGCCTCATGCTTTTCCTTGTTCTCCTCTCCTAGAGCCAGTTTTCCCCAAGTTCTGCTGCCCACCATGATGTGACTTCTCCAGCAGGAACAGCTGCCTGCTGGTGCAAAGCAAACCAGGCTCCATGACATAGTGTTTCTGCTTCTCAGCCCCAGGATCAATAGCTGGGAAGATAATTCCCTGGCTGGATCCTTTAACTTCCAGCTCAGTGCAGCAGCTTCCTCCAGATCAAAATCTGAGCAGTTGATTTTTACATCCTTTTCCAGGTTGTCCCTTCTGCCCCTCATCCTGAGCCTGACAAGTTTAGTTTTGGGGTTGCTCTGTACTCCTGAAGGTTAGACAAATGGAAAGTTAAACAAACATTAATACAATTTACAGAGATAAATCAAGCCCTGTCCTTGTGAAGCATCTGTGCTGTTCTGGATGTTCCAGCTGATACCCACAGCTACTGTATGGATGGGAGCAAGTTGGAGGTGACTGGTGTGCCACGTGTTACCCACACCACGGGCTGCTCCAAGGATGCCAGAGAGCTCTGGATCAGAGCCAGCAAGTGGCATGCTGTGTGTTTTCCCAAGGAACAATTTTCCTACTTGTTGCACTTCCAGATGCCTCAAGGAACATGGAAGTAATAGTTTTATTTGCAAGCACTGGGATGGCCATTTGCAGCCAACAGCAGTTCTTCCCCCCACCCCTCATTTAGGTGGAATTGCTGGGTTCTGTCCACTGCCTTGTGCCAGCTTTCAGGTGATTCATGTTGGAAGGATCTCCTGCTAATAAAGATCAGCTGAAGCTAAACAAGAATGTCACTATTACACTGGGCTGGAATGACCATTAAGTCTTCCTTGGGTTTCAGTGTGCTTGGATAGAAAGGGTAGAGAACAGCTAAAGTGTTTTTTTCAAAGGACAAAGCCATGCTGTCCACTGTGTCAGCTGGACTTTAGTTTTGTTTTCTCAGTTCAGGTTTCACAAACCTGCATTGTTTACTGAGTTGTAGCAGGCGTGGCTGACTGGATTACAGCCATAAAACTTACTTTGTAGGAGAAGGGACAGCTCTTTTTTTCCTTAAAGTAGGTGGGTTTTTTTAATGTGCCAGCTCACTTAGAGACAGTGAAATCTGAAGACTTGTCCTAATTTTTCCGCAGTAAATACATCTAACAGCTGTGTAAGGGGTGCTTTTATTGCAGACCTTAGACAAGTGTCTCTTGGTTTATCTGCACTTAACTGAAGACATTTTCTTCAGGACTTAGACTTCATTTGAGATGCTGGTTTTATGATCCTGCATACAATGGCATTAATCAGTAATGCACTCGGTAGTTGATGGCTCTCTACTAGGTAAACTTGTGTGTTGGTCAGACTGAGAGTTATCAGCTTCAAAAGTTTTGGAGTCTCAAGGCTCTGCACTGTGTTTACTTTTACTAGCACAGTCTGAAAGTCATGCTGAGCAAGTACAGCAGATAACACCACTGTTAGTGTGAAAGTTTGAGGGAAGATGCATTTGCATATTTGCTCCTGTTCTAGAGATCCTTGGAGGGTGATAGCTTTCTGTTCATCTGTATAACCATAAGGTTTGGAGCAGGAATCAGATCCATGCTATATTTAGCTTGAAGGAGAGGTGCTTCTTGTTCCTTTCCTTTTTCACTGTGGAAAGCCTTTGGCACATAAAACATTTTCTGAGCTTTTTTATGTTTTAAATTTCTCTTCTGCCTTTCCCTTTCAGGGAGAAGGCAGTGCAAGTGGTGTTGATCAGTGCCTTATGCAGTCAGATTTTGTAGCAGGTGTAGGCCCCTGAGGGTCCATCCCCCAGAGTACTGAAAGTGCTGAATCCTGAATTTTGTCTAAATCACAGTGGGTTATGCTTGCAGGTGTAAGGTGGTTGGGATTTTAAAATCTCTACTTTGTTGACATCTTGAAAGTCACAACCAAATATTTATAATTCTTGCTCAAACATGTTGTTGCAAAGGGCAGTGGAAGGGATCTGTCTTCCCAGCCACAGACACAAACTTAATCGATTATTGTCTGTTTCGTGCTCACTGTGGATGGTAATTGATGAATCCTCTGAGGTGTGGCTGTCCCTACTGTTGCTCTTTGCCCCATATTTGTAAATTTTCCTAGTCACTGGTGAGTGATCCAGATATATTGGTGATGGTAGGGGATGGATTTTGCAGAGGAGCTCATAGCTAAGTGTTTTCATTTGTTCAAAGTGAGAACAAAATTAGAAGTTTGCATTACATCTCTGAATTCTAGGGAAGAGAAAAAAGGGATTGACTTCACAAAGCCTACCCAGCCTGTTAGGATAGCAAAAGATAGGCTGGAGCAAATCTTCCACTGTGAAAATCAAGATATCATTTTCTGCAGAAACAAAAATCATTGCTGGTTTCTAGAGTCTCAAAGTTGTAAAGTTTCAAAACCAAATGATTTTTGTATGTTCTAGCACATTAGCTAACACTCTTAGAAGTAATCTGTCTGGTGTGGTGATTGGGGGGTTGGTTCTTTTACCTCCAGTAGTTTGTGTTCAGCAGAAGGAAGGGCTTAGTGGGGTGGGGTTTTTTCCAGCTTCTTTGGCATGGAATGTCTGTGCTTTCCAATGCAACTTCACCGAATTCTTAATTGCATGATCACAACAGGATTTAGTTGATTTCTTTCGGAAAAATACGCTCAATGGTGACTGAAACAAACCATTAGGAATTCTATGTAAAAGAAATGGAAGGCAGTTATAACCTTTATTGCATTGCTGTGTAAATGCATAAAGGGGCCACCATCATAACTGCTACACATTCTTCTTGTTGTCTTAGTCTGGAAAAGGATATAGTAGAACTGGAGAAGATTCTGGGGGGAAAAATGTGAGGAACATGCAGAATAAACTGCTCCTGCTCACTCCAAAAGAGAGATAATTCAAAGAAAGATCTGTAAGATTTGGAGAGAGGCTGAAAAAGTGAATAGGCAGCATTTGCTTGTGCCTTGCAGTATAATCCCTAAACAGCATTTGATGGAGTATATTGAAGAGTACAAAAGTATGGAGAGGGTTTTTTTAAATAATGTGTCAGGTCAGTCACTGATAATTAACAATGATGGTTCCGTTGCAGCCTCTTTTTTAGGGAGATACTTTTCCAAAGCAGGGAGCTGTGTGGAAGGTCCAGTGTTTACTCTTGCTTTTTGCTGATTTCCAGAGCATCTCTTGCTTGCTGTTTAGGAAGCAGCATACAGGATGCTTGGATGTTTCATCTCTCAGCCAGTGTGGTACCTATTTCATGATGCACGGACTTCACTGCTGGTTTTTGAGTAAAATAAGACAATCTTAGTGTATGGTCGCAGCTTTAAAGAGAAATCTGAACTATATGGATTGTCAGCTAACCAGCATTTTTTTATTTATTGAGCACAGTAATTTACATTTTATGGAGAGGAATTCACTAGTGTAGAATCATTTGGGATACAGATAGTGTAGTAGTGAGATTGTGGCAGTTATCTGGAAAGTTAATTGTACTGGCAGGAGGATCTTGAGAACTGGAAGAAACAAAATAGCTGTCATCACACTTGTGAACTTGTTTGTAATTTTCTGTCCACTTTACAGATCAAGGTGCCGAGAAACATGAAGGAGCAGGTACTTCTGGGATTACAGATCAGGAAAAGGAATTGTCGAGCAGTGCATTACAGGCGTTTCAGGTGAGACAAAGCCAAACTCTGAGACTTCTCATTTACCACATAACTCCTAAATGGGCCTATATAATTGTTCTTCCTGTTTTTTTAATACAGTTGCAAATGCATCAACAGAATATTATATGGAAAGTAGCACTAATTGTGTTGTAAAATCAGCACATGCATTTTCTCTCTGATGTGATGTGAGAAGACTGAACAGGATACTTGAACAAGAACACGTTTAATCTTGATTCTAAAAACTTAGTAACCTTAAAAGCTATATGATGGTTTAATTAGAAGAAGCAGGCTGCTATTCTGTGCCAGCAATGGAAATCCAGATCTCTCTGAAGAATTAGCCATTTCAAGCTAAAAGTGTTGTGTTAAAGGGTTTAAAGGAACCATGTGTATTTAAAAAAAGCAACACAACAACCTTTTTGTGTTTTAGCATCATGCCCTATTTCGCTTTCATATACTGCTCTGTCACTTGCATTAAAACATATTCTGCAATGCATAACACCTACAGGTGGTATTTACTACCTGTTTTGTAGACTTTTTGTGTGTGTGTGTTAAAACTCAGATACCAGGTCTTCTGGTTTGTTTAGTTATTTTTCTGTATTGTCTCCTAATTTTATTTAGTGAGACAGGAGGTATAATTGCTTTCCCTTTCAATTGTTGTGTCTCTGTCTGCAAAATGCCTTCTGTTAATTCAGTTTTGGATGTGTGAAACAGGTGAAGGGGAAGAATTTAAATGCTCCTTTTTGGAGATTCCTGCTTGAATGCTTCACTCTGTATTTTAAATTTGTCTGGAATGTTGTTACATGACGTTGTTACATGTTGTACATGTAGTTGGTCCTTAAACTGACTACAGCTGGTGTTGTTCACTGATGCCTTCTTGAGTGCTGTCTGGCTCAATTATTCTTTTTCAATAACATTTTTATCATTGGTGTTTGATCCTGAGAACTGAAGGCACACGAAAGTTGTTTGTTTTCCACCTTGTCCACAGACCTACATGACTAAAATACATTTGATCTGATGATGACTCCATCTTTACTTTTTTACTGGTCCAGTGTATCTGATTTATCTCATTATGTTTTTCTTGCTTTAAGAACTCCCTAAATTCATGGAGTTGAGGTGGCAATGCATGTGAGCAGAATTAATCTGGTGCCTTGTTTGCCAATTTTCCTTCTATTGAGTGGCTGTAAATAGCATTGTGGACTGCCTTGCATGCTGCTTTATCATATTACATTTCAAATTTCAGTCTTGATAGAATTTATATAAAATTTGGTGTTACATTATAGTTCCTTTCTAATAGAGGGGCATAAAGGACTGTTAGCTAATGAAAAATACTACAAAATATGCTGAGTATGTAAAGGTTCAAGGTTTGTAGTCCAGCCATGGTTAGAAGCCTTGTTGCTGTGATCTGAAAGCTACTTCTGTTGAAGAGGAGCTCTGAGCATGAGCACAAGAAGAGAATCCCTGGGAGATGAACTGCCCCAATTTAAGAACAGACCAGCAGTTGAGTTGCAATCCCCGTGTTTGTGCACATGATCAGTCAACAGTCTGTGCTGTTGGTGCTTGGAGTAGTGAGAACGCTGTCAGTGTCCTGCTACATCTGTCTCTCTGTGAGTTGTGTAACTGGGCTTTCATGGGAGACTGAAGGAGCTGGAATGGTTCCGTTCAGAGTAGCTGCAGAATGGCAGCTGTCTTGGAGAGAGCTGAAGGCCCTCAGAGTCCATCTCTGCTGTATTCTTTCCTTAATAGAGGAAATTAGTCAGGAGCTCAGGAGAAGCTCCATGGAACAGCTCTTAAAAAGGAGGAGGAAGTGGAGGGTGGTTGTCATACTGGAGAGCTTAGCTTTTGGTTGTGAACCATTGACAGAGATGGAAATGAATCTGCTTATCTGTCTGATCTCATTGGAGGTAACTCTGATATGAAAGAGGCGAGTGTGATTCTTCTGTGTAGGAATGGCACAGTTGAGAGTTAAGTGTCATTTAGGCTTAACGTAGTTGAAAGAGTCAAGAATTCTCTTTCATTCCTTGATGCCACTGAATTCCTCCTGTACCAACACAGAAAAGACCAAAACTGAGAACAGGCAGAGGTGAGCCTTTCTGAAGTCCTTGTTTATTCCTGAGGTCAAAGAAGGGGATTTTTTGATTAAATCACACATCAGTGGAGCATCATGCTTTGCTCCTAGTTTCTGTTTAGGCCTACTTGGGTGACTGAATACTTCATCCAGCAGCTAAAACTTGTAAAAATGTTTTTTAAATCTATACTTGGAAAGTGACACCCTCTTTTTCCAACCTGTCTTAAGCTGACTTCCATGGATTAAATTGTAGCTCACTATATGTCCAGGTGAAGGGAAGGATGGGCTGGGACTTGTGTAAGCAACTGCAGCCTCTCAATGTTCATGTAATGGGGAAAGATTATGAAAACTGAGGAAACAGAGTATTGAAACTTAATATATAACTAAGAGAAATCAGAGTAACACTTGTCATGGAAATGGCTGTTTGTCATAATTAACTACATAATTTGTTCTTCCTCCACCAGATTATTTTTGAAGTTTGGGTATGGCTTCAATGTTTAGTTTTAGTTCTCATACATGTTAATCTGCATAAATAACGAACTGTGTGTGCTGGCATTTAGTTCACTTCACTTGCTGTTGAGAAGGAAAGACTTTGTATCTTCTAATGCGTCTTTGTGGTATGTGTGCAATTTCCAGGCTGGGAACTATGATGCTTGCTTACAACACCTAAATACCCTTCAAGACATCAACAAAGATGACTACAAAATTACCTTGAATACTGCTGTTGCAGAATTCTGTAAGAGTAACCAGACTACAACAGACAATTTGAGACAAACTCTTAACCAGCTGAAAAACCAGGTAATGCAAACATTGACATAATACATAATTGACATAATTTTGAGTACAGATAATGGTGGTCACATCTTTCAGTGAAATAGGAGTAAAACTTCTGCCCCTTGTCCTTTAGATTTAATAAAAGTATAAGAAAATAACACTACTTTCAAACATTTGTGTCAGTTTAATCTTTTAGAACAATTTTTTTAGTTATGCTTTTGGTTATTGTTGAAATTGATCTGAGAGTATAATCATTAAGACCTGCTATGTTCTTTCAGCAGAAAGTTCCTTAACCTGGAATAGTTTGTGAAATAATAAAAAAGTGAAAATATTGAAAAAGAATGATTACTTTACTCCTCAGTTGACAGCTATCTATTTAATTGTGTATTTTTTGCTGGGTTTATGTGCAACAACAGTAAAGTTTATTAGATTATAACTCTTACCTATCTTTAGAGAAATTCTTAGCTTTGGATTATTTTTTTAAATATCTGATGGTTTAAAATCATAGACACTGGAAGTGTAATGAAATGAGTGGGGTTTTTTTCAGGTTCACTCTGTTGTTGAAGAAATGGATGGTTTGGATGACGTTGAGAACAGTATGCTGTACTACAATCAGGCTGTTATTCTGTATCATCTGCGCCAGTACACTGAGGCCATATCAGTGGGGGAGAAGCTGTACCAGTTTATAGAGCCTTTTGGTATGCAGACAAGAGTTTTGTTCATGCAATAACCACAGAAAGAGCATTCAGTCATTCTTGCTGTCAGACAACTGATTGGTTATTTGCCTAATATGATTTTTAAAAAGTAGATAGAGTTTGGGATGAAGAATGTTTTACTTATATCAAGGACAACAACCAAATCTGGGGGGAAGGCACTTCAGAGACATTTAACAGACAAGTATGAGGAAACTGAAATTGATTTTTTTACAACGTGAAAAGGTATTTATGTAAATGATATGTACAAAGTAATGGAATGTTTTAAATCTAATATTTTTACTTTTGCCATACTTGTATGAAATAGCTTCATAATCCTTGTTGAATTTGAGAAGTGAGAAGTCTGAGGGATGTGTGTGTGTCAATAAATTAAAGAAATGCTACTGTGCTTCTCTTTCAATTCCTCACAGTTCTCAATATGCATAATTGGGACTCTGTGAAGTCAGATGTGTTTGTCCAGAATCTTTTCAAGTTCTGTGGGATTCTGCATTTGCACATGTCTCTCTCTGTTTAGATGCTGCATCTTTGGTGTTGACCTTGCTTGGATCAATTCTCAAAAGCTGTGAACATGAAACACTTGTTAAGCTTCTTTAGTCTCTGCTCCTGTGCTGATGCCATTTGAGTGAATGAGCTTCCTTTTCAGTACACCTATCTATGTATGTGTTTCAGTGTTGCACACTTAGCTAGGTGGCTGCATTTTTTCTTCTTATGTAATATATTGGGTTTTCTCAAAATGTTACATAGATGCACTTTACAGTAATTTTTTTTTCCTGGTCATATTTGGAAGGATGAGTATTAGAGCTGTAAAATATTTTTTACTTCTTTGCTTTATACAGAAGAGAAGTTTGCCCAGGCTGTGTGCTTCTTGCTGGTAGACTTATATCTGTTAACTTACCAAGCTGAGAAAGCCTTGCATCTGCTTGCTGTCCTGGAAAAAATGATCTCACAGGGCAACAATAACAGCAAGAATGGAAAAAATGAGGTAAATGAGCTTAAAATCATATGAATGTCACTAAGTCTTTACTACAACTACACTAAGTCTTTACCAGAATTATGCTTCAACTGAATCCAAAGTTGGTATTTTAAAATACTTTTGAATTATAAAACTCATCTGTGGCTTTAGACACCAACTTAGACATGTTAATAACTGAGTTAATTGTGTACAGCAGTTGTTTATTCCTTCTCTTTCACCTTTCCTCTTACACAGAGGGAGCTAAGATGTCTTTGAGTCAGAGGCTTGCATTCGAAAGATAGTTGTCTGCAGGGTCAAACACATGTAATTTTCCTTGTTTGTCCTGGATTATGACCATATGAGGCCTAAATTTGAGACAGAAATCAGTGTCTGAGAGGCATTGCAATTGAGTTGCATAGGATGGGAAATAAAGTATCTTTTGCCCATAGTGTCTGAAAGTATGAGGTGTACTTTGAAATGAATCCATTGCGCGTCTGTTGGAAAACTCAGTGGAATCAGGAGTGGCTTGGAAATGAAAAGAGGACACTTCAGTCTTTTCCTGTTGGTGGAATGTCACACAAGATAACATGTTTTGTCTTTAAGTTTATAATAATTCTACTGAAGGAAATATTAAAGACATACTGTAGAATGTGCAGAAAATCCTTCTGGGTAAAATATTCTTCTCAACTGCAGAGTAATGTAATGTAACACTAATGCTATTATAAGAATTCTGCTTTTCACAGGCTAGTGTAGTTGTGGATTTTGATTGTTAAGCTGAAGTTACAATTTTTGCTGGTATATTTTGATGTTAAATACTGTGAAATACTACTAAATAATTATTTATGTGGGTCAAATCTGTCAACTGAATTTAAATGGTGACTAACAGTAACACTTCCATTTTTTTTTTTTGTTTGACAGTCAGGTAATAATACAAATAAAGATTCCTCAAATCAAAAAGCTGAAAGTGGAGCTTTAATAGAAGTTGCTAAATCTAAGATACATCAGGTCAGTGACTGTGTATTATTTATACAGAAACATTTCTTCAAGTTTTTTTTAAAATGAAGTTCCATCTCCTTCAAATCTAATTTAGCATGAATTGTGGTACCCTGTCTTGTCCTTGCTGTAAAACAAAGGAATGAATTTATTTAACGCTTCGTTTTTGTAACATCCATATACAGGAGAAACCTGACCTAACACAACCACCTCCTCCATTTCAGTCCCTGCAGTTCATAAAAATTTCTTTCAACTGCAGTTAACTGCACTGACTTTATACCTGTTAGACCTCCAAAAGTCTAAATCTGCTGATGTTTTATTTCATTGTACTGTTGTGTTGAAAAACGTGTGAAGAAACAGAAAGCTTCTCTATCAGCATTCACTTACTAATGCTTTCAGTTTAGTAGGTGAATGTCTGAGAATTAAGAGGTTACATTATTTTAGTTAGTTTGTCATTTGGGGTGGTAGTATCTGTGTTTGAATAGAGAGCAGCTGTTGACCATTGAACAAAATATTCATCTGCTTATTGTAAATATAAAACCTATAAATATATTGTTAAAAGTCAGAATAGAATTTCTTTTTTTATGAAGACTTTTTGAACAGATTTTTACTACGGATTTTAAAGATGTCTGTAAGAGATGTGTAGTAAATCCCTAGATAGAGTTCATCTTGGAAACCTGCACAAGTTACTGCATATTATTTAAGAAATTTAATTTTTCCACAGTATAAGGTGAGGGCGTACATCCAGATGAAGTCACTAAAAGCATGCAAAAGGGAGATCAAGTCTGTTATGAATACAGCTGGGAATGTAAGTATTCTTAAGACTCTTGTTTTTCAAAACTAGATGTTAATGTTATCTATCTTAGAACTGAATTTTCTAATGTTTTGTTTGCGTGTGGGGTTTTTTGTTGTTGGGGTATGTTTTGATTTTGGTGTTTGTGGTTTGGTTTTTTTGTTTCCTTGGGGTTTTTAGGTTTGTTTGTTTGTTTTCAGGTGGGGTGTTTTTACTACATATTTGTGAGGCTTGTGTCTTCCTGGAAAGCAGTTTCTTGTTTTATATAGAAGTTCTCAACTCAGAATTACATCCAACAACCCAAATCAGTTCTGCTTTAACTGAGAAACAGGGAATGGGAGAAATGCACTTCCCTTTTGTTGCCAGTTTCAACAACTGCTACTTGAACAGAAATCCTTCTGGATCATGAGGTCTCTGTTGGCAGACCGGGAAGATGACAGTCCAGGAGTAACTGCAGGGAGGGAAGTGTGGGGAGAAATGTACTGGAAGGCAGGTTGGAGAAAGTTTGGAGATCCTCTGCACTTGGCCACTGCCATGACAGAGTTCTCTGGAATAACAGTGGGTTTGAGAGCAGCCCTAAAGAGTACACGTGATTTGGTAGTTCAGAGGGGACTGTTAATCATGTGCTCAACAAAGAAATGCTGCTGCTTGAGAGTAATAGGGCCTAAGCCCATTTAATATAAAAATGGCAATGGAGGCAAGCTGTTTCTGCAGGGATTTAACAGCAGTAGTAGAAATCATGAATTGGAAGAGAACTAACTATTGTTTTCTTCTTCACAGTCAGCTCCTTCTCTCTTTCTTAAGAGCAATTTTGAATATTTGAGAGGCAATTATCGTAAAGCTGTCAAACTTCTAAACAGTGCAAACATTGCTGAACACCCAGGCTTCATGAAAACAGGTAAAATAGAAAACCTTCATCCTGAGAGTACTTGAATGTGTAGTATAATAGGACTACTTGTTCTTGTTAAGCATATTAATGATTGCTTGGGTAAGTTCTGAATGTTATGGGTTTATATGCTGGATGTGCTTTTATCTTTCTTGTGCTCCTTCATGAAACACTGTGGTGTTTCTCACTGAATATTCTTGTAGACAATGCTGTGATGATCTATGAAAATGGATTTGTGAAGGTGTAAATGTAATATTTGCAAGGATAATAATTGAGCCTCTAGATCAAGAAATGAAACAAAAGGCAACTTACTAGATCTAGAATTGAAATCTCAGGTTGTACTTGGAGAGGAGACTGTAGCAGTTGTGATGATGATTGTGGGGGAATTGCAGATGTTTCATGAAATGTTAAGGTTTGACTTCTATTGTATGTGACTTTAAACTTTTTATCTTTAGAAAGTACATATGTGTGGACATGCACAGAAACAGAACACCATGTTAACATGTAATTTTTTTAGACATAAGTTGTTGTATACCATAAATGTATCTTCTGTATATACACACTCACTGTATACAGTATTTAAATATATTTGAGATTTAATTGACAGTTTAAAATGTCAGTTTAAAAATACAAAGAGAATGCTGTGTCTTGTGTCAGTAGATAGCTAGGATTTAAAGAAATACTTGTGCTGTACAATGACTGAATTTCTTTGCTGTTTTGTTCAATACTGGTTTTGTGATAGTACTCCTAATTTCCTGTCCTGTAAGACTCTTTTTTAGCTAGTAGATATTGCTGCATAAATTGCTTAGATGACAGAAGTCTGAGTTGATACTCCCAATAAATTTTTTAAACTTCTATATTTGCAGTTAAGTTTCATAGAAAACATTTTAAAAAATTGCCTATTTGCACAGTAGAATGTTCACTTAATAGTCTTCCTAGGTTGTGACTAAAATAACGTCTGTTGAATGTATAATGGGCTATTTCTTGGATTTGGACTCTTAGGGGATTTTTTTTCCTTTTTTTCTTTATTATCTTTAAAGATTCAGTTACCAGCAAATAAGTTGAAAGTTTATATTTTTGTCCTTTAGAAGGACGTTTTGACAGTGTTACCTGAACATGATATATTTAGAAAGAGGAATATATTTCCTGCTTGTGTGGTTGGATTGGCATATTTGTTTATTTTATAAAACTTAGGCAGATAATGTGATTTGACCTTTTCACTTTTATAAGAGTCATCTATTAGAGGACTTGAAGTGCTTGCATGCCAAGTTCTATGGAAACCTCCACGTGAATCCACTTCAACTTGCCATCTGTCAAATTGGCTTTATATCTGGCCCTCCTAGAATATGGTGCACAAGATCAGGGAATCTGTGGTCAGCTCTCCAAGAGAACAGGGATGGTGGGCAGGAATGTATGTTTTTAAAATGGATGTGAGGCAGGGACATAACTCCACAATCCATGAATGTGTTTCATAGACTGCCATAATGTGCTGACCTGTGAGAGAGTGGTTGGAGCATTTCATGGGCTTAGCAACGATTTTCAGTTTCTGGAAATGGTCTTTGCTTGTTCTCTCAGGTGAATGCTTACGGTGTATGTTCTGGAACAATCTTGGCTGCATCCACTTTGCAATGGGAAAGCACAATTTAGGAATTTTTTACTTTAAAAAAGCCTTGCAAGAAAATGATAATGCATGTGCACAGCTGGGAACGGGCAGCTCAGATCCAGGTAAGGAAGAGAGTAAAGTAAATGGTGGAAGAGGGGTGGGTGAATCAAGAAAATAGAGGGTGGAAGGTTTCAGTAGTTATCAGCAAAATTCCTGTCCCATCTGTCTGTGGAGGGCAGGATAAGGAGGGTGAGAATCTTGACGATAACTTGATTTCAAAATATAGTTGCTGTTCCCAGAAATGCATAACAATGATAATGAAATATTTCATGGTCACTGCAGCCAAAGCTGCCCTTGAGCTTCACGTTCCCCACCAGCCCCTCCTTGTTGGTGAGCACAAGGTCCAACATAGCACCTCTCTGCATCGGCTCTTGCAGCGCTTGGGGAAGGAAGTTACCATAAGCATATTCCAGAAATGTGGATTGTTTGTGTGCTGCTGTGTTATCCCTTCAACAGATAGCAGGGCTGGCCCCTGGGAATGTAAGGCAGCTCCTACCTCACTACAGGGGGTTTCAGCACTCAGTCTTCATCATTTTGTTGTTTTCTTTAAAATCTACTTACTAGCACACATTTTATTGTTTTTCCTATTCCTCCCCTGGACCCAAGTGCAACCTTAGGTATCAGTGTGAAGACAGAAAATGTTTAAGCCTCATTAACAACAAAGTGGTTTTCTTCTGGAGTTTCAATGAGTTAGAAAGATGGGTACTTTCACATGTTTGGGATTCAATAGTATTGTATAATATTTAGCTGGAGTGACAAGGAATATTTGTGGTTAGCATTTAATGTACTTCAATCTTTATTAATAAACAATACAATTAATTCATCATTGATACTATTTATGATGTGAAAGGAATTTATTCACAGGGGAGACTAGTGAGTTTTTGTGATGAAAGTGGGGTTTTGGTAATTTTGGGGTGTTTTCCACAGCTTCCCTCTTCCTCTCAGACTTATGTTTTCTGCTCTCCTGAGCTGCACATCCAATATGATGTAATCCTTTTCTGCAGGTAAAAAATTTTCAGGGAGACCCATGTGTACACTACTGACCAACAAACGGTATGAGTTGCTCTATAACTGTGGAATTCAGCTCTTGCACATTGGGAGGCCCTTGGCTGCCTTCGAATGCCTGATTGAGGCAGTGCAGGTTTATCACTCCAACCCTCGTCTGTGGCTGAGAATAGCAGAATGCTGCATTGCTGCCAATAAAGGGGTAAGTAGCTTTGCAAATTTCTTTTTAAAAATGACATATGGTCACAGAAAGATGGAATTAATACCTAGAGTTAAGCTGTGCATTTTAGAGCCCTAATTTGCAACTCCTCTGTGTGAGTCCAGATTGATTAATTTTTGCGTACCTGTGGTTTTGTGTGTTTAATCTGAAGCTGCAGTAGATGGAGGGCAATCTTTGCGTGTGATCTGCTCTTCTTCATGCAGCCAAAGTCTCAGTGTTTCCTCCCTCATTTGCCACTAGAGCTTGAGAGGGGTGAGACTGTCCTGTGGGTAGCCTGAAAGTGGCATAGGCTGAGGAAGCAGAGATGAGCCTTCTCCATCCTGAAGCTGTCACGATCACAGCAGCTGGGCACTGAATCTCTTCTTAGCTGCTGAGACTTCACCTCCTCCTGCTGGCAAAGTGGGTGGAAATATGCTGATGGCAGCGTATTGCATGTTCCTCTGGGGCATCTTGGTTTCAAGTTTGTTTAGGATAAACCCATATGTTAAGATTCAGAAAAGTGGGGACAGGATCGTGTTTGCTCTGAGAAAACGTCACTAAAATAGTATGTCTGTGAAATTAAGATACACTGTACTTGATTTCCTCTGAAACTAATTCACCCCTTATGTGTGAGAGAGTGAGGTTGTAATCTGTAATTGCATCATCTGTGCAGTTATTTCCACAGTATGCCCACTTCACTCACCACACTGGATGTGTGGGATTAATTGAACAAATACCTGTATTCACTCTATTTCCCCTCCACTCCTAAATTCTTTTTTCCCTCTCTGGATGGTCTGTGTGCATTTATTTATTGCACAGTATCAAAATCCTTCCAAATACAAAATTCCTAACTTTTCCCTTGGGAGTTTCAAAGGTGCTCATTATTTTGCTATCTATTTCATAAAATTTAAGAAAGATACTCAAAACTTTATGGCTTTATAGCAGAGTTTTTCTTGTACCCCCATTTCACAGGCACAGCACTGAAGTTTCAAGAGTGTTGTGTCAAAAACAGACTGAATTTTATTGTATAAGTGCTGGCAGTAGTCAGATTGCTCTTGGTTTTATAAAGCACAGTGAATGCAGGACAAAACAGCTTTCTTCACGTTTACTTTGCAATTTTCTGTGTCTGTCCTACTGGGCACGGGTCACACACAGATAAAAAACACATCTGATCATCTCTAGTGAAAAGCTGAGTATGAAAGAGTGGATTAGCTTAGGTTTTGTGGCAAAACCCCAAACCTGCGATTCCATTTACAGGGACAGAGTTGAGCAGTCTGGAAAAGGGAAATACAGGTCCTTATGGGGCACTTCTCTGTTTGCTGCAGAGTAGCCAAAGCAGTGGATCATACCAGGCTTTCTTCCTGCTGCAGTTATAATGTTGTGTGGTGTACCAGAGAGCCTTGAATTCATGTCACAAAACCAGCAGGTTGTTCACCAAATTCATAATTTTAGAAGAAAATAATTAAGTTTGGATGCTGTTAATATTAAAGGCAATGAGGAAGTGTCTTTAAATTATAAGTTAGATTTGCAACATGACAAGTGAAGCCCTAAAGTCAATACTGTGTTTTTATTTGACCTTGTAAATCAATTTGCAATAATATTCCTTTATATGTAAGTATGGATTGATACACTAATGCTCTGAACATCATGCAGAAAAGTAATTTCACTGAAGCTAATTTTCACTCACTTTAGTATTTTAGTTTATAAAATACAGATGGAAGAATATTCCCTTTCAAAATCTGCATTTTAAGCACTGTTTTTGAAATATGTCCTTTGTATTGAAACTCATGTATGTACTTTTTATTTGAAAATAAATGCTGTTATGTCAATATTCTTTTTCACAATAGATTCTGATAAATTTTCTGAAAAGCAATAGCTATTTGAAGTTCAGATTTAGGGTTTTTCCTTAGAACTGCGACTCTTCGTTGCTGATTTCACTTACCAATGAAGTTAAGATTGCTCATGATGAAACAAACCCCAGTGAATACGGTGTAGAGAGAATTCTTGGGACTGACAATTAGGGTGCTTTGAGTTTGTTTGACCCCAGAATGTCTGCATACTCAAAAATCTGTCAAACCTGTTAATTTAATGTATCATTTCATATGCTACTGTTCAGCTTCTTGCTCCCCATGGAACGGTTTGAGAGCAGCTTTTTCAGAGACCGGTTTGAGTGCTGTGTAAGCAGGGAGAGAAGATGGCAAGTGTTACAGTGCCAATTCTGAATATCATTTGGCAGATCATATTGTTTCTTTTTAGACATCCTGTCAGTTCTTTTAATATGACTTGGTTCATTGTTCTTTGCTTTCAAAACAGAGGAGAAACTAGGTCAGTAGGCTATCAGACAAGCTGTCAGAACTAATCTGTGCTTGCACTGTGTGCAGTAAAACCCTCTGCAACACAAAGACAATAGAAGGTGCCTGATCCTTCCCTGTACTTCAGCTTTAAAACCGTGCCCATTATTAATTCCTCTATTTTAGCAAGGTTCAAGGTCTTTTTCTAGCTTTCACTTATTTTGTCAAGCTCTCATGCAACAGCCTTGATATTTTAGTTCTTTTTTTCCCTTTTTCCTTTTAGACATCAGAACAAGAGACTAAAGGTCTTCCCAGCAAAAAGGGCATTGTGCAATCTATAGTAGGTCAAGGCTACCACCGTAAGATAGTCCTAGCATCCCAGTCCATACAGAATGTTGTCTATAAGTAAGTATGTTTTCCATAGGTTATTTTGTTGTTACAGTTTTGTTAAGGGTGTGTATCTGTTTATCGAAGGTTTCTAAACTGTTGTGGAGTAACTGTTCATTCACAGTGAAGAGAGAGGATCGCTAAACGCAGAGTGAGTCCTACCAAAACACCGCTTTGTGCCTCCTCAGGGATGGCCAGCAGGGGGCTCAGCTGGGTGTTCGTGGGAACTAAGGGGAGCATTAAAGCTTGCAATTGATTTGTCTGAAACTTGTCTTTCCAGATTACTAAATCTGGCCTCTTTTTCTCACTTATTTCCTTATTTTCAGCACTCCACTTTAGAAAAGTGCAGGAAGAATCTAGTTGCTCTGCCATAAAACTTCAGGAAGTGAAATCAAGAAAAACAAAGAGAACTTCTTTATAACTATATGGTTGAATCTCTTTGGGCATTGTGGTGTGCTTTCAATGCGTACAAATAGCAAGATACACACATCCTCATAAATTAAATCTGTTATATTAAAACATTATTTAACGTTTTTAGGATAAAATTATTTCAGATATTTCCAGAGCTCTGCTTTTATTTTTTAATTTAGTGGGATTGCTACTTACTGGTTCAAACTTGTGTGTCTCTTTAAGTGATGGGCAGTCCTCAGCAATACCTGTAGCCAGTATGGAGTTTGCAGCGATTTGCCTAAGAAATGCCTTGCTGCTGCTGCCAGAAGATCAACAGGAGCCAAAGCAGGAAAATGGATCTAAAACAAGTAGTCAGCTGGGGGGAAATGCAGAAAACAGTGAAAGCAGTGAAGCATGCAGGTAAACAGAGTTGGATATAAACCTTTCTTTCTGCACAGAGTAACTCTGGGCTGACAGTCTCTGTCTGCTACTTATCCTGTTTGGGTAGCAGGAAAAAATTACATATTTGTAAATTCTCTTAGCAGTGTTGGCCTAGCCAAGGAAATTGTTCAGCTGCTTGTTGTTTTAATTGCTGGTGTGCTAATTTAATAATAAAATACTGAGTTGATTCCTACTAGTCCTAACAACTTTATTAAATTAGACAGTGAAATTCTTTTTTCACTGACCATATTTTTTCTGTGCTGCAAATGTTATGTTTTCCCACACCCTCCCGCTGTGCATATCAGTATTTCTCTAATTGTAAGTGAAGTTTCACATGTTACAGTGATTCTGTGTGTCTGCACATGCATCATGTACTTGATTCAATATATATAAATATCCAGCAGCTCAGTTATAAACATTTCTCCATTATCAGATTTGACATTCATCAGCCCTAGTATGCTTTGTTGTGTTTGTTTTAGTCTAGAAATGGGAAACTAGATTTAGCAGGTAAGTAGGAAAGCAGCATGGAGCAATTGCTTAATAAAATGTACTTTACAAAAGAGTTTAAGAAAAACCTTTTTTTGTCCTTAAAGTTTCAGAAAATGTAACCTGTAGACAGTGTATGTCAAAGGAAGGTGTCTTAATTTTTTGCAGCAGTCCTGATACATTCTTGACTTCCTTTTGAAGAGTAACTTTGACCATAGTTTACAGTTTAATTAAAGACCATTTTAAGAGGGGAAGTGTTATAATAACTAATCTGGAAAGTGTCTTTGTTAGAACTTGAACTACTTAGAGCATAATGAAAAAAAATATTTTTGCCAGACTCAAGTAAAATCCACTTGTCACATGGCAGGATTCACTGCACACTTGCTGTATTGCACAGGCCCAGAGTGCATCCTTATATATTCTGAGGGGGCCTGGACATTAGACTGTGCCTTGGGGTCAGTGGCTGTTACTGCCACAGCAATATTTGAAAGCTGTTCTCTGTAACTCTTTTTTATTCCAATTACAGTTTATCTTGTAAAGTGACCAATGATTTTTGGAAGTTTTGATGGGGTTGTGATTTGTTGTTGTTGTGGGGAGGGTTGTGTTTGGGTTTCTCTGTATTTTTGCTTGGTTGGTTAGTTTTGTGCATTTTTTGGTTTGTTTGTGGTGAATTTTCTTTTTTTTTTCTTGGGGTGTTTTTGTTTTTCTTTCTGCCCTGCTGAGGTGGTTGTGGAGTAACTTTCCCTGGCAAGTTTAGATGCAGCCTATTGGGATGAACCTTCTCTTGTTCAAATGGGACTTCAATTTTAAGCTGATGGGCCTCACTAAGGAGCAGTGATGGAAACAAAATAGTGGCCCTTATTTAGACAAACCCTCCTTTTTTGTATTTTGTTGAGGTGGTTTTGGTTTATTTTTATTGGAGTGAGGAAAGGAAAACAGGCCTTGTATGGGAAGATCCTTTACTACCTTCTGTTTTCAAAACCAGATGCTTCTTCAACTGAAAAAAAGTTAAAGAAAGGGCTCCCTCATATCTCCCAGTGGTCACTGCCAATTGCAAAATACCCACAACAAAAGAGGCTGTTCTTGAATTTGTGTGTCACATTCTGAAAGGTTCTCTAAGGATTTGTTCCTTCTGACAAGGGAACCTCTGTGAGAGAACAGTAAAACACATAAGGCATTTGAAGCAAATCACACTAATTGAACAGGACGGTTTTGAAGCAAATCCCACTAATTGAGCAGCCTGACTCTTAAGGCAAATTCTTCTCTTACTCCCAAGAAAACAGTGAATACTTTTAGTGGTTAAGGGTATTTTTTTAATCTAATTTTTAGCAAAGGCATGAAGTATATACTTAACAGCAATATTTAGTATAGATTTCCTTGGAGTTTTTTGCTCTCTGTTTTGAATGTCTAAGTTGCAATTATCTGCCCATTACAAACAGGTAAGATAAGAAACTTATAAATTAAAAAGTTCTTGTTAAGTGGACAAACTCAGTTTCAAGTCTGAATTCTTTCTAAGTCAGTTTCCAAACCTGTGAGTGTTTCTCTCTGCCATTAGCAAGGCAGAGCTGGCTCTTCAGTTCTTCCAGTCGTACTTTTTAAATAGGAGGAATATGTGCTCCCAGAAAAAGGCAAGCACAATTTTAACACAGTGGAATTTTATTTTTTAAAAAAGACATTTTGAAATAAAAATAAAGGGCAGCTAGAAGTCTAAAGGAAGCTGTAGCACTTTGTGGGTTATCTTTCTAGAGTATTTATGTAACTAGTTTTTAAGATGTCTGGAGAGAGAACTAGTTTACTGCTTTTCTTCCTGGCTAAAAGAAGAGAGGCTACAAATGCAGTGAATTCTGTGTCACTGCAGTTAAAAATGCTTATCCTACACTGAACTTCAAAAATAGCTCAAGGCTGTGGAGAATAGTGTGGGTTGTTTGGTCTGTCGGTCAGATCCTTTCCAGCAAATGTCCCACTTCTTCCTCCTCAAATAGAAGAGCAAGAATAAGAGCATGTACCTCAATCTCTGCATAACCTCAATGCCTTGAATTTTAGGCTGTAGAATTTTTATGTCCTTTTAAATGCAGTGAATAAATACCAGTGCTTTTTACACTGAGAATGTTTAAATTAATTACTATAATAAGTCATCCATTATAATTAATACACTGTTTTTATTCTAGCAATAAAAGTCATGAAGGGGATAAATTCATTGCAGCTCCTCCTTCTTCGCCTTTGAAGAAACAGGAATTAGAGAATTTAAGGCAAGTAAATAACATAAAATATTCACCACGAAATGAGCCTCCTCCTAAACTGTGATTGGCAGCACTTTTGCAGACACCTGCAGCGTTGAATTGTAGCTGTGAGTGCAATCTTTTCTCAAATATGTGTGCTTCCTTTCTTCAGGGCTTTGAGTCTGAACAAGTAGAAACCATCCAGAAATTCAGTTTAGGAGGTAGATTGGTCTGTTTGATCCCACTATCCCTTTGAGACCACAATAAGGCTGGTTTGGATTTCAGTCCCACATCATATGCTTGTTGGATGGGAAAAAAATGAAAGTGGGAAATGGCACTTTTACCAGTGAGAATGGTGTTCCTTTCAGCAGGACTAGATCCATAGTTTGCATAAAATATAAAATAAAAATGCCTCTGTCCAGGCATTTGACTTCCTCACCATGGAAGAACATTAATAAAACATGACTGTAGATTTTTTTCATGTTCTCAGAGATTGTTAAACTACTTGTTCAGCAGTCAGAGTGTTCTCCAAACAGAGTAACTTGCACTTGTCTAAGTATCACATTATCTAGAACCTCTTTACTTTTCCTCAGCAAGCTTATAATTTGCTGGCAGTGTTAATTATTCCAGGTGACTGCCAGCCCTTTGGAAATCTTTCTTACTATAAAGCTTGCACCTGTTTAGGAAAAATAAATATGTTTCAAGTTTCTTTATACTGTTTTTCATACAGTAATTTCCCACTTGAACTTTTGGGTAAACACTTTATTCCAGCCTAGCTCCAGGTAACCTGAGTTCCATAATGATCAGTTTAACCTTTACTTTGCTTCACTGTGTGCAGCAAATGTACTTGTCTTCACCTAAAAGCACTTTAGCAGGAATCTGTGAGGAGATGCTACTGAGACCATGATTATTTATTCCAAAGTGGTGCAAGAGTGTGCTACCCAAAATAGAAAGTGCTGAATTAAAAACAGTGATATGGGTTGTTTGTGGCGGTTTTTTTCTGCTCCTGACTGTTGAAAATGTGTCTGCCATATGTCAAAATTATGTGGTGTCACTTTTGTGATTTTTTTTTTTCAATACATAGTCTTTTTCTTTCACAATCAGCTTTTGTTATGTCCTGATGAAATCTGACAACATGTCAGAAAAAACTTATCAGTTTAGCAAGAAGTACACTGCTTCTGGTAGAGAACATCAGAGAAGGAAAGGAAAAGCATTAATTAATTTTTTGCAAAGAATCTCGAGGACATGAGACCCCTAGAAAATGATTCTGCTGAAACTATTTCTAAGTTTCTGAAGATAGTTATGAAAAGCAAAATACGTTGCATGCAAATAGTAGTCTTGTGTATATATATTGTATATAGTTAGGATGTTCCTGTAGTCTTGCTCACTAAAGAGCTAAGTGAGAAAATTAAAATTCTTGTCAAGTCAGGGAAAACTAAGAAGAAAAAATTCTGGATGTTGTCAAGGATTATCCTAAGGAATACACATCTGTTGTATTCAGTTTTTCCCTCTTAAATCACTGACTGAAAAACCTCTGTTGCTTCTAGAACTGAAACAGGCAACTTAAGTGCCTTTTTTTGCATGATTTTGTACAGTTGCACGTTCTGGTAAGAGTTCAAAATGACTGACTTGACTTTGCTCCTGAATGGTGCTTAAAAAATTAAAAAAGGTTTACAGGTCATATGTATTGTTTGGTACTTGTGCACGAATCAGTTGAGCAGACTGTTCTCATACTAAGCAGTAATTGAATTGCACGATTTTAAAAGCAACAAGCAGAAGTCTGAGTACACCAAACATTGCTAAGAATTTATGCATTGAAAGTGGAAACTCCAGATTTTTCTTGGGAGTTTCTTCTAAACAGTTGTCCTTGCTGCTTCTCATCGTCTGAGAAGCCAATTCCCCAGTTCTGCTCTCAGTCTGTGGTGTGTTTCAGCACACCGGAACAACCCAACACTGTTAGGGTACATCAGAAGTAAAGTTCTGGAAGACAACAGTGCTGCATTTGGAAAATTTTGTACATTTTATTGTAAAAGTTAAGATGGATAGCAACAGACCTTGTTGTAATCTTTTGCTCCCTAGATTGAGGTCTTTGTGTGAGAATATTAAATTTATCCTCCAGAGCAGCTAGGGATAGAGGGATAATTTGATGACCCACTTTGTCCTGAATGGATTTGATCTGCAAGCCCTTGCTGTAAGGCATATGATCCAGTTTTACCATTTTTTCCCTTTCTTTTGACTCTGCTGTTGGCCATCTCCAGTCCATTGCTATCCTTTATTTATTGGCTTACTTGTATTTTTCAAGCATGTATACCTAGTTACTGTATATGCTATTCCAGGAGCACCATTGACATTCCTAATAACTTTACAGGTAATACTGTAAGAACTGCCATTGCCCACCAGTGTGCATTTTCTCTTCTCCACATCTACCAGTTTTGCCTCATTTCTCCATTTAAAGGTTGCAGTGGCTGTTTGGCCCTGCCACAACACTGGAAGCATGCAATGATTATCACCTGCAGCTGTTTCACACTCTTCCTCACTCATGGCCACTGTGTAGTTCTTCCCCATCTCCCCTTTGCTGGTGCTGAATTTCCCCATTGAGTAAGCACAGTTTGCATTCTGTATTTCTTGATATTTTGTATTGTCTGCCTGTGTTGGAACATAGGAAGTACATAGTTTGTATCCACTGTTGTGCTTAGCTATTTGAAATTATTTCAGATTAATGTTGTTCTCTAAATGGTTTAGAAGTGTCATTTTTGGTGCCTTCATAGTAAGTTTTGAAAAACCGGATTTGCTCTGACTCACATTTTCCCTGAAAAATAAGGCAAGTCAGATGCAGAGTTTGGGTTCCATAAACTTGCAGTCTGTGTGGGCTGACAAGTCTTGTTGCCTAGACCTACACAAGAGGCTGTTTGACATAATCTGGCAGTTAAAAAAAACATTTTTCTTTTTCCTCATGCAAAGGCAGTTTTATTTATGGCATGCAGAGGCTTGGTGATGCTGGAAGTCTGCCATGCTCAAAGGCGACCTGTGGAGTTCTGTCAGGATCCTGACCGGGGTGAAAAACTAGTTTGTCTTTTCCCTTGTGGGGGCAATTCTTCTGCTCCGGTTGGCTGTCAGCTCTCCTGAGCATTTGGTTCACCCAACCCAACAATGGATCCAAGTGCACAAGAACTGCAGGGAAGAGAACCTGAGTATTTCCCTCTTTACGTGGCTGTTGATGAAGCATCTCGCCAGCTTAAACAGTGACAAGTCCTTAGAGCAGAGGAGTAGGTTTCAGTTTTGCTGGACTTGCCTGATGTGTGATTGGAACACATTTGTGTTGGAATTTACACTCTCAGAAATAAAAATAGGTTTTAAAAAAGTTGTGGGAAATAAAAGACACACTGATGTAAAGGGCAGTAGCAGCCAACAGTGCAGGCCCTGACTTGTGTCTAAGGGTATTTTGCTGGTGATGCTCAGCAGCATCTCTGCTGATTTGCACTGTGCTTCCTTGAGGCAGAGACAAAAAGAGGCAGCAGAGTAGGAGCAGGCTGCTATTACAGAGACGTTGTTTCCCTGTTCCATCCCCCTCCCCAGTCACAACCTTTCAGAAATATTTTAGGTTTGGGACTTGAGCTGGGGAAGCTTTCCTCTCCCTCTCTCGAGCTTTTGTATGTGTTCAGATTTGATGTGACATCTGGGCACGATGGAGAGGAAGTGGGGGGTAGGGAGAAACACTGGAGAAGTTTCTTATCCTGCTTGTGCATAATTAAGGAGCATGCCTCCTGGGAAAGGGGAATAAAGGCACCCCAGGTCCTGCCACGAATTACATGACTTACTGCTGGACCAAAAGTGGGCTTGACAGTTGCCAGAAGGTTGGCACAATAATAGCCTGCCTACTGGCGGGGCAGGCACAGGCTCTCCTCCCATCGCTCCCAACGGGAGACTCCCTCCACTCAGAGGATCCACTTGTTCTCCCTGGAGAACAGACTCCTGCTCACAGCAGGGCATTGTGGGCAGAGGCTTGCGCCCTGAGGACAAGGCAGGCTGCACTGAATGATGTTTTACCAAGTGGAAAATATCCCCAAGTGCTGTGTTTGGGGAGGGGGAGTTATTCCAAAGTGTGAAGCTTGGCCTAATGATGGCATCCTGACATGGGGTTATTGTTTGAAGGTGGAAAATGTGAGTTCAGATTTCATTACAGGAACTGCCAGAGATTCTGTGGTTTTGGAAAGACAAGAAAGTCTGTGACAGTAACAAAATGCCATAGATCAGTCAGAATCTTCGCACTGGGTTACAGGTCTCAATTGAACACAAAACTGGAAACACCAATTTCTCCAGTGTCTATTGTCTCCCTCTGTGCAGACATTGTACAATACAAGAGTGAAATATGTTACAGTTTAAGTGATTGTTACTGTGTGTCTGGAGATTGTGCCTTACACAAATCTGCTACCCTTTCTGCAACAGAAGGTGAAGGCAGTACAAATGGGAGTCCAAGGCAAAACAATAATAAGAGTGTGAGAAAAGGAAACTGTCCACGAGAAAAATGACACATGGTGAAGTCCATCTTTTTGTAATCTGTTATTTATTATCAAAACTGCAAAATCTTACTTAGCACACCATGGTGATCTTTGGTTGATGCTGTAGAACAATTGAGCCCATAGATAATGAACACTAACTCTTTAAGTCATTATTGAAAATTTGTGATTTATTTCTTCAGCACTTAACAAGAAAAAAATTGGAATCATGGAATTCTTCATTTAACATACTGGCTTTCTCCCCCTCCCTTTTTTCTTTTTTTTTTTCTGTGTGTTTCCCTCCAGGTGCTCAATCCTTGCGTGTAGCGCTTACGTGGCTCTGGCTTTGGGGGACAACCTTATGGCATTGAATCATGCAGATAAACTTCTTCAGCAACCAAAGCTGTCAGGGTCTCTTAAGTAAGTCCGTTGGGGTAATTTCTTCTTTCTCAGCCCTGCTGTTCACTGGAGAGTTCCGAGTTGAAGCTTCAAATGTCTGTAGTTGCTTGCCAGTTCTGTATCTGATGCAAAGAACTGCTTGGCCTGCTGCTGTTCTTGTTGAAGCCCTGACTAAATGTCCATTGACACACAGGGACATGAATCTCCTTCTTTGTGTATGAATTCCATGTAATTTGGAATCTATTGCTGCTTTTGTTGCTATTTCTCCAGCTCTGGGTCCCAAGTCACAGCAGGACCATCAGGTCTCTGGGGGGATTCACTGTGGGATTGCACGTGCTTGTGTTGGCACAGCACGAGGGGCAGCTGGGGGTCGGCAACACCAGCCCAAAGAGCATCCTGCTGAAAGATCACTTAGGAAGCTACAGCCTCGGAGGGGAAGGCTTGCTCAGTCACTGCTGTGCCCATCTCGTGTGTGCAGGACTGGCCCTGCATCTGCTGCCATTGCTTATACAGGTTCCATTCTTCAGTTTGTCCTGTTCAGCTCTCATTTGGCGCTGTATTTTTGAAGGATCTTCGAAGCTCACCAGTTCTCATACAGCTGTACAAATTCAAACAAGGCAGCTTTAGCCCCATCCTTCTGACCTTGTTTGTGCAATTAATACCTATGTCATGCACAAGGTATAGTAGAGGTTTTTATGCTAGTAATATTTTTCAAAACTGGTACTGTACTTGCAGAAGGCAAGGTAACTTGTGCTTATATTTATATGCTGGCAGCATACTCTAAAATGGTCTGTGCCAATTACATTCTTTGGCTCCTATGCCTCAGACCACTGCAGGAGCTCATTTTTTGCACAGTCACTCTATAAGCAAGATCTTTGAGGAGTTTGCAAGTTAACACATAATTCTGTGTTACCATTATGTAATGTAAAAAATACTAAATGACAGTTTTTTTGCAAAGACAGAGCCATATATCTTAGTCCCAGGAAAATAGGCTTTTTTTATTGAATGTAGTCACTTAACACTTTAAATTATAGATATGTGTATTCTGGGGCACATTTTTTTAAATTCTGTGAGATAAAGCCATACCAATGTACTTTCTTTGTGGAATGGCAATTCCTGTGCATGGATAAATTGTCTTTACTTGGGTGCAATTTTTTTTTCAGCTTTAGTGCCTAAAACAGTTAATGGTAGAACTGGGTATTACGACAATACCTTATGAGCAAAATTAACTTCCATGCAGGTGTGTCCCCTAATAGTTTCCATGTGCTCACGTTAAAAACTGCACTCAGTTTGTCTTACCTTACAAACTGTGAAGATTGCTGTGCTGATATGTAACCCTTTGCTGTTGTAGGTTTCTGGGGCATTTGTATGCAGCAGAAGCTCTCATCTCTCTAGACAGAATATCTGATGCCATCACTCACTTGAACCCAGAGAATGTCACTGATGTGTCCCTTGGGATCTCTTCAAATGAGCAGGATCAAGGTTAATGCACCCACACTTCATTACAGCTGGTTATGCTTTCGGCTGCCTTACTGCTGTAACTTTCTAGATACAAATATGAATATGATTAAGATACTTTAAGACTGGGTTATTTGGGGTGGGGGTTGTTTTTTTTTGTTGTTGTTGCTGTTTTTAGTTTCCTGGCTTTAGTTCCTGCTTTGTGTTTGGTGTGTCTTGTCCCTGTTAGTTGTTCCTATGAGGTGGTTAATTCTGTAATGTAAAGAGAACTGTGTATTGTAGCATTCTGACTTGTTTGAAGGGAACTTCTGAAAGCTGCTTTTGTTAAATGTGCAATTATGGTTAAGTTTGGGCTTCATACTGTCTCTTCCAGTTTATTAGTCTCTAAACCAGGCTTTGGAGTACCAGTGAAGTCTACTTTAGTGAGAGACAGAAGTGGGGAGTACTTAGTTAATCTGTATCTTAATCTTCTTGATGGGAGTGTGTATTCTGTGAGAGAAAAATACCCAAGAGCCCATCTGCATAGTGAAGGCCACAGAGCTCTGATTTCAGTGCCATTCTGCAGTTTAAACATTCCTGTACTCATCCACAAATCTGAAACTTTGAAGATAGGAAGTCTTAAGTGATAAAAACTCTTGAGCAAACCGGTGTTTTACTTCTTTAATGTCAGACTGTGAAGAGAGAATCAAATTTGTATCTTTGTATCATTTTTGTAATAAGGTTGTAAAAGCTCACAGAAAGTAATGGTTTTTGTGGTTTTGGGGTGTTTTTTTTTCTTTGCAGGGTCTGACAAAGGAGAGAATGAGGCAATGGAATCTTGTAAGTACCAGCCACTGTATTCAGCAGAGTACAAGAACTTACTTGGCCAGTTTGGAATAGAAGTGTAAGAAAAAGCATTTTTTTCATTGCAGCTGGCAAGCAGACCCCCCAGTGTTACCCCAGTTCAGTCACATCTGCACGAACAATGATGCTGTTTAACCTTGGCAGTGCTTACTGTTTGAGGAGTGAATATGACAAAGCTCGAAAGTGTCTTCATCAGGTATGAAAAACAAATCTCAAAGCAGTGTTAGGGACAAGTGTATTTCCTTCAAAGTGCCATTTAGATCACAGCGAATTCTGGTGATGTCATAGTCCAGGTTTATTTGTGGACTTTGCTGAGATGATCTTTCTGTTCTGTCCTCATGAACCAGTCTCTATTAGTTACATGAAATGAAGGACTCCAAATTTCTTATTTGTGTGGAAAGTTCAGCACCATTATAGGAAGCTTTTTTTTCCCTTTGGTCATATCAAAACAGTAGAAGATGATTAGGAAGCCTTTTCACTTTTTCTGTTTGCTTGTTTGGATTTTTTCTGGGTTTTTTTAATGCTCCAATGGTAATTGTTGTATTTTAGAGGTTTTCTCCCTAATCAGTTAATAACTCACCATCAGAGCAGCTTTTATCTTTAGGGCTGTGAGAAACAACTGCAGTTCTACTGGAAGTGTGTTCCTTGTCTGCCTCTTGTCCCAAGAATTCTCAAGTACTGCTTTTGAAATGCTGTCTTCACTTGGCCTGTGTCATGTCAGTTGGCCTTTCTCATGGGTGGGACCCTTCTCTTTTAGTGATGATTGTTGCTTTTTGCAGCCATTCCTGTCTGCCAGGAAGACTGTTGGGATGCACTGTTGAGCTGCAAACTGCACTAGCAGTCTTCCAAATTACATCACATTAGTTGTGTAGGTGAACAGATTTAAATTCTGTGACTCTCAGCTACTTAAGGCATTGTCCAGCTCATTCTCCTCCTGAGGATTCTTATGGTGGGGCAGGTGTCTGTGCCTGGGCTCTGCAGCACCTGTGCAAAGCCCAAAGGAGGGCCTAGCCAGCCGTGGATGTAAAATAGAGGTCTCTGCATCTGCAACAAACTCATTGACTTCATAGCTGAAAAACAGTTGTGTACAGAACGCTAATGAATGATCCTTGTTACCTGTATTCTGAACTTTGGAGCAGGGAAGGTTACCTTTATCACCTGTCATCTCACCAAGAAACCACAGGAGGCTGGCCCAGGAATTACAGATCCATGGGAACATAAGCACAAGCAGATGGTTCTGCTAATTAGTATGAAACAGTCTTGCCATGCAGATAATCTTGTGCGCTCTCCTTGCATGTTTAAACCCGATAGAGTGTGTTAGTTTGAAAAAATCTGCTCTTCATCAGTGAATTGTTACTTGGTTACCTAATATGGTGGTAGCAACTTGTCAAGAGGCACTTTCTTTGTGCTGGATCTTTCTCCTAAGCATTTTTTCTCCCCACCCTCTTCTGTTTCAATAAGGCTGCTTCGCTGATCCACCCCAAAGAGATCCCTCCAGAAGCCATCCTGCTGGCTGTATATCTTGAATTACAGAATGGTAAGTTTGGAAATGTTGTGTCAACCTACCTTTTGGATACACAGGGAGGAGACCAGTAGTCACCATTCCCACTCTGGAGAGTTGTGCCAGTATTTTGAATGGTACCCTTTAGGCCCTACCTCCATTTTACATTGCTGTGGATCCACACCTTCATTTCCAGTTTATTGCCATCCTGTTCTTACACACTCCAGACTTCTTAAACATTCATTTCCTGAACTGAAGTCTTTTATACTTTGTGCAGAAGGCAGCAGAGTTGGATAGGCTTGATCAGGTTTGTACTATAAATAGGATTTGAGAGGCTTTCTGTTAAAATACAACCACAATCCATGTTTCCCAAAGAAGCCAGGTCAAAGCCTATGTAGTAAATATGGCAGTAAATTTTGTAATATTGATAACTCTCTCTTCCAAAATGCTTCCTTTTGAAGATTCACTGTATTCATATGGGGGAAAAACCTACAGGAAACTGGAAAGGTTGTGCTTGAATTCTGCAGTGTGGGCAGACTGGTGCAGCTGCTGATTGAAGCTGTCATGGTTGCAGCCCTATGTCCCTTGGGCTTAATATCCAAGTGGTGTGAAATGATCTGTTCCTTTCAGTCCTCTTACATTGTGGGCAGATAAAGGAACCAACTATTTGCAATCAGAACTGAGACTTCTGCAAAGTTTTTCTTGCAATGATGTTTCTTTCTAACTTGGAATTTTGGAAACCTTTCTTTCTGCAACAAAGATGTACAGAGCAGAACAGAGTAGAAAGTGGGATTTTAAATCTCACCCCCTTTTAAGTATAACAAAAAAAGGCTAAAGACATTTTTTATTCTATAAATGACAATGGTGCATCTCTTCTGAAACTAAAACTTTAGTGAAAGTATTTGTAAGAGGGAGAAATATTTTCTTCAGAACTCAGCACCTTTTCTCCTACAATTTTAGACGTTTAATTTTTAACAAAGAGTAAGTTTTTTGTTTGTATTGGTGTTTATTTGATGGACCATGCATACAGTTGAAAATAAGATTTCTTGTTTTAAAAACATGTTTTATATATACCCTTGACATTTGCATTACTGTCTGTAGTGTCACAGTGTGAGGGCATTTTGTGTGAGATCTAGGCTCGCTATGGAGCTGGGAGAGAGAAGAGGTGCCTTCAGGAATACAGAAGGTGCTCTGGCATCTTCCAGCTTTGAGGTAAAAGCTTGATGCCTTCACCTAAGAATAGGCAGAGCCAAGAAAAAGTACTGACTTCAAGTTTACTGTTGTGTGTCAGCATTTCACTGAACAGGAAGATGGCTGGTGGATGTGGCCTGGGCTCAGGGCTCTTGCCAGCTTTGTCCCTAGAACAGCAATCTCTACATCATAAAATGGTTTCAGTTCTTCTAATCAGAAGTGTCTTGTAGGTAACACACAGCTGGCACTGCAGATCATCAAGAGGAACCAGCTGCTCCCCTCTGTGAAAACACTCTCGGATGTGCGGAAAAAGCCTGTTTTCCAGCCCGTCCACTCCATCCAGCCCATTCAGATGCCAGCGTTCACCACTGTTCAAAGGAAGTGAGGTTGTTCTTCAATCTGCTGCTGCTGTGCCCATGGGGGCTTGGGATTTTGTATATTTTTTTAATCTAGGACACCTGAATACCCCAATTGCTGCAGTGTGTTTGTTTATGTAAATTTTTAATAAAACATGTAAACAAACCCACTGGTTTGTAAAGGTTGTTACTTCATGAACAGGGAGAGGTTGGTATCTATTTTGAATAGGAATGGTAGTTCACTTACCAAAAAGAAGTGGTTAATCAAGTGTATAATTTAGGTCTTTTTTGAAGAGAAGTGACTGGAAGGAGAAAATCCAGTTACCTGAACTAACGGTTTGAAATGGCAGTTGAGCTGTGTTGGCTGCTCTGTTTTGACACACAAGCCTTTGCCCAGCTTCAGTGAGGTGATGTAGCTCCAGTCCTCTACCCTGCAGCAGCTGGGAGTTGGGGCCCTGTTGTCAATGAAACTGCCCTTCAGCTGTGGGGGGTGTCTTGGGACTGAGTTGAGAGGTGAGTGCCCCTTCAACAATGCTTCCCTGTCCCTGTGGAGCAACTCTGCCTGCTCCTCCTGTCTCTGCAGCAACAGGAGGGGAAAGAGCTCAAAGGCTTTGCCAGAATGACTGGTCAGGCAGTGCAGAACCTGCAAAGCAGTTGTCAGTGCTGGGCAACAGTAGTGCTTCAGCTGGATGGCGGCCTGAGTTGGCTTTTTTTGTTTTTCCTCTCCCTGATTATCTTTGCCCAAAAGAAAGGTATAATGGTGCAGGCACAGTGGAAGAGTGCCTGGGTGTAAGAAACATGTTTTGGTTTTGGGCTTTTTTTTAATGCATTTTTCACTGTAGAGAAATACCCCTCTCCTTAAAAAAAAGATAATCTGCCTTAAACCAAGAGGATGTAAGATGGCAGCATAATTAAGGACTCTCTGGCTACTTATTGCAAGCATAGGAAAAGCAATGAGCCCACCTACCTTGGGGCTCAGGACAGGCATAAGATAATTGGTGCCCAGCATGGAACAACCCAGCACCTCTCCTGGAATTCCCACTATTTCAGCTTTTGCCCTGATAATCTCCAAGATAGAGCTGAGCTAACACCTTATCTTGCAGTGCCGCTGGCATTGTACTTTGCCTCCAGCCACCACCGAGAAGGTCACTTTTCCAAGTGGCACCTTGGATACTGTTCTGTGCTCAGTATGGAGCTTGAGGCAGTGCCAATGTGCGCAGGAGAGGAAGGCAGCAGGATAGCCCTGGGTCCATGATCTTCAAGAAACAAGAAGCAGAACAGTAAGTGTACTGAACAATGTGCAAGTCATGGGATGAGCACAGGTGGGTCTCCAGCAGGAAGCTTGAGACCTGCTACCAGCCCCCCCGTTAGATAATTGGCTTCCCTGTTTTTCAAGCCTTTCAGAATAAAAACCAAGTAGGTGCCTCTTTCAGTAACTTAACTATTACTACAGAAGGTAGCAAGCACCCTGTCCTGGGGTAGGGGCAAGGGTTTAGAAACAGTAGGAAGGGGAGGGAAAAAAACCCCCCCACAAAAAAAACCCCCAAAATTCCAAACCAAATCTATACAAACCAGGAAAAAATAGGTGGAGATCACTTTTCTGAAAGAAGAAAGGGACCTGATACATCCAAGTCAAAGTAGAGTGACTGATGAAATAGAAAAAAGGTTAAAGATGCTCCCTGTGTGGTCCCAGGCCCTGAATAGAGAATATTCTTCCCTGCCCTTCCCCGCCCTGCCAGGAATGCGGGGTATTCATATGCAAAAGATGCTCCTGCCTCGCTCCAGCGGCGGCAGCTCCGCCCGGAGGCATCCAGCGCTCCCCCGGCCGGGGAAGGATGCAGATGTTGTTCCCCAGTTAACTTGCATCTTATCGCCGCCCTATTCACACCACGTGAGCCGCAGCCCTCAGCCCCAGGGCAGCTGCAGTCACCACACCACAGCAGCTCTGCACTCTTGCCCCCTGCTTCTGGCACTGCCACTCGAAGAGAAGGACGGAGGAGTGGCTATTAACAGAGAGGGGAAAAAAACAGTGTCAAAATACAGGTAGAAAGAGAGAAGCCAAGTATTTGTCCTCTGCTCTGGCACTGCCACAGTCACAGTCCACTTTCTCTTCCCTCAGTTTCTTTTAGGCTCTGATAGCAAAGAAGTAAAACTGCAAGCTGTACTGTGGGAGAAGCAGGGGGGCAGGAGCAGCACAGGTTCAGCTGTGTGTTAAGTTAGTAAACTCAATAACGCTTATCATTTTAGTCTGGTGAGAACCTTTAGCTGAGCTCATGGCCCTGGTGCAACAACTGTCCAAACACATCTCCTGGTCTTCAACTGAGCCTCCATGGTCCAGCTGTTTTCAGGGAGAGAGCACAGAGGAGCCAAGGGAACAGTGTTAACATGTGATGCTGGACAAACTCACCGAGGCAGCCTTCAACCCCTCCACAGGGCCTTCTCTCTCGCTCTTCCCACAGCTTGATCTCTGAGATGTTGCTAGCTGCTCCAGCAGGAAGGAGTCTAGTCAAGGATTTTGATGGATAGAGCACAGCATAGTGCAAAGGGTCCTACAGGGCCTGAAAGCATCTCAGCTTTGAAGAGCTAAAACCAGTGAGCAGTTTCAGAGCCTGGAATCCATCTCCACTGCTACCCACCCTGGGAATTCAGTCTGTGGCCTTCATTCTCAAACCTTATTTGAAGACCATCTTTCCCCTGCTCACCACTTCTTTTTAAGCCTTTTCCAAAGTAGGAAAGAAAAAGGGCACCAGTCTGCCCTGCAAGGTGTCAGAGACACCTGGTATTAAATATTCTGATGGCTTTGCTTTACACTGCCCCTCAGAAGCAGCATTCCTGCACAGCTGGAAAGGTGAAGAAATGGAAGCCCAGAAATGAACCTAAAGCTAAACCAGGAACTTTCTGGCAAAATACTGTGAAAAATGCATGGAGTTACAGGCAGTGAGTTTACTATCACAACTCTTTCCTCTGGTTATGACGGTGAGGATTTTTTTCTAATAGAACAGACAAGTAAGAGTTTTAAACAATGCATCAACACTTCTTTTTTTTTTAAACACATTTCAGTACTTCTCCCCCTCTCCCCTTTCAAAGCAGATGCTTCTGGTTCAAGTTTTCAGCAGTCTATCTGGAGACAGCCACGTTCAAATTCAGGGAGGGGCTTTTTGTTTTTTGCATCCTGACAAAAGTAAAAGCTTTGAGACACAGAAACACACACACACGGATCTGCCATGAAAAAAAACATCACATTTATTTGATTAAACAAAAATAAAATAAACTGCATAGGAACATTTTAAAGTCCAGAGAGACACTGACTTCGTTTTAAGGCTGCCAGTAGCTGATACATCGTCTCCTTGCTACATCCTTCAGCCTTCCCTATGGACCACAAAGATACATTCAGAAGCCTCCATTAACACAAGGGCTCTAACATTTTGCTCACTTATTCTACGTAAAACTTTGCACATAACCTGTCATGATTTCTTTTACTCAAGATCTGTCAACTAAAAATTATGTCACTTTTTGTCCAACTAGAAACACGATGCCCTATTTAGAGCACAGCAGTTCTTGTCACAGCCTGTCTCACTTTCAGTTAGACACAAAAGCTCTGAGCAGATCATTAATAGCACAGCACTGTCAGTCCTCCTGAGATATTTTATTATTATTAGTCATGGTTAATGACCAAAGTAGAAAAGAACAAACTGCAAGATACGAGGACACTACAAAACCAAATCAAGTCCAGACACCCAACATCCAAGGACAGACAAAATCATCCTGGATCCTCATGTAAACCTGCACCAACGCAATGCTTCTTATAAATCAGTAGTGAAAATTTTGTAAGATGGGGCCATACACCTACAGCCAATTAAATGAGGGGAGAAAAATGCATGTTTGACATTGTTTTCATGTGGATGGGCTTTATTTTGCTCAAGGCTTCAAACTTCTATTTGAATTAAATCACAGGCATGTGTTCAACTCCCTCAACTACTCCAACAAACTGAGCACAAACCAAGCAGTGCATGACAGGTAATGCAAAATACAAACAAAAGTCACATACATAAGAAACCCCCACCAACTCAGGTGACTAAGCAAACCTTACAAACTAGTTAAAAACTTCTTAGTCATTTTAGAAGAAAAAAAAAATAATAAAAACCAACCAGAAACAGACATCTCTTCCTCTGAAGAAAAACTACTACATTGTCTGAAAAGTACTCTACAAACCTATAAAAGGATTTTTTTTTTTTTAAACTAGTCTGGTAGTTCAAAAGGAAGTTACTTAACTACATCAGTACACAGACACTTAACATTCAGTCAGTAAGGCTCTATGAAAAGAGCTTAACAAATTATCTACCTGAGTTTGTAAGTTGATACAATCATTAATAGAAGGTCTAAGACCATGCAGGTACACAAAGCATTTTTAGAACCATTATTGGTTGAACAATGATGGAAAAAGATGCCAGTCTGGCTTGATAACCCGTAAGATCACTTAGAGACATCAATGTACGTTTTCCACCACAACATTTACCAAACTAAACACAGTCTATTGTTATTAGGGGTCTCCTATACCCCCTTCTGTCACCCCTGAATATGAACTGGTGAGGAAAAAAGATTTTTTTTTCCCCCCCCCCCCGCCCTCTATAGAGTAGTCTGAAAATGTGCTTCTGCAACTTGACTCCACAGGTAAAACACGGGGTATGTTGCACATCCCTATTAAAGTTGCATAAACCCCCAAGACAGCGGTTTTAAACTGCCTCTCCTGAGTACATTTGAACCTAAACTGCCCTCTAGGAATAGAAACTTGGTTGCTTTGTCATGGTGGAAAAAATCCCATTGAGTCAAGAAAGCTACTAATACAATCACCAAGTCAATTAAAAAAAAAATAAATCAGGATCTTACTCCCTTCAAGCATTTGGTATAGCATTGTGTTTACAGCAATCATAACACCAGTCTTTCCAAACAGGACACATTGGTAGGCATGCCTAAGTTTTTCTCTTGTAGAGAGAAGACCTAAAGGTCTTACGGACATAGAACACTGCAAATGAACCTGAATTTTGTTACGCCAGCTGGTAGTGTCATAATACTGAACAGAAGTTTACACTCCCTTACCTCGTAGTGTAACCAGAACAAACTCGGACGTGTTTCAGGTCTCAGTCCAGTTTGCCTGAACATTTGGTTTTCTTTACAGATTCTCTAGCAAGGGCAGTTTAATATCTCCATAGGCAGGCAGCAAAAACAACAGCAAACAAAAGCAAGCAGTCACCACACGGTACACACTTAGTATCTCTGTTGCAATTACAATGCTTTTCCAACAAGCAGGATGAATCCTTCCCCCAGGCAGATTATCAACTATTTCTCTAACCTGTCTGATGCTAAATTGAGGTAGATGATTTACTTCTGCAGAGTGAGGTAGAACTTCGAACAAAAGATAGTGGCATCTCTAGTTGTGCATTTTGTACCACAGCAAACTGGGTTTCAAACTCCCAAGGACTCAAAGACCAAAGGTACAATATTTGTCTAACTCAAGTACCAGTGTTCCTTTTTTATACAGTTCCAAACTGTTTGTCTAAATATCTCTACTTTTAAATACCCTATTAGCTTTTGGCACCATTTGGCTTACACTCCTTTAAAAATAAACAAAACTTTGGCACAATTTTTTTTTTTTTAAACCTAGAACTGAACAAAGAAATCTTATGATCAAAGTTATGGCAAGATGAGCCTATACACCTGCTCTCTTCAAAAATTAATTTTGGTTTAACTGTAACATAACAGACTGGGCCCACTTTCATGCAATTCCAAGGGAATGCCACATCCAAGTGGCTCATTCTTTCTCCCAGCTTGATTATGTCTGGCCCCAACATGCATCAGCTTCCAGATGGTGTCTTCCTTCCCTCGCTTTCTTTGAAAGTTTAAGGTTCATGGGCTTCCTTAAATAAGTTATATTTAAAAGGTACTAAATAAAAAGGAGTGAGTTATCTGAAGGACCTGCACTATCAAGGACTGAATTGGCTTCAGTTAGCTACTGAAGCTCCTCAAGTAATTCTGAGAAAGGACAAGATCACTCATAGGCTGAGCACCCAAACCAGCCATCCTGACTGCTGACAACGTTTTGTCAAGCAAAAGGTTTAGAGAGCCACTGGTTTAACCTGGCATAGTAAAAATCCTTTGGGAGTTCTAGCGGACAGCTCTGTCACCCACCTTTGCTGTTCCCCAGTGGAGAGGCATATGCTCACTTCACCTTTCTCCAGGCTACTTCCCCTAGTTAAGAAGGTTACTCTGAATGCTTGTTTGGTTTGCAATCCAGGTTCCAAGCCTTGCTTTTCCTCTCTGCATGGATGTACAATATGATACTTGGGCGTTAACCTGAGAACATGCATGGAAAAGCAGAGCAAGATTTGAATCTCATTTAAGTCTACTACTTTTTAAAAGCCCCTATGGGGCATCTGATGTTGGCATTGTATATTAGCACTACTTCTTTTCATTGCATATAAACCACTCCATTTTATAAGCTACACTACCACTTTTCAGTGAGATCAAGTGTGCTTAGCACTATCTCTGACAAAGATAAGGAATTCTTTTTGGGTAGCTAAATAGTAGTGTTTTTAAAACAAAAAAGCTCCCCAACACACGAGGTCAAACACTTGAGGTTCAGTTTGCAAGCAAATCCCACTGAGTTAAACAAACAGCAAGTTATAAAGAGTTCAAGTCATTCCTCTTCCTGACTGAGCTGGGCTGGGGCTTGTGCAATGGCTCCATACAAAACAGCAAAGAGCACCTTCAGTGTCTGCCACCTTCTGCACTGTGAAGGCTGGAGAGGGGCAGAGGGTCCTCCAGTTCAACACCATCTTGACTGCATACTTTTTTTTTTTTTAAATGCCTGGAAGAACAACTCCCTTCTAGCCCCAGAGAAGGGCGAACCTGACAAGCATTAAAGCACAAAAGCATATCTAGGGCACTTCAACACTGTCAGTCACTCTGGTCAAAGTATTAAGAGACCTGGTATTTCCATTAACATGACAGGATAAATGCGAGGACACTGCAAACTAAACATTTAAAGCTTTCTAAACCAGTATTCTTTGGTATCTTGATCTTGCAGGCTATTAAGTTTTCACAGCCCACCTTGCTGAATTTTTGGGCTGAATAATGCAACACAAACATGGACATCTGTCACAACTGTAAGCCACCCACAAGAAGGGAGGCATGTTCACAAGCAGAACTTGCTAAAGTTGAAGGTAAACTAGCTTTCTCTCATACACATATTTTGAGGGGCCACGAAAATTTAATGACAGGCATCTGCATAAAAGATTATCCTTTAAAGACTGTTTTTAAACCATGCCATCTTAAGCTTAAGCCTAACTGAAACACACTGCTTTGAAGAGTTTGCTTCCCTGAGGCTTTGGCTGAAAGGCAGCACAGTTGTTTTATCCCATTTAATTTAGGTGTTTTTCCTCACCCTTCTCTTGAAAGAGGTTTTGCCACCTCAGTAATCTTTCTTGTGTCTTTCTGGTCCTTTAGTTTAAACCTCCTCTAAAGTGGCAGCTATCTCTGCCTGCACACATCATCAGTGTTTCTACAAATCCCAGAAAGTTACCATTCCTTGGAGGGGAAAAGCAGCAAGAAGGAAAGTGCACCTTGTGATTTCTCACGAACTTGTAAAGAGCCTTTCAGTCTCAGGTCACTTTTGTGCATGGTGGCTGGCAGAGAGATGAACTCTTTCCTTGGAGGATTGGTTAAGGCTCTTCAGACTTTTTGACAACGAACCATGTTTATGTTTCAGAGATCTCTTGCAAACAGCAAGGTAAATCCCATGGCATTTCCAAGCCTTAGAGTACTGATGCAAGAGTTTTTCCACTGCAGAGAGAAAGAGGGAGTCCACAGTTCCCTACTTTAACCGCTCTTGTTTGCCAACACCAGGGGGTGAAGCTACAGGTCTGTAGAGATCATATCTGCATTAACAGCTAAACTGGAAAGCAAGAAATTGGAGAATAAACCCAAATCCTTCCAGGGACTCAAAGCCACATTTTGGTAAAGAGATCTCTATTTTCCCCAAAGTTTCTGCTTCTCAGAAAACCTGTTTTTATATCCCCAAAAGGGCAAACTTCCCCCTGCCTCCAAGCTTTTAAAGATCACATACAAGTATTTTACACAGAATTCTTTGGTACTGCCCTGGGAAAAAAGCAGCAAAGTTTCACCTTGGTGCAGTTTGCCTTACACTGGTACTGGTAACTCTTCACTCGGATCTGTAGCAAGAGATCCTGTAGCAGGGAGCTACAGGCCCACCCTAAAAGCTACAGTAGACATTCCCATATTCTTCAGTCCAGCTCTCTGGGGAAGCCAGAAGATGAAAAGTGATAAGAGTTATTGCAATCCTCTTTAAACAACAACAGCAACAACAAAAAAAACCATCAACCTGTTGACTTCTCTAAAACACACCCTGAATCTCCAAAGCTGTGCTTATTTCTTACTTTTGGAAAAAGGTACCACTTCTGCTCTAACAAACTCAAACATGATTCCCTTAAAGTCTCTCTATAGGGAGGGGCAAAAAAGACTAGTCATTTCACAAGAAAGTAAATCAAAAGGGTTTGATTTTTCCCTGTTTCAATGCTCCTTGTAACCTCTTCTGTCATCCAGAGTAGGTGCACTGATACAAACAAACAATAGCTTTTTAAAAACTAATTTAGCTTTCAGGTAAAAAAGGGGTCAAAAGAAATACTCAATGACAGGACACACTAAAGGAAGCCTTGCTTTTCATCTAAATTTGTAATAACAGCACTAAGCCACTAAAATCAACAATTTGGTTTAAACTTAAAGAATTTTTGTGCATTTTCATCAGCTTCACTTTGTGCTGTTACATTACTGTCTTTCAGAAAAAAAAATATACAGAAATGCCAAAAAGATGCAAACTTGCTCTTCCTGGCGAGTGAATCCCACTCACTTTCACAAAACGTTCAAAGTCATCTGGGAACAAGATGCTGTGCTCACCAGTAAATCAAACACACTGAGGTATAAAAAGGAGAACAGGAAAAAGTTCTCTGCTGCAGCAGCAATTAAAAAAAAAACAACCAAAAAAACAACAAACCCCACAAAACAAAAATCTCTCCCTCCCATATCCCCACCCACAGAACTGCAGTATGGTCAAGAACACAAAATTCTCTACAAACACCTACTACCATTTTCTCCATTTAAAAAATTACATAGCGCCTTTTTTGGCTTAGTCTAACAGAACTCGCCACACAAACCACCTAATGTGCACAGCAACACTTGTTTGTGCATGAAACCCCAACTGGGGGAGGGAAAGAGGTATAACGTTCTGAACTGAGTGTGTGGGGATGAGGAGGGGGTGAGAAACTGGGGAGGGAAGGGAGGACAATGAGGTAGATAGAATTCAATTTTACAGGCTCACACCCTGCAGAAAAGATAAGTACATTCATCTGTAAAAAAATTAAAGATGAGGTAGGTTTGAATTAACGTTGTATTTTTTCATTTTCTCTTAGAAGAATTTCCCTGAGACAGTTTCTTCCTAATTCAAACACAGATTAGAAGACGAGAATTCGATTGTTTCCAAAGTCGACCACAACAATCATGCCATCAGGGGTGACAGCTATACCTGAAGGACGGTCCATCTGACCAAAGCCGCTTCCCTGAGTGCCAAACTTGCATAAAAAGCTACCATTTGACTCAAATATCTGCACCCGGTGGTTCCTGGAGTCAGCCACGATGATGCGCCCCTCCTGATCCACGGCCACTCCCTGCGGGCGGAGGAACTGGCCGTTCCCGGTGCCCTCCGAGCCCAGAAAGCGCGCAGACTGGCAGTCTGGATGGATGACCAGAAGGCGATGGTTGTTGAAGTCCGTCACTACCAAGTGACCCTCGTGATTGAAAGTCACACCTCTGGGGGAATCAAAGTGCTTCCAGAGCGCCCCTTCGAAGCCGTACTTGTTAAGGAACACACCATCGGGCCCAAACAGCTGAACGCGATGGTTCCTCGTGTCAGAGACCAGAATCTTGCCCTCCGAGTTGACGGCCACATCCCATGGGTAATTGAATTGCCCGTTCTTTGTTCCTTTCTCCCCAAACTTCAGGATGAACTGCCCCTCAAATGTGAAGATCTGGATGCGATGATTGTCCTTGTCAGCCACAACGATCCTCCGAGAAATGTCACAGGCCACGCCGGCGGGGCGATCGAACTGGCCTGGCCGCGAGCCCAGCATGCCAAACTTGTGATGGAAGGTCCCGCACGGCTTGAACACCTGGATGCGGTTATTGCTGCGGTCAGCAACAATGATGTAGCCTTCTTTGTCCACGCTAACCCCCCAGGGGCGGCAGAGCTTGCCGTCACTGTCCCCCTCGCTGCCGAAGGAGAGCCCCGGCAGCCCGATGCCTATGTAGCTGCGCCCAGACTTCACCACCACTTTGAAGGGGCTGTTCTCAATGTGTTGGTTGCACATCATCACGGACACCAGGTGCTCTCCCTCGAGCTGTGGACGGTAGCTGACCAGGTAGGTCCCATTTTGCTGATCACTGACATCTGCCCCGAAAAGGTTTCCATCTGGGCCCATCACCACTGCAGAGATCATGTCCCCTCCCGAAAGGCGTGGTTCGCCGTCGTGGTCGTAGCCGATCACGGTGAAAGAGGCCACTTTGCCCTGCAGCGCACGCTTGAGACCTTCCCCAGTGGCTTTGGTCAGAGGAGCAAACGCCCCGCTGCTGACAAAGCCCATTGATTTAATGGCCATATACAATGCCTGGTCAGGGGGAGTGAACATGATCCTGTCATCTTCCTGCGGCTGGAGAAGGCCCCTCACACTCTTCAGCTCCTGCACCTGAGCCAGCATGCGGTCCCGAGCCAGAAGAATATCCATGGTACGACCCTCCTCCAGGACCTGCTGCACAGCACTAATGGTGTTATCCAGCTTGTTTAGGTTCTGACGTAACTTTTCAACTTGCAAGTAGAGTGACTTAGCCTTGACTTGACGAATCTTTTCCACCTTGCAGGGGACAGGGGGGAGAGAAAAGCACACTTACATCAGGAAAGACAGCCCACATTTGCGTGTCACCATTCTACGTAAAAAACAGTTGAGCTGTTTTTACAGTATATTGACACCCAGCTGCACAATAAACCTCTAAAAACCACAATGTAAATAAGCAGAAATGAGGAAAAGTAAATTATTTATACAAATTCAGGATTATTAGTATTTTCTACCCTCCAGGCATTCTTACCCTGTGGATCTGCTGCATCAGAGTGCCATTCGTAAGGAGAGTCACTTGCTTACAAATAACTATTTGCTTCCTCAAATGCTGTTTTATAGTTGCAAGGTACTTGACAGATCCTCCAAAGGCTGTCTCATTTAGCCCCCAGGGAGAACAGAGGTTACTGCAGGCTCTCAAGAAGGAACAGAAGCTGAGGCTTCACTAATCAGAACTGAGACCAACTTCAGAAGGTGGGCTGTTATCACACAGAGCTGAAGCTGAGAGTCACCATCAGCTAATGCAGATCGGCTCCTGTGACTTCTCACTCTGCCAGAAATGTTGTCATGTGACTAGTAATATCAGACATTATCTCCAGGGACTTTTAGGGTTCAATTATTTTAATATTTTCTTGTAAATACTGGCAGTCACACTGAGCTCATGCTTTGCAACAGGATGCTTTGTAAATGTCACTTCAAATGACACAGAAGGTTGCTGCCAGTGCCTGCTTGGGGGACTAAGGTTCATGCAAAATGGTTGGTTTGTAACTCGTTTATATAAGCCTGTGTTTATCTTTATTTGTGAAAACCACTTCGGACCATCTGGCAAAGACACCTGCTTTGTGAAACTAATGAAACATATTTGTTACATTGTTGCAAAAATACATTTCCTGGTGTCTGAATACCTGCTTGGATGCAGAACAATACCTGCAATGTGCTTTAATGAAGGAAGACTCAAGGAGTCTGAAGACTCCTTGGCTATACACTGTCTAGTTAACATATATATAAACATACTATTTCATTTAAAGTTGAGGCACCAAACTGTAAAAAAAGAAAAAAAAGAAAAAAAAGAAAAAAAGAAAAAAAGAAAAAAAGAAAAAAAGAAAAAAAGAAAAAAAGAAAAAAAAAAGAAAAAAAGAAAAAAAGAAAAAAAGAAAAAAAAAAGAAAAAAGAAAAAAGAAAAAAGAAAAAAGAAAAAAGAAAAAAGAAAAAAAGAAAAAAAGAAAAAAGAAAAAAAGAAAAAGGAAAAAAGAAAAAAGAAAAAAGAAAAAAAATTT
>JAWWEV010000083.1:40711178-40751991 GCA_035583235.1 Hafferia zeledoni
AAAAAAAGAAAAAAAGAAAAAAAGAAAAAAAGAAAAAAAGAAAAAAAGAAAAAAAGAAAAAAAGAAAAAAAGAAAAAGAAAAAAGAAAAAAAGAAAAAGGAAAAAAGAAAAAAGAAAAAAAGAAAAAAAAATTTTAAAAAGAAAATGAAAGAAAAAATTAGGGGGAAAAAAAAATAAGAAAAAAAATATGCTTCCTCCAAAAGATTTCCAAGACAGATTACTAATCTTAGGTGTCAACTTAATCCTTAGACTCAGCTTTGATGTCTGAAATTGTTCATTAACACACTTGATACAATGGCTTGATACACTCAGCTTGTTTGGCTAGAATCATTTACCACCACCACCAAGTTTCCTTCCTAAAATAATGTCTTACAACCTGAAGAGAACTTGCTGTCAGTGCAGACATTCCAATAAAGTGCATTTATACAAACTCTCCTCTTGTGATAAAAATATCTTAGGGGCTGCTCTTACTCCTGCACTCACAAGAGCAGCTCAAAAGAGAAAGCTGCCAAGCTTCTTGAGGAAGGTTAACAGTGGAAAGTGAACTCATCTCCCAAAACCTTGGAAAAAGCAGCATTAGAAGTACAGTAACTATATAAAGTGTATTTTTAATCTTGTTACTGACACTTCTAAAAGAACAGAACTCCTGGAGGGGATTAGTCTCACTGCAGCAAAAGCAGTTCCATCAACAAACTCTTAGCAGAGGGGTCATTTTGCTGGCAACAGATATCACACCAGAAAATTACTATTTCAATTCACGTTGATGGAGAAGAGGGGAGAGATGCTTTAGCAAGGTGCCACTGTTCCTGGGCAGCAGGTGCCTCCTCAAGCACATGTACAAGCCATCCTGCCTGGCTCTGCTAGTACAGGCTGCAGCCACACAGCACCTGGTTTCCAGCCACACTGACTGGTGTGATTGCTTTTTATAGGAGCATTCTCAGTTAACTCAAACCTTTCCCATCTTGACCACATATTTTTTGCTCCCCTTTAACACTCCTAGCAGTTATGTGGTCACAGGACAAGTCAGCTTGACTCACTCACCTGAGTGTGTTTCTGTTCAATTCTACAAGTGGGACCCAAAGGGCCAATCCAAACTAATCTATGCTAAACAAGCAGAGAAGAGCTGTGACCACTAAGTTACCTTTCTGGAATTAGGAACTTGGCTGTTACTTCCTTTCCTCCTTTAAAAATACCACAACATGCACTGTGGATGAAGAGGCCCTGAGTTCGGGATCGTGCAGACATTCTTGCTGGGAAGAATTCATTTTTTATACTAGTTTAAAAAAATCAGAGGCAGGACACTACCTTGCTTAAATGTTTCTAGGTACGGAAACAGGGAAAGTTAGTCTCATAGAATTTCTACTAGTCTTTCTTTAAAAAAAAGGACAGCATACACAGCTTCACTCCTGTGCTTTATGAGAAGCGGACTGGAAAACCCATAAACTATATACCTAATTCTACAGCAACATAATAAAGATGTTCTGAAGACATTCTTTAACAGGGTGTGTAGAGGGGATCTCCTCCCAGGCATCTGCTGAGCCAGCAGGGGGAGTGCCCAGCTCATGTGTGGGGCTGTACTGCTCTCCGGATACAGCAGCCCCTACCAAAGCCCTACCAGTTTCCCAAGATGAGAGAAACCTTCAGCACAAAACCAACCAGGGCCAGAATCCAGAACCCTGCTACCTACAGAAAAAATAATTCATGGTAAACAGTAGTGTTTCAAGTTCAGTTTTCCTTGGATATCAGAATCTGTGTACTAATTTAAGTATTTTTTTCAGTGTGAAAAGGCAATTGTCAGCATACAAACCACAAGTGTAAGGGTGCATACCTTCCAGAGCAGCTCACACTCCCGCTCTTCCAAGGCCTTCTTGTGTCTAGTAGTCACAACTTTGACTTCAGACTGTACCACCTTCGCTTTCATCTCAACCTGCTCTGCCACAGCCTGGGCCTGTTCAATACTCAGCTGTGGAGAAAAAAGACAAACTCACTTAAGGCTCAATCAAACCAATTAAAAAATGTATCAAAGGACTGCTGCTTACGTTGTACTACACCTTCGGGTAAAGGCATAAAGTGACAACTCTTAGTTTCTTACCAGGCCTTCACCTGTTGGAGCCTAAAAAACAAACATGTTTCTTTACATACATCTGTTACATGGAGTTTACACCTTCATTGTATCACGCACCAACACCACAGGACTGAATTCTCTGTGCAATTCCACCAAGTAGCCATTATGGCAAACAAGAGAATTGCACAGAAATTCACTCTAATGTTTTCCTACATATAGAGAACCAGTTTTGCCCACACCCTCAAAATGGTTCAGACTCTTGTTGTGTGATGGGTGTGCTTCCAGTCAGAAATGACACTGTAGGGAACAGACTGTGTTGCCTGTGCATCTGAACTGCACAGAAATAGCCCTAACAGAATGTGAAGTCAATCAATTTTAAAAGAAAAAACAAAGATCAGATTGTTATAATTAAAAAGCATTCATACAGTTAGTTACAACTCAGAGATCAAATTCTTTCTAGTATAACCTTGCAATACTGTTATTTTAAAAACCTTCTGTAGTAGTATTTTGCAAATAAGCAGAATGCACCTGAAAGGAACATGTCTCTTTCCCTCACAAATTAAGAATTGTTTTCCTGAAAAATCCTTCCCAAACTACTCCCAGTTTAATAAAATATTACAGAAAGGAGCATAAAAAAATCAAACTAAGAGTTCACTCCAGTTTTAACAGGGAATATCCTTAAACTCATAGACAGCCTATATATCCCAGTCCCACTGATGGGAGACATGAACATGCCTTCTCACAGCTTCTGGCAGGCAAATTTGACTCAATACTTCCTACAAAAAAATGAAAATCTCATTACAGCATTTAGCAAATGAAGTCACAACTGGCCACAGATTAAGACTTCATAAAAGCCAGTAAACCTCAGACATATCTGGAAGAGTCCACATGTAAGAATACTGTGCCTCTATCACCCCTACTTTGACATTCCAACACAGAACCCACACTTCTACTGCAAGCAAAAGGTGTGCATTTCTTTCAAAACAGATCTGGACTCCCATCAAGCACATTCTTTTACAAAGAGAAAGAGGTATCTCCTTGAGAAGTGTTACGGAAACTATGCTATCCACTAATATTCCAGTCCTAGCAAGGATGTCTGTGAAAGCAGGGAAGGCTGGGTTACTTACTTGTGCTTTTTGTACAGCAGTACCCATTAGGACCATGATCTGCATATATGCTTCCCTTGCACCTTACAGATAAGAGCAATCCCAACTTCCTTACAAGAGTTCATCTTTCAAGAACTCCATCACAGTAGGAGAGGTTGCAATTCCCTGTGGATGCTGCGACCTTTTAACTGTAGGAACCAGTTATGGTAGGGCAAGTAACTGAACTCAATAGCACAAGGTTGTCCATCAACATTTCATGTCGTCATCTGGATTTATTTTTACTTGACAAAGTATGAACAGCTCAGATCAGTGAGGGATGCCCAAAACATTAAGGCTCTAATGTTGTCCAGGATATTGGTAAAACTTTGGTAAAATTCAGATGATCCTACACTGCCCAAATAGGACAGAGCAGCCCAGCAAGGTTGACCAGCATCTGACATGTAGAGGTATGCTGAGGGTAACAGCAACAGACAAGTTATCTATATCTGAAACAAAAGTCTAAAGCATTAAGTAAAACTCTTGTGAGGCTTCTTTACATGGAAATCCCTTGTTCTCTTTGATTACTGAAGATGCCAGAGCTCTGCCACGAAAATTCACTCCTGCTGTTCTGCAGGCATTTCCTGAGCGGAACTTGCCTCAGACAGGTCAGCTTTTTAGGAAACATGTTAAGCAGCGGCATTTCTTGCTCTGGTCACACACCACAGAACCTTTTTAACAACTTCTTGTAAAGAAAAACAGCATTTATGATCCACTCTCCTCGTGGTATGTCAGTTTTTCCAGTGCTGGTGAATTAGATGGTCAATCAGTTCACACCTGGGAGATAGATGGCCTGTGTTTAGCCAAGGATTGTTCTGGGTTATTGAATTTGAGATGGAGAACAACTGCTTTGTTTCTTGCTGGTGGGCAATACAGTAAATCACCTATTTGCAGCTGTATCTATTCACTTGCGGCTTCTCTGGGTTCCAAAGACAGCCAGCACCATTCCCCATTCTATTAGAGACATCACCAGTGCTTTGTGTTTGTTTAAAACAAATAAAAGACTTTGCCATGTAACTTGTAAACTTTAGGCTTTAAAAATTGTACTTCTAATTCCTCAGAGTAAAATTTAAGTAGCAACAGTGCTTCTGTAGGTGGTATGTTCCAGAGGGTCACAACATAAGGGAACTTTGCACACAAAGCAAGACAAAAGTGTTCTCATGAAGGAAAGTAGTGCAGACATCCATCAGCAGCTACTGCTACCAGCACACTTCAATTCTGAGTAAAAGAGGAAGGGCAAACTTGCATTGGAACCCAGGTATCCTTTGCAAGCTCCTTTTAGGTGGGCACCTCTGTGAGATGCCCTTTATCTACCTTTTACCACCTGAGGTAAACAGTAGTAATGACCTTTCTACAGTGTCTCTGGCACAGCAACTGATGCTACAACACAAACTATGAAGAAACCACCACGAGTCAGAAGTAGCAACTTGGCTGCGCTTGTAGGTATCTGGGCTGACTAGAGAGGAGCCTGAATCAGGATTTGTCAGGTTGTAGAATGGCAGCTTTCAGTCATTTTTCACACTTCCTGTCTCTGCTGGACATTAGGTAATGGAGCCCCAAGTTACCAAAAGCTTCTTACTTCATGTTAACTTAAATATTCCTATGAAATATTTAGTGTCCTAGAAATATCACTGCTCCACACAACACTTTGCCAGCACCATGAGATATGCAAAGACTGCTTATAGTAACAATATTGCAACTCAATGCTGGCTTGCAGAATATTTTTGAAAAGGTCCCTCAGATGTTTTCATTCCATCCATCCAAAAATGGGAAGGAGGCATAATTTCCCAGGCATTAATTCCAACATTTAAGTTTCCCACTCTTAAGTTTTCCAATGAAGGTGCAAGCCTCAGGAAAGAAAATTCAAACTTAAACGCAAATTTTGTTTTCTTCTGAGGAATTCTTCAGTATTTCAGGGATGAATAGACCACAGGTATTGCCAAAGAATCTTAACTATACGTATACACTTCCCTACTTCAGTAGGGAGGATTTACACTTTAAACACTAAGGAATTTAAGACTGACTTATCCCTGCTTAAGACTGGAAAAAAGCTGGGATGCCTATTCACCAATAAACTCCTCCCTGGCACATTAAATATGAAAAAAACCCAAATTCCTTAAGGAAACGTTTTGGTACATCTCAACTTAGCCCTCTCCCACCAAACAGAAGGGGTTCCAGCCATAAATTGTTACTTTTCAGTTCCTTATGTTAACAAGATACAGTGAATTACTTATCACTACTACTTATCACTATATTTCAGAGTAGAATAGAACAACCAAGACATAACAGCTGTCTTTCCCCAGCGTCAAGAGCTGGATATAAACTTCCTAATGTTCATATACTAGAAAAATTAACTGGAAGATCCCATGAAGTATAGTTGCAGTAAAGATATTAGGATTAACAAGCTTAGCAGTGAATTTGCAGTAGTACTGGTGCAGCTATAGCCCAAATCACAGTAGCTGGATGAATTCAAATGTTTCAGCCTAGTAAGTATAAATCACTGAAACATTCTCACCTAAAGTTCCTCACAAAGACAATTTTAAAAGAAACTTTGATGGAGGGAAGGATAGAGGCCAGGCTAACTCACGTCAGATACCACTAAACAGTCTTTGTGATTGTACTGCAAGAACAGACCTTTTCCCTACAGTTTTAGGCAGAACAGCACTTTGGGCAGTGAAACATGTCAAACCCATCTTCTTCAACAACCATCTGCTCATATGCTGCACTAAGGAACTCACTGAAGTACAACACAAAACAATAACTAGAAGTATGAAGAAATTCAGCTTCTATTGATAGAAATCCCAGATTTAGAAAAGTACAATTGACTCCATTTTGTTTCCAAAGCTTCATTTCAGATTCTCCAACCTGTGAGCCTGACTTCAAAGCCACGCACAAAGGGGTCTGAGCTAACTCAATGTGACAACCCCAAACCGATCCCTTGCAGCACAGCAGTGCCATCCTTCTCAGGTATCGACCTCCCAGCAGCACAGATCCATATGGCAACCCACAGGGAAGCTTCCACTGAAGGGCAGAGGCTCAAAGGCAGCAGATCAGCTTCCTCCTCTGGCTGGCTGAGCTTCTTACAGTATCCCCTCGCCCTCCATAAAGGCGTTAATCTATTTCATACCACCTCCCCCACAATTTGGGAGGGAAGAGGCATTGCCTTAATGTCTGACCTGCCTTACCACCCGCTCCTAAGCTCTTCATGACAGCAGATAAAAGAGTAGCTCCCACTATGTTCAGCACATGACCAGTCTCACTGGGCAGTGGGAAGTCTGCACTGCCAAACATCCCAGCAAAACCAATTATAGGCTCAGATTTGAAAGAATTTGTTTGTTTTCCAATGAAACGACTTTTAAGACAACTGAGATGAACAAATCAGATTCTATTTTAACATGTTCACCTGGAAAATTAACCCTAAATGGGTATGAGCACTCAGTGCTTTACTGTTATGCAAGTGCATTAGGTTACACGCATACATACATATATATATATACAGTTACACATGTATAGATGTATTTTAAGAACGTGACATTTTGAAGAAGCCATCTATCTTTCATCATAACAGATTTACGTTCAGTTTGTGACCTAGTCCTTGGAAAAAATTCTGAAAGAAGACAGCTAAGTGTGCACTTTCATGAGGTAAAACAAGGCAGCAGGACATGCTCCCCATACAGAAAGGCAGCAAGCAGTCCTGATTTCTCCCAGCTCATTAATCCAGTGCCAACTTTGGCTTTCATATCATCCCTATGAATCAATTCAGGTCTCTGAAAAGGGTGGAAAAGTATCGCAGCAAGGAGGATAACTTTCCACTGAGATAAGAAAGCGGTCCTACAAGCAACAGAGTTGGGTGTTTCTGCTTCATTCCCTGGCATCATCAGCAGTCCTTGTAGCACTGCACTGAACCAGCCAGAGGGCTGACCCAGCCAAAAAGTATTCCCACAGAAAGGTTACCCTTTCAGCTGGATCAGCTCATCACACAGGCACAGAAGCACAAGTTCTTGTGTTAGGGACAGGCTTATAAATGCATAATCCTGACCATCGTTGCACAGGAAAGTAGGAACAGCTTTCCACTGCTGCAGAATTTCAGTGAGTTAACAAAAGCAAGTCTCTTGCTCTCAGGCTTACTACTTCTTACAGAGGACTTCAACTCCTTCGAAAGCAAGGTTTGGACTTTTCTGGAGTGACAGACCACATCAGGCTTCAGTCGATCAAGAGGCTGAAATGTATCCCAACTCACAGCAATTCTTTAAGTCTGAAAACCAATCTTTCCTCCAAAGCCACAGGAAGAGTTTAAATAAACATTTCTTCCTAAAAGCCTTCAACTTTGGTTAACCAGATACTCTCCAGTCAGTTGACTCATGGCTTGACTTCCTCTCTCCTGCAACGCCCTTCACATTCCACTTTTTCCCCTTTACTCTCAACTACCCCTCCTCATCCATCCTCAACATCTCATGTCAGGGGAGCTATCACTTTCAGAGCCTATTAAGAGTTTCTAGCACAGCATTATGAATCAGTCAAACTAAGAAGTGTTACTACAACGTATTACTTTTCAAGCCTCTTAGAGCTCCAGTCAATGTTCCTCATATTACAGCTTGTACTGGTATTTAATTCTCTGTTGACTATTTCAATACTTTAAGATAACCACTCAAGCCAATTTCTCTTAATTTAGAGTCTAGTTAACTTTAGAGTTTGTTTTAAATTCATGTTGACATGCTGTCTCCTCCCTAGGATAAACTTACAGCTTCACAGCCCTGTCATCCCAAGAACAAGGAAAGCTCTGCTTCATGAAAACTTGATGCAAGTTCACTGCATCAACCCTGAGTTGGGCACGTCTGCTTTGAACAGCATCATATGCTTTTCTAGTCACTGCTGATGTTGCCTTAGGAATAGCTGCTGTCTTGAGCTGAACAATGCTCCCCTTCCTTCAGTGCACACAGATATTACACCACTCCTTCAAATTTATCACTGATTTGTTTGTTCATTACCCTTCTTTTGTACAGTGATTGAGATTAAAAAGCCCACTGGACTAGTAAAACAACACAGCTCTTGAAAGCATGGGTAATTCTTCAGATCTTTACACAAGCTGTCTATTTAACACTTCCAAGACAGCCTCTTACCATGGGTTGGCTGTAGGGAGACCAGGGTAAAAATGTACAAACTAAGTTCGGGAGAGCTGCTTGTTTGAGTTACATGAACACAGCCCACCTTTCATCTGCCCCACCAGACAATAATCTGCTCACCATAATGGCAGGAGCCTCGAGCATAAAAGAAGAAAATGGGGAAGGAATGAGCAAAGTAAATTCAGTAGGAAGGATTCATGCAAGAGAGGCAGACTGGTACTCAATGCTATCCCCCTCCCAGTTTTTACTCCAAGATGCAGTCCCTCCTTGGGTGATTTAGCCACACCAGATAGATGATTAAGGGCCATGGAGGTCAAAAGCAGTAATTTAATTACTAACAGACAAGCCCTCACCTAGGACAGCTTGGAGAAATTCAGAACACTGCACCACTGCACTGAACACTGATGGTCTTTAAACCAGCATAATCCCTTCTTGTTTATTTTGGGGATACGTGACATGTTTCAGTATGGATGCTGCTGAAGAGCTTTATGATTCAGACTAAAACAAATCTCAAGAAAAAGTAAGTTTTGCAGGACTGTCTTAAGGTATAGTTTTAAATTAACAGTCCTTTACTGTTCTTTTGTACCAAGTTAACATCACAATCTAAAGGGAGACACCAACAACCATTTACTCTCTATACCATCGAAGTATTATTCCATTCCACAGGGGCTAAGACTTAATGAGCAAAGGGTTTGCAGCTCCTGCCCCACAGAACAAGCTTAGTTCCCTCATCTACCAGAAACAAGCAGTGATGGGTGGACAAGGAGCTTTGGGTTATTTTAATTATTGCTCATATCATGCATGTGCCAGGAAAGCACCCAATTCAAAAAGTAAGTTTACTTCCTATCCCTGAAATTTTACTAATGTTTATTCAACAAAATCTTGTTATTATAGCACACAGAACTGTTGAGTTTTGTGATGTCCAGCTTCAATTTAGAATGTGTGGTTAACAAAACTACAAGGCAGTAGGTGTAGAGCGAGGCTTCCCACTATGCTTTCCCCATTCTGTATTCTCTATACAGACAGAATTACTGCTCATATCATAGTAGTTACTGCTAGGTATTACTCAGCATAAGTAAACATCTAAGTGCCACTGCAGTTTAATTCCCGAGGTAAATTCCTTTTCTAGCTTGAAGTACTGTAGTACCTTCATTTCAGCTCTTAGCAGATATTTATATTTGCATTATTAAACATGGCTGAGGGAGAACAGAATAATAGGCACAGTATGGATGTGAGTCTGCAGAGTAATGCTTGAATGGAGATGCTCCAGATGCTCTGCATGTGCAGGTTAGAAATTTCATGCTAATCTAACAGCCAATTAGTATTTTGTATCTGGTGGAAACACTGAAGACACAACCAGAGCCAAAGGTAGTTAAGAATGCTGGATGCTATACAGGCAGGAAAGATGCTGAAAATAACTCTCAGCCATAAAAACAAAACCAAGTTGGGCACAAATATACAAGATCAGAGCTTTCTTCAAAAGGCTTCATGCTCAAGTGCATTTGTACAGAGCTTCAAATATATTGTGATTTACATGACAGGATTATGCTGCAAGAATGCAAAACTCATATAACAGCACTTTATTTTCAGCTCCACCACTTCTGTCAGAGATCTGAGAAAACAGAAGGGGTGAGAAGACTGACAGCAGAAGCAGAGAGCTTTTTGCCTTGACACGTTGCCCTCTAACAGACAAGCTGTAGGGTGGAAGAAGGAGGGGGAAATAAAGTACTCAAGTTTTGAGCATCTTACTTGAATAGCCTGTCGTCCTTGCTGAGCATCTGCCAGGAGCTGAATGGTGAGAGTCCTGGAATCCTGTAGGGCATCTTGGAGGTAGATAAAACTGTGACCCACATGTCGTCCCATGGTACATTCACGACATATGGGGACAGAACAGGTATCACAGTAGAAATGCAGTACCTGTAAGGAGGAATAAAGAAATCTCTATCACTGTTTAATAAAGAACTCAAAAGAAAACAGAGCCAGAATGTAAAAATATCCAAAAGCTCAGCTATAAAGGAGATGGTTACAGGCAGTGGCAATAGGCAAAGACTTCACAATAGCTTTCCCACAGAGGAAGAACTATCCTTCCCAGTAAACTCCAAATTATACCCCAACAGTTAGATGGAAGTGTCCTTGTTTTCTTCACAATACAATAGTAGGAAGAGTGTCCACACCCGCTCCTCTTAGGAGCGGAAGCCATCTGACAACACTCGCAGACTGAAGATGCCATCTATGGCAAGTTTCAGGTGAAGACTTTTCCTGCATGCACAAACACCACATTCTTTTAAGTGCTCATTCAATAATCAATACACTGGAGAACCACAGCACCAGCACTCCCACTCCCCAGAAAGGGAAAACAAAATCGTACACGCTGCAAACCACCCTTTGGTTCTTCAAAACACACAAATCCCTTATGTTCAGGTCAGTGATAACATTCCTCCTGCCACCCTGACAGCAAAGCAAAAAACCTTTGCTATGATGATGTTTCTATGCTAGTGATGCTTCAAGAAGCTTGATTTGGAAAACAAAACTGGACCGTTAGCAAGCCCATCGTCTGAATACTACATTGAACTGTGCATAACCACTAAAGCCCCATCCTGTTCACAAAGCCCTTACAAACCCCACATTCAAATCACAATGGAAGTCTTACACCAAGATGTTAGCCTAGAAAGCTGGATTCATTCATTCATTCATCAGCCATAACTGTCCCCATTCCATCCAGTAGAGGGAAGTAGCACACAGAAATACCATCCTACAGAGAAGTGTGTTTTCTTACAGGGGAGCAGAAATCAGCTGTCTTGCTTTTGTTTCCAAAATTGTAAAAAAAGGAGTACAACATTTCAACACAATAAAGTTTTGTATACAAGTCTCGCCCTTAACTACATACACTACTTAAGAGTGTACCATTAGAAAATCTAGATTACCATGGAAGAGAACAATGGTACAAGGTTTCATTCTCCAAACATTTCCATCACCACATATTTCCAGCCTACCTCACAGAAAGGAGCAAGAGCGGAACAAAGATTGGACAAGTGTTTGATATGCCAGTCTTCTCCCAGCTGTCATCCAGCCACTCCCAGTTCCAGCTAACAGCTTGTGATAGGGTGTACAACATCCCCCTGGTTCCTTCTCCCTCAAAAGGAAGGGGAAAGGACAGGACAGGTGATTCCCTTGGACTGCCTGTGCTGCATAAAGTGACATTTTAAGCTCCTGTAAGCACAACAGCTGAAGTGGTGTAAGGATTAATTTCTCAAAGGGTTATGTGTGCATTTGTGCACATGTGCCAGATTTTACTAAAATCCCCTATTTTCCTACAGTTAAGTTTTGCTATAGACAAACCAGAACAGACTTATGTTTTGCTTCTGTTCAAATACTAAATCCTCCAGCAGTGTCTCAGATTCTGCTCAGTGTCTCAGCAGTGTCTCAGATATCAAGTAAAAAGCTGCCTCAGCTCTGAAAGGCATTGTTCAAATGCATCATCTTCCTCAACTAGAGGACTCTGTCTTTACACTGTGGTTGTCTAAATCTGTATACAATGTTCACTTGCATATGCAGTTCTGTAATTTTTCTGTTGAAATTACAAGGAATGTTTATTACATGTTGCTGAATAATTCCACTTAAACAACTGAGAAGTTGAGAGAGAATGAAAACCAAGACAGGGTATCAAGTTAAGTCATATGAATCTGATATACTTTAAAAACATACAGCAGGGATTTGGGGCCTCAGTCAAGCAGAGCAGCTGAAAGGAAAATGGTGACCATATGAACCAAAGACCAGAAGCAAGTTAAATCTGTTATTAGTCCTCCACAATAGTCAATACCAGAAGCAAAAGCTTGGTCACTTCTGCTGCAAGGAGTCACCCCAGGCACTCCTCCAACAGCATCCACTGGGACAAAGAAAAACCAAGTTTAAGCTGTTCAGTTACCTCTTGCCACCCACCAAAATGGGGTGGGAAACATCACTCCTGAATTTAGAATGAAGAGTGACAACAGCCACAATCTCATTTCAGAAATATGCAGATTACACAGGGTATGGCAGGGAAAAGTCTTGAGTAAATACTTCAGAGCAATTGATAAAGCCTCACACTTGTTTCTGAGTTAAAAAAAAAAAAAAAAGCAAAACCAGCCTAGATTTAAATCTAAGCACAAAGAGTTAACAGGCTTGGGCAAAAAGAAGCATACACTGATGGACTGATGTCCATCATTACACTGTTACCTTAAAGACACACAGGAGAAAGCACAAATGCATAACCCTATGCTCTCAGTGGGGCAGGGAGCCAGCCACCAGGAGAGAGCTGAAAGAGTCAGCCAGCTTCAGGGTGAAATAGCAACTCCCTAGAAACTCCTTTCTAGACACAAAGGGCACAAGAGAATCCTCAGACTTGGCAGAGGTACAAGGGCAACTCTCCTTCTGTGGTCGCTCACATGCACTCCTGTCAGAAGCGTCCAACAGGCTGTACGTCAGCTCTACCCAGCAAAGGGGGCACACTCCCAGAGAGTAAAACTGGGCAGTCCCCAGCTGTGCAGGGCACAGCAGCAAGGGGGATTTGTGCCAGCTGGGCTAACGGAGCTTGGGCACAGTATCCAGCTTCCCTGTGCTTCCAACCAGGAATTTATTGTTAAGCTCAAGCCTGCTCACATCCCAGTCCCTAGGTCATGGCCACAAAGGTCACGTACTGCTAGATTAAGTTTCTATGCTTGTTTCTAAATAGGGGGAGGGGAAGAAGGAGAGGAAGCCAAATCTCCCCCTTTCCCTCCATCCACCAAACAAGCAACTCCCTGCAAAAATTTTACCAACAATTCATATAGGACAATCCACAACTGCGTGCTCAGCTCAGAATTTATGCACATATAGCATACCCAAAATGTTGGCAGAGCTTCCATTTCTTCCAATTTCAGCCACATGAGAAGGCCACCCCACATTTCATTTGTACTGTTACTACAGCATCATACTGCTCCTTCTATGCTCATTTTAAGACAAATAACAAGACTAATATTAAAGTGCAGATGGGCAGGAATAGTAGGAGGAAAGGGAAGAGTAACACTAAGTCTTTCTTAGCAGACATCAGCTTATAATACTCAGCTTTAACACACACCGCCCCCAAAACAGCCTCAACAAACAAAAAACCCACCACCCCAAAAAAATAAACAAACAGAAAAAACAAACAAACCTCACATAAGAGGAAAAGTCCTAAAAGTTTCCCCCTCCACATCTAAAGAGGCAAAGACGGTACAACCAAAAGATCCATCAAGCTGTAAATTAACTATTGTCCTGTTAATTTCACTATTTACCCAAATGCATGAAAAACTGGTTTATAAGCAAACACCTTCAAACATACTTGTTTCTCCAAACCACACAAACGTTCTGATGGGCCCCAAGGAAAGTAAAAAGAAAGAAGAGAGATTTCTCTTTACAAAGAAATTAACAGTGTAAATTGCATTTCATTAATTGTTTCTTTTTGTCGTAATTACTAGGTAATTAAGTAAAAATACAATTGTTAAGATCAAAACCTGTGCCTTTCCAACACTCATTTTGTTAACTACCCATTAAGGGGGGAAAGATTAATAAGCAACTTTAGTAGCTTTTTTTTTTTACTGCTCCACCACATTAATTAGTATTTTAGAACTTCCACCAGAATTAAATGAAGATAGAAGTTAAAAAGAAGAGGGGACTAGTTTTAGAGATAGTTAAAAGTGATTTATTTTAAAATAAATCAGCTATGGGTTGATTACTTCCCAAACAGGAAATATTTCCTGAATTGGTGGCATACAATTTTAGACACAAAACAATAAAGGGAGCCTACTTCAATTTAAACAGAATCAGTGAACCATGTTACAGGGCTATTCATCTTTTACAGCCACAGCAGCCCAAGAAATACAACAGCAAGGCCATAAATGTGATTGCTTCAGGAAAGGCTGTACAGTGCACCGTAAAAACATTTTACAACAGCAGGAATTCCTGGGTGTCGCTCTCCCCATTTTTTGGTCCATCTGCTTTCAAAGGGGGCAGGGGGATGGGCGGAGATGTTGTTAAACGTCCCCCGGGACTGCACAGCAATCAATCATCATCTGATGAATGGCCACTAAAGTTAAACCCTGACCCCACTCCACAATTCCCACACCAGCCCTTCTCTCCTTACTGCTGACCAGCTTCCAGCGTGCCCCCCCACCTTCCAGCCCTCACCAAAATTTCCCAAATACCAAGCCCACACAAAAGCAATGGAATGTAGTAGGCACCATGACAGAGGAGAATTCAGCAGAAACAGCATCAGAGGAGGCTTATCCTTAACCTGTGTTTAAATAAGTGTTCTTTCAGTAATATTCACAGCGCCCTTCTCCTCCCAGCTTGCAAATACTTCATTTCCCTCCATTTCAGAGCATGCATACAAGCAATCGACAGTAAAGCATGTGGAATCTAGTCACGTTAAAAACATTTGTTTCTGTCATGACATTTCAGTGTCTTCCAAGGATTTCATTTAAGCCTAGAGTGTTAAGAATTTGTGTAAGGCAACAACACATAAGGTCCCATTATTTTTAAAATGCAAGTCTAATGCTCTAAAAAAGCTACCCTGTAATCTTAGCCAACAATAAAAAAGGCCTACAGACAAAACAGTGGCTTCTTGGTTTCTACTTTGGGAAAAGTTTCAGTATGGCACTTAAAGGTTAATTTAATTTGATTTTATGACAAAAAAAAAAAAAAGAAAATAGAAAAAATCACACGTACTATAGTCAGTTTAAAGTTTTCCATTACTAAAGGTGTTTTATTATCAAGTTCCCTTGACAGTAACACAAACACCAGTGGCTTTGTTAGGTAGTGTGTAAGGTTTAGATGACTGAGTTTAATATAAAGTAATTTTCCAATTAATTTTGGTCCTACTTCCTCAGCACTGCGGGTTTGTTTGTTTGGTTGCTTTTGTTTTTAGTTGGTTGTTTTTGTTTGGCTTTGTTGTTGTTGTTTGTTTCTTTCCTTCCCCTCCCTGGCTGGAGAAAAAGCCGCTTCCCTGCATGTAACTTTTTTTTTTTTAACAGCATATAAATGAACCAGTCATCCTTGGGTGGTGTAGAGTTTGCTACAAGTAACTGTTGCAGGTTTAAGTGAAATCAGGGAATATTTTTACTGTGCAGGAAAAGCTGGTCTTTTCCCACTTTAATGGCACTTCATGACAATTAACTTGCTTCACACCACGACGAGAGCAGATTTTTAGGAACTTTCCTTCTGCACTGATATAACTCTTGAAATTTGATTGCTAAATATAAAGACTGAAGATATGAACAAGTAACGTGATATAATCACAGCTACAAGGCTACTTCTCAGTATACCTGAAACATTTGTCATTCAGAGGTACTTAAAACCCTCACGTTTCTGTGTATAGTCAGTGATCAAATTGCTCTCAGAACTTGTATTTTAACTTGGTGCTCAGGAGTAGAAAAGACTGGCTGAACACCAGTCTTCCTCACTGCATCCAGTGGCAATGTGAAATGGTATACAAACTCCAGAAGGTCCCTGCAGCTGACAACAAGAGAGTTACTTCTCAAATTCAGCCCAATATTTTAATAAAATTTCTACAAAAATATGGGCAACTCGAAGCATTACAGCCCTGTACTACACAGGGCATGCAGCATGCACAGAAGTACCAACCGGGAACAGTGAAACTAGTTTACTATTACCTTCCTCTGCCACTTGGATGAACAGAAATGGGGTTCAAGTGCAGGAGGATCACTCAGCCTTTCTGTTAAATTCATCTTGATTTCCTTACCCCACCTGGAATAATAAAGGCCCAACTGACAGGTAACTTTAAGGCTCATGCAAGTCTGTTTGTAGGAAATAAAGCTGTAATTCCACATGCTTTTCTTGTCACCACTGTAAATGCCCTTCCTTCCCCAGATACTCCAGTGGGTTCTGTTCCTTGTTTCTCAGCCACACAGGTATCTCTCGGCCCAGCACATGAAGGGGAGGGAAGCTCACAAATAAAACACCAAATTTGAAACCACACACAGCTCAAGGCTGTCACTTCATTCCAGTTAAACTGACAGCTGCTCTACGAGGAGGCCCTCCCTGTACCTCCCCTGCCTTGCTCCTTGCCTCCCCCCTTTACTACTCCTCCAGTATCAGTGCACAGATTTGGCTATCTTTACAAACAGCAGAAAATTAATTTTTGAATAAACTATTTTTATCAGCTGAGCCTGGGGTCAGAAGATCAGTAAGACCAGCACAAGGAAGGAGGAAGAGCCCATAATTAAGGGCATAGAGACATTTGATGACAACTCTCTGGTACTTTGCCAACCTCACAGCTGGAAATCAATGTAAATCTTTCACTGATAGCATTCGTCTCAAGTTCTAACTGGAAGAACAGTACCTAACTGGAGTTGAGTTAAACAGGCTGTTAAATCAAACAGGCTACTGTAAGTCTTAACATTCTTAATTTTTACCCTCTGTAATCCTGCTGTGGGATTATGAAGCCAGCAAAAACAGCTGCGTATTTTAGAGCGGTGACAAGATTGGGTCAATCCAGGTTAAAAAGCAAAGTTTTCTGAAAGACACATAGTCCCATTAATCAAGTTTAGAAGACCAAATTGGTATTAACAGTCAGCTAGGTGTGGAGCAGAGACCATTTACCTCGTCTTAGCCAATGCAAACAACATTTGCAAATTCAAATGGATTTGGGTTAGAAGTGACGATCAAGATCCCCTTCACCCTGAAGGCCACAACATCACTGAAAAGACAACAGGCAGCCAACTGGGGCTAGAAGGAAGGAAGTCACACCATTGCCAAAGCTGTTTTAAGGATCTGCCGGCTCCAGCCCACCGTAGAATTGATATCCTCTGTGTTTTAGGTAAAAAAAAAAAAAAAAAAAATCTTATAAATCAACCATCATGTGATGACTGGAGCTCCTGGTTACAGGCACCCACCTGGAACTGCAGCATCCCAAGTATTTCTCTCAGCAGCACCGCTGCCAGCTGCATTACCCCCACTCCGTTCATCCACTCAATATGGAAAGAGCACCACAGCACTGCACTAGACTTTGCCCATCTCATCAGCTAACTTTCCAAAAGCTCTTGGGGCAAGGTAACTTGGCCAGCTGATCTGATGCACTACCTCACAGATTCCAGCTACTGACACACCGGAAAGGACATCCTGAATCCAACTTAACTTATTGGCCCAATTCTTCCAAAACAGGGATAAGTAAGGCTTAATTTTCCTCTCTTGTTAAGACTGAGGTGATGTAGGTATAATTATCCCACAGTGGGCTATCATTAAATTACTACATAAGAGTAAGTCTACATTCAACGATTTTCTTTTAAATAAGTTGTTTTAAAAACTCACACATCTGTTTCACCACTGAAGCAGGTAAAAAAGCCAGTCTATGGAAAGATGCAATGGTATCAGTAGCTAGTAGATTACTCAGTCCAAGATAAGTCACAGCTCTTTTACAGGATTTCAATAGGGGAGACCAGCCTGTGCTTCAACATGCAACTCATTAGCTGTTTAAATGCAGCTTCTGTGCCAAATCTGCATGACACCAGTAGCAGCAGGGTGGTCTTGGCACAGGGGACAGTGGGTGGATCTAAATATTCAACAGTTCAAGCATGCAAGCGAATAGCCTGCTGTGGAAGCAGACACTACAGTGTGTCAGGACCCAGGTCTACTTTCAGGCCCATCTGTCCCTGCAAATCCTTCGCTGAGCCTCCCTAACTCTTCAGCTCTCTGAAAGCCAGAGGGTTTTAAAGTTCTCAGCCAAAGCTTGGCCACGATTTCAGTGATGCTGTAAATTAGAAAAGGTTGATCATTTCTTTGCTGTTGTACAAGGTGTTTTGTATTCTACAGAGAACCACACTTTAACATCTCTACAAACTGCTTATGCAACATTTCCCCCTTTCCTCAGAGCTCAGTGTAAGAGCTTTTGAAATTTATCCTTCTGTGCACAGGAAGGATTGGACTAGGAATCAAGGTACACTCAAGGCTACTGCATCCTCTCTGTGACCCCAGGCCTCACGCCTCAGAATCCATATTCCTCAACTACACACTGCTCCTGCACCACTGCACAGAACACCACATTCAGGTCCTTGGCAGTTGTTGAACTTTGCATGGAAATCTGATGGCAAGGATGCATTATACACCTTGCAAGCAAATAGCTAGAAAACATTTTTGGCTCTTAATATACTGGAGAAAAACCTTACTCTTTTGTGATTTGGTGGGAGAAGGGAACAGGAAGAGAAACAAACAACCCTAAAGTTTCCAGTTTTGCCTCGAGGGCAGCTATAGTCCTCATGCTGGAAGACAAGCCAGTTGTGACACATCTTAACCAGGCAGGCTGTGTGCAGTTTGCCAGAGACGGTCTCCGATCCTAACACAAACAGGTCTTCTGTAGGATTGGTTTACTTGTACAGCTAGTCTGTAGTCAAACTACCACTGCCTATGAAAGTTTGCTTTGGTGCAACAGATTTCCATTAATATTGTTAGAGGGCTTCTCTAGGGGGTTAGAAAGCCTATCAGGCTAGACACTCTTAAGTTCATAATGTTCAACTGCTAGGTAAAAACAGAGTATTACAAGAAAGAACACATCCATTCATATAAACTGCTGCTTTAACTGCTTTATCAATTTTAAGTTTGTGACAGGTTCTACTTTGGTATTTTTTTTTTCTTATGTGATATGGGGGGGGGGGGGTTGTGGGGTTTCCCCCTATCTTCTTTTAAGCACTACTAGAAAACTTTTTTAGAAAAGTATTCTGCATAACATGATTTTAAACTTAAACTTACACACATTGTAATGCTTCAATTATCATCTAGTACTCATTTGCTACAAAAGAAAAAAAAAGCTTGAAAGTGTGTACTTGGAAACTCGCACAGCTGAACCACCACATAAATAACCTGTAACTCCAACTGCAGGAGCTAGAGAATGCAGGAAAACAAAGTACTAAAAAAACTAAGCAAGCATGAATTCTGAGTCCACTTTGCAGCTTATAGTCTAGTTGTTCCCCCTTACTTATGTGGCCAATAATGGGAAGAGTACAAGAACCCAGAGCCAAAACAACTAGCAGAGAGCAATGCTCAAAAACTAAGTTTCAGATAAAGATATTTTTACATAGGAGTAACATGAACATAAAAACAGCAGTGAAAGGCAGCTCAACATGCTTAATTTCTATCTTCAATGCATATGTTATTTGGAAAGGATTGTTTCTGTACTGACTATTTGTTTAAAATAATTTAAATAACAGTTCATAATCTCTACCGAATTAAAAAAAAACCATCTTTTTATATATTTTAAAAAGAATATTTGTGTTAGGATGAAATTAAAAAAAAAAACATACCAAGATTTAGACTAACAAAATCTCAAAGGCCTTTCAACAAGGAGGTTGTCAGCACACATTTAGCAAAATGAAGCAATACAGATATCTAACAGGAACCACTGCTAGACTCTGGTAATTCCAGTTTGAGTAACTACGTGGAAAGCAAAAATCAGTCCACATAACTTGTACCAGATACTGACCCTCCCCCTCTTTCCAGTATTAGCTCTCCTCAGAGTTACCCAGTATTATGCAAGTTACTATCACAATAGAGATAACACAAAAATTACTGAAGAGGAATTAGGCTGCTTGCAATGAGGTTTAGACTTTTACATATACAAACTATTAAATACCTGTACTGGTTTTAAACTTAGGAACAGAGCCATAGCAATCCTATAGCAGTTTCTATGCAGAATAGAACTAACAGTAATTTACCCATTAGGGCATAAGCCAATCACCTGGGACACTATAGGACAGAAACCCTCCCCCTCTAAAATGTGTTTTGTCAGTGGGGGAACTACCCAGTTAGCCAAGCGTGTGAGGCAGATCCAGGAGAGGAGAGAAGTGCCATCCTGTTCTCCTCTCCTTCTCCACACCACCCCAGCATTAGGCATCGGGCACTGCTGCAGCCCAGACAGCTAATGGGAAGAGCACAGTTCCATTGTTCCTCCCACTTCTGCCGTGAATCCCTGTCTTCAGACAAAAGCTGTAACAGGAACAGCCATGGCACTGAACCACCACAGCAGGAACCATTAATTTTTAGTTCTTTAATTGTGAAACAATCCATTCCTATTAAACAAGTCCAGTTACTACCAGTGCCATATGCACATCAAACTCAGGTCAAAGTGAGTATGACCAGCTATAGCCTTTTATTAGGAAATACAGGCAAGCCTGTTGTCTGGGAGAACTGACATATAAACCCACTACAAGTGTTTTATACTGCTATGTTTTCAGTTACTGCTTATGTGGAACAGCTTTGTGGAAAGCACAAAGGCAGCACTGCATTGATCCACTCCGTTCTTTGCCTTCCCTCCTTCTCTTGCCTTACTCTGTCCCAAATGCTATTTTTACAATTACTATATATACCCATGTACAAAGTCCTTACAGAATAAGGCCTTTGAGGGAACTTCTCTTTGCTGAACACCAAAAATGGATAACATCAACACTTGGAAGGTACTTTTTCAAAAAGCATTCAAGTCCACCCCTATACCATCATCCTCTCACACGCTCATGCACCAAAAATATGCAAGTGTAAAATTTTTACTAGCTTAAGTGCACATGTTTCAGAGCAGGAAGAAAAGTTACAACAGGCTGAGGTTTCATTTGGGAGTCCCAATAAATGAGGAATCTTAATTAAGCAAAACCAAATTTGGATGGCATTGAAAGAAAAAACAAAATTGGTTTCCTCCAGATCCAGGCTGAAGTTTTTAAAGCATTATATGCATACTGTCTCAGACTTCCTCAGCTAACACCATCAAATGGTACCATCCGTGTCAAAAATAATCATTATCTGCTCCCAGCATAGGACTTGGCACATGCACTGGAGTGTCTTATTCGGAGAAACAATGTTGTCCTTGAGGAGCAAAGCTTTGCTGCTTGTAGTAGAATGTCAAGAGTGCATTTGTCAGATTAATACGCTTGTTACAATTCCTCTGAATTTTAAAGAGGATTATACAATCATATTTTAGGAAAGACTTCTCATGAAAGTGTTATCCTATGGGTGCTAGTGCACTATTACTTCCAACCGAACTCTAGTATTTAATGTTTGTTTTGGAAGACCTGGCTGTCTTAACAGCCACAGGGCATTTCAATAACCATATAACAAACACTACTGCAGGTTACTCTTTAATCCCTTGCGAGTGAATGAGTAAATTCTTGTCCATCTATCATATAATTACACAGCTCTGTAGTTACTGCCAAAAAAGTACTGTAAATCATAAAGGAAAGACATCTAAGAATAAGAAGACCTGTTCCAGGAAGTCAAAAGTGTTCACTCAGAATAGTTACCTCTATTACCACAGAAGAGCAAGAACAACAGATAAATTTTTTGTTTAAAAGCCATTAACAAAAAATGAGAGACATCTTTATTTAGATATGAATATCTAAGACAAGTCCTGGTGGACAATTAAAGTCTGTCTTTCATTTATCTCTGTTTGCCTCTCTGATCAGACCTTGTAAGTTGCAGAACTCTAAATTAATCACCTACCTGCCTCATACTTATTTCCAAGTGGGTAAAATACGGGTAACAAGCAAGTTTAAAAGCCTGTGGTTCCCACCCCCACCTTCCTGAGTGGTCTTCGTTGTTTGTGGCTTTAAAAAAACAAAAACAAACAAACTCTGAAAACGTGCTTGTACTTCCTGCCCTTTCATAGCAGACTTAAGAGCTGCACAGTGTCTAATAGCTCTTTTCTTCACAGGGAACTTAAGATTGCTTTCTGAATTTGGGAAAGGTGAGAAGAGAAGCATTCCAGGATGAATATTCGATTAAGTGGAGACTGACAGCACTATTACTACTCCCTCAAACCGCAAGCTAGATTTGAAGTGCTTACAGATAATAAGGAACACTAATAACTACACTTTGTCATTGTGCCATGGGTGCCACTATTGAGTAGTAGGTACAGTTTGGGGAGAATGAGGATAATTTTCTATCCCAGTCAAGGTTTTTAAGTTATGATTGATACACACTATCTTTAATCATTCCATGGTGCTCCCACAGGTCAAATATATAGCACAGACATTCATTCAGCCACCAAAGAGATTGTGTTGAAGAGCATTACAGCTTTGGTCTAACCAAGCTATAGTGGTTTGATGCCAACCTGCCATGGCTCAGCAATGTATTTCAAGGGCACTTTAACAGCATTCTGAATTTTTAAAGTGCTTAAAACAACTTGAATCCTTCAGAGAAAGCAAGAGCCTTTTCCATAGCAGCATCCACTGTTCCACATTACACCAGCTTTAGATGGCTTCTGTATTGTGCAGGCATGTTACCCTTACCCTAAACTTTAACTGTAGCCTTCTTTAAGCTTTAAATCAGGATAAATGTAAATATAGAAGGCTTGCTCCATCATGAATGAAGGGAAGAAAAGCTATCCAGACTGAATTAGAGGGGAAGATTCAAATGTGACTCACTTTACCAATGGAAGTAAGAAGAGGGTAAGGATGACTAAAAAGGTTAAACCCTTGCCAAATTCTTGAAGAGTAGTACACGCTAGTCTTACTACAAAACAAACAAAAAATCCTTATCTGCAATGTCTTGTTATATATAATTCTAAGGAAGAGGCCATTCTTAAAGTGCACAATGATCATCTAAATTAGAAATAAGGTATTCTGACAAGGATCAGCGGGAGTTTGACTGCCATGTAAGGTACATGAACTAGCCAAAAAGCCAGCTTTACACGAGGTATGGTCTCACACATCACACACATCCTGAGGGGAGGAAGCAAGCAGGCAAGGCAGAAGAAATTTCTATTATCTGTGCACAATCAGCAGGTTGTTTTCGTGAACAGTCTTGCGTACACAAGTCCTGCCTGTTATAGTATGATCATTAATTTTTTTATGAATTGCCAAACTAGTCCTTTGTGTCATCCCCTGTCTGCTAAGAAGAAAGTCTGAGGAGGTTATAGATTAGATTTATTCTCTCTAAAGAGGAAAATTACTTTCTGCAATTGAGGCAGAAGAACAAAACACGCTTAACCAGATTTCCAAGCACAAGACAGTTAACCTATTGAGTCAAGTATGCTTGGTCAAACAACTTTCAGTGAAGGTACCAAACTGCCTCTGGAAGATTCTTTCATTGTACTGTTTTCTCCCAATGATAGTTATGGCGAATTTAAGAGCAAGACCAGACTCTTTGAGAGTGTTGTCGTGCAGTTCTCTCAGCAACTGTGTGCACAGAACCAAGCTGGTTTTCTAAATAAGTTATGAGGTCAATTTTCGACACGAATGAGTACTGGGACAGTGGAATGGGATGTGTGATCAAGAGTGCAAGGGAGAATTTAAACTCCCTAAGTTAACACAATCAGGAGTTCAGAAAAAGCTGCATTTCTACCGAAAAGGTTAACTTACTGCACCCCACATACCACATTTGCCATCAAAGTAAGGGGGAGCACCTTTAAGAGCCACACACAGGCAAGAGCCTCTGGTAGGTTACTGCCAAGACAGACCTACTGCATCAGGAACATCACTTCCTGTAACACCGCTTTCAAGTAATAACCAGACCCACTGATTTACTTAAGATTTAATGAGATTACAGCTTGAGGTGATTTGACTGGAAACCATAAAAGTTTTAGGAGCCCATCTGCTCTGGAAAACTAACCTCACACACAAGCCCGGGTATGAGCTGACCTTTGAGAGCTGCAGTGCAGTTAAGGCAGGAATCGAGTCCAATCGGTACTTGTTGATGGGTGCCCAGACAAGGCAAAACAAAAGATTTGCACTTTGAGGCAAAGAAGAGTTTCCATATGCATGTACACTCAAGGGGGAGCTTCCATATGCATCAGTACTCAAGGGGGAGCTTCCCAAACAATCAGGAGTCTTTTCATTGTGAAAAGGAGAGCCACCTCAGGGTTCTTTCCCCACCATTATCACACCATTAACAGCAAATGCAAACTGTAGTGACAATGCTTGCAAAATTACCGGTATTGCAAAAACCTAATGCAATCCTAATTCACCTTGTGTACACACACAAAAAAATCCATTACAAAAGTACCGTAGAGCAGTACTTCAGGGGGGAAAAAAAACAACCAAAAACAAAGGAACCTCCTAATCGCACTAAAAGGGTATGTCACCACTGCTATTCACCTCACTTTACAGCTCATCCGATGACCCTACCCATGGCAAGCACATGCATTTTCAAGAACCAACTGGTTATTTTATTTATATTTTTCAGTATTAGAACAAACACTGACTCTTCTTCCAGTGAAAAAAAAAGAAATGCTTATTTTGAGAGATTAAGGGCAGAAGTGGGGGGAAAGAGCTACTGTTGTAACTGTTACTTTTTACAGACCTGTAAAAAAGCAGTATTTCAGCAAGACTGCTGTTAACATACTTTAAGTCTGGATGTGAATATTTGTCCCAACATTCACACGTTGTTATTCTAAACCTGACCTTACTAGCTGTAGAAGAGTCGGTATCGTTGGACAGCTGTATTTTGCAGCATGAAAAGTAGGTGTGTTGTTCTTCCTTCTCCTTGTAGGCTGAGATGTTTTGTTGTTTTGTTCTCACTTCGGTAACAGGCCTCAATATGCAAGTTACATCTGGAAACAGACAAACGCCAACTGCCCAGCAGTATTGGAAAATTAAAACATTGGGTCAGACTCAAACGGACTAGGAAGCCAAAGGTCAAAGCAGCATTAAATCATTAGTTTCCCAGCTGCCACCAAGGCATGGAGTTGACCTTTGATTTTGTAAGAAGTGGTCCAAGCAATTTTCTGGTGGCAATATGGGCAATCTGGCACAGTGGAATATTATCCTTGAAAGGAGTGGGTGGAAAGGAAGAGTTTAAGGTCTTGCGGGCAAAGATTAAACTAACTTTAATCTCTCTAAACCAAATTTACAATGTGAATCTGTAAGTGCAAATAAGTAATATGAAATTATCAAGCTTTAAAGAAAAGACACACCAGCATTTGAATCATCAGAGTATCTTTCATTCATTTAGCGGGGAGAGCAAGCAGATTTTAAGAAAATAATTTATCCACTTAAAAGAATACTAGAATGTTGTATTTCTTTCCTGGAATGAGAAAGTTTTCAGAAATTACACTTGAAAGCAGTTTACTTAGTTCTATTTTAAAAACAATAGATCTGAGATAGAGCTAGTGTTTCTTCAGAAAAAGACCAGAACACTGTTTTTAGTCTACCTGTATTCCCATTATTACTGTTTCATATAGCTGAGGTAGCAAAGAGACAAAATAAGAAACTGGCCTTTGCTTTCTTTCTCTTGCCTCCATGATCTTAAATTTCATCTGCTACTGCCCTTTGGTAATAGTTCCCAACTGGTCCTTATAAACTGTTCTGCTGAAAGTTTGCACTGTACATGCAGAGTTCTGGTTTGGCTGCTTCCAAGTTCCTAGAAAGGGGTTGGTTTTACTGCTTGGCAAAGAGCAGCACAGGTATCAAAGGGGCTTCCGACACAGCCGAGGTACATCTGAAGAGCATGTTTGATCCTCCATTAGCAGCTGAGCACATGCACACACATGGAAAACCAGTCTGCAAGCAATCAGCTATTCAGATATTTCTATGTGGATTTACGACATTTCTATGCTTATTTTTTAAGCAAATTCTTTAGTGTAAAAGGGTCACACAACTCACACTTTATTACAAGGAGAAAAAATTATAAGCTACTGGGGGGTTTTGTGACAACAGCACAAGGTGCCCAAAGAGAACATAAAGAGCTCCCTTCCCCATCCTGTGCCAGTGTCCCAGGATTAGTCACTACCAGCCCTTCATGTGAGAAACCACGTCACAGCAGCGAGTCCAGGCATCCACTGAGTCATATACCCATCCACCTGATGGGAAGGGGAAAGGAGGAGTATTTTCAGAGAACTTCAATTAAGCACTAATTACTTCAGTCGTTCAGTAAGATACCTCCCTGTCCTGGCTAGGCACATGGATGATTTTTTATATGCCATCACTACTTTCACTGGCACAGTGAAAGGCACACTACCCTCAACACACCCCTCTCTTCCCACACCCTTTCTTTCGAGGAAACGTTTGTGATCACACTGCCAATATAAACATAACCCATTCGGAACATACAGACTGTTACATACAGGTCACAGAGCCAGCCACAAGAAACAAGTCTTTTAAAGAGCCTAACGTTATAATGCTTTAACCAGCAAAAGAATATTTAAATCTGCTTTAATAACAAATACTATCAATAGAACCCTGACAGACTGCACTGGTAATTGCTTAGAGGAAGCAACTTCAAACTTCACACATTTGGCAAATCAAAAGATACAGATGGCATCAATCTTAATTCTTTCTGCAGGTACTCAATTCAGGTAACACTGAAGGAGCAAAACAAATAACCAGAAGCCTTCTATTACAGCAGCTTAGAAGATATGTACTTCCTCATCTTGATGAGACCATTCTTGAATGAGAATTCTGTCTCATCAAGACCATTCTGAGAAAAATAAGCTACAAATAAGACAGGACTATGCTCTAGAGTTCTTCGAGGGTTCAAGTGCTCTCTCTGGACCATAATCAGTAGTGAAATGCTGGCCAGACATTGCAGGTAGTCCTGTGCTCTTCAACAGGAGATGGCATGAGAGTGAAACAAGATGTGAATCACAAGTTACTCACTGTCCCTGGTCTTGTCTCAGCCCTATTTTGACTGCAACGTGAGACTGAAAAATCTCTTCTCTGCCTATACTAGAAAAAAAAATATTTTCCATTAGACCTCAATTGTCATCTGTGTAAATGAACTAGAGCCAGGACTTCAAGTTCACAGTGGAAAGACACCCTAAATCTTGAAACCATTCAGAAGAAACACCTGGAGAATCACCAATGTAATGTTTTTTGCCACCATCTACTCTCAATGATGAAAACAGTTTTATGTATGCCCACACAACTAAGCTTCAGAAAAAAGTCAATAGACTTTTTTTTTTGATTGAACAGGCTAATAACTGCCAACACAGTCCATCAAGATAACACATGAAAAGGGTAGAGAGTGTTATGCAACTCCCCCCTTCCACACCCCAACTGAAGGGGCCCATTTGGTATCAACCAATGACAGTAAGGGACCTTGTAGCCTTCTACAGGGAAGCTTGGGGAAAAGAAAGACAGACCTTTGGAGGTTGAACCAGGGGCAAATAAGAGGCCCCTTTCTGTGCCTGCACATTCCTCCTCATCTTTGCTACTGTGCCCCTTATCACTGGAGCCAGATGCCAGGGGAGCCCGTGGAGAGCACAACAGTCAGCAGCAGAGCCAGGGACAATAGCCCAGACGTTCGGGTGTGGTGGCCACAGCAGCTAAAAACAACTACTTAGTGCGAAGTCTTGGGCAGGGCTGAAAGCACTCCCACCCCACTGAGAGGCAGGAAAGATGTACAACTCCCCCAGACCTCCCATGCATTGTGTCAGAACTATCAGCCTGAACTCTCCTTCAGTGCAGCTGGTTTGGTTTACTTTATTACCAAGCAGACAACGGGCCCACTTCCACCTCCACAGAGGTGTTCTTGTGAAAGGCCTTGCCTAACAACATAACAAAAATGGTGTCAGTGGAGACACACACAGTGCTTCCTCTACTAAGAGGTACCTGTAAGATCTCAGAATTCTTGCCTCCATATTCTTTGTGATGCACACAACACAACAAAACAGTGGTTTATGATGTGATCTTTTTGCTTGGTCCTAACATGCAGCTCCAGGAAGTGAGAAGACATTACTAGCCATCCTAGTTTTCTTACTGGGAGGACAATCCCACAACCTACCTCAGGGCAGGAAGCAAAATGGAATTTGGAGATTCCACCAAAATCAGCAGTTAACAAAAGCTGAATTCCCACAGCTTCAAGAACAAAGGGCTATTGTGTCTCATGCTCAGGCTCCATGGGCTTTAGTGGATGGGGCTTCTAAATTGGATCTCTCACTCCACAGGACTATGAATTTATCACTAGATAAATAGATAGCTTCCGATCTGTTTGCTTTTGATAGGACAACCATATCTAGTTTTCCTACTGGATATGGCTTGGTCTGCTTCCAGATTTGTCATTTCTGCTATTCAGTACTCTGTGCTCAGGTCTGTGCATAGTCAGTCACATGGCTCAATGCTCTTTGGAACTATTCTGAGCCTCAATGGGGGCTACAAAGATGAAACCCCAGATAGCCAGAAAAGCACAAAGTACTCCTGGGAACGGGTACAGACATCCAGCATTCCTGTGATCTGAGCAAGGCCATGCACCTAGAACAGTTTATCAGCCAGCATCACTGTTCAGAGATACAAGGCAGGTTAAATGATTTATTTCCAGGAGATGGTAAGGCTTAAGCACGGGCCAAGAGTGAAAGACTACATCTGACATGCAGCCTCACAGAACGAAGTCCTACGAGAACAGGAAACAGACCTCTGCTTTTATCCCATTGGCTTTCTTCAGCTTAACTCTCTCCCTTGGAGCTGCTGTTAACACCTTAGAAAAGGAAGCACAAGCCACAACAGCCTTTTCAAAAGCCAGATCACGCTTCCACACGCTGGGTCAGAACAACACTAGGTCAGGCAGAAGGGAAACTTGCAGCTGAGAGGTCTGCTCCTGAGAAGTTCGGTTCAGCTGCCAGCAACAGGTAGTACAGGAATACAGGGACCAAGGGGTGATTCCAACAGAACAAGTATCCCTTTCTGCTACTGATACAATCTGGGACTGGCTGGCAGCAGATCCTTGTACCTTAAAGTCAATAGCTCCCTTAAAGGCATACCAAAGATGTTGTCAGTAAAGACAAACATAGAGCTTTCTCTGCTAGGAGGTACTCTGCACGATCCCATAAATGCCTTCCTCTGCTAGCATTAAAAAACACAGAGGGAAATTAAGTGTCACATGCAGTATTCTTGATGCTGCCTCACCTATGATAGAAATATTGCAGATTAAGATTAATACAGTGCTCTAATCTGGTAGATCAGTAGCTGAGAACCTCAGCTAGATAAAGCTTTTAAGGTGACCTTTATAAGCAAAGCTGATCTTGCAGGAAGTCGCATGCCCCCAAAAAAAGTAATTCGAGTGAAACAGGCACGCAAGATGCTTGAGATCTGGAGCTAATACATACCAGGAAGGGATTTCTTTTCTTGGGAGAAGGGAGGAGCCAAGCAGGAAAAAAGGAATAAAGCTTACTAAGAATGTTAACAGCAGACATTATATCTAATTTCTTTGCATTCCTTCCCCCCTCCTTTTCCTCCCGTTTTTAAAAAACAGGAGCAAACTTGCGAGTTAAGGATTCTGATCAATGCAACATGTTAGGAAAAGAGAGCAGGAGGTCAAGAGGAAATGATTAATCCTGTGCAGAAGACTGGCAGGATGGGTCCTGGAATGGCTTACCAGAACAATGCTCCCACTAATAAGCAGGTCAAAAGACCCTTACAGTGAACAGAAGCCGCAGTTACACTGTACATTAATATTCTTTCCTTAACCCAAAGTTACATTTATTCATTAAAGCCAGATTCAAAAAAAAAAAAAAATTGAGTAAGAAGACAGGTGAAAAGTTGTGGTGCCAGACACAAGCAGCAAATCTGAAAGAAAGGATTACAACTTAAAAACTCTGAAAGTGTTAGAGCTCCACGCACTCTAAGGCAGTATTTGTGGATGGTTTTGCTAAACTGAGGAACAAGGCAAGAACCCACTATGACAGATTTTACACTAAACTTTGTGTTCAGCTCATGCAGTAGATGAGCACCTCTACTTGATAAAGGCTGCTCTTCTGCTAGTGGCATAGCTTAATGTGCTGAAGAAAAAACAGCAAATTCACTGCAGACAGTATTTAAGACTTGAAGGCACATGTGGTTCAAGGTTTACTGAAAGAGATAGCTGTTCAGTACTGTGGCTGCGTGGTATCAAACAGAAGCTATGCAACACTGTGAGATTCTAAGGTTCAGGTAATTATCCCAATCCCATACTATTTTCCCCCTCTAGTTTAGTCAGCATTACAAGTCCCCAGGGCTGCACTGTGAATGCACTCAGAAGTCAGTGCTAGCTTCAAAGGGATTCTGAACTTACATAAACCATTCACCTATTCCATGATACAGCACCCAGTACAACCTCACAGATTTGTGTTCACAAATACACAGCAGAATACAAACATACAAACTGCTTGGAGCTGTTTGCTTGGCTGGCCCAAGCAAACCCACCTCTTCCAAACCCACCACGCTATCAGCATCCCCCCAGTTTAAACAACACCTTGTAGTGCCATCGGAGAACTCCTCTGAAAACTTGTCCATAATCCATAAAGTCATGAACTCAGCTCCGTACCCCCCTAATACAGCTTGTGGTGATGCTGGCCAAGTGACAGGAATACTACTACTACAGGTGTAAGAGCTGGTGCTGCTGTATGAGCCAGTGTTGGCAGAGCGGGGCAGGGAGGGCGAGGGCCGGCGTTCCCCTCCTCCCGGCGCTCCCCTCCTCCCGGCGCGGCCGCAGCATCGCCCTGCGCTCGCCGGGGCCACCGCAAACACCGCCCTGAGGAACCAAGCGCTGGGCAGGGAACGCCCTCCGGCAGCAGCAGCATCGCTGATTGCCTTTGTATCAGCAAACAGCCTCCATTTTGAGGAGCTGGAGGCGAACGGGGCAGGCTGGAGAGGCCAAACTTCAGCTGCCAATGACGAGGAACAAAAATGGCAGATCGCTGTTAGGGCTTTCTGGCACAGGGTGTGGTTAATGCCCAGTGTTCCCCCCAGCTGTAACTACTCTGTGGAGTGAATATTGATCCTCCACCCTAGGCCAGAGGAACAGGGTGCACAGCTCTGCACACAGAGCTATGTGTAGACCAAGAACAAGGTTTGGGCAGTGAGATCAATTCTCACAGCATATGACAAACTCAAAATCCCTCAGCTTTTACCGAATAAAAATTAAAATAAAGGGCTAATCATTAATAAATTAATCTCCATACCTACCCCTCAACCCTCCATTTTTTTTGAAGGGGAAAGACACAGGCTGTAAAACAGGGCACAGGGAAATCTTTAGCATCAGCAGGTCGTTTCAGGCAGGGAAACCAGCACCTCAAGAGCACTCTAAAGACAAAGCTACACCTTATTTACAAGAGTGTTTGGACTCAGCTCCCTTAGCTAAGAAAAAAATCTTATTATATATTTCAGCTTGTGCCAGCACTGTCAACCCCACCAGGACAGGCACAGTTAAGCAGGGAAACCTCATTCCAGTTTGTGACCTCTCTCAGGTCTGCTGAGAGCCAACAGATGTTAGACCACTATTTTTTATCAAATCAGTGAATTAAATTGAAATTTAGCCCTTCAAGTCTGGAGGCTATTAAGCCAGTTATTAAATTCACTTTTTGCAAATCAGTTTCTCTATTAATCTGCCTTTTCACAGGGAAACTCATTTTTAAAGCACTCTGTTAGTTTTGGCCCAAGCTACCCATTCTACAACAAATCCTGCATCTTGTATTGAGACCACCTTGAGGCAGAGACTGTCCTTAAAATGCATCCTAGACCCATGCTTTGGAATCTTTGTTCTCCAACACAGGCTGAAACCATCTCAGGGCTGGGTACAGTTATACATCTCTGCACAGACTCGAGCTGGTTTGCAGCAACACAACACTAATGGAAATTAAAGCTCCAGCAAGCAAACTAGGTTCCTTCCTGCACCTTGTGCACAAATACATAGGACAGCCCCCTGTGGCTGGTTCGACATGCCAAATACAAGGATGTTAAAAAGCCAAATAATTGTTATCTGAAGCTCAGTGCACGTGCTGAGTTCAGCACAAACATCCATTTTGCTCTGCCTCCTCACACAAAAGCCTGGAAAGTGGATTCCAAAGTTCAAGCACTGTTACTATAGAGGAAACACTGAAATGAAACCCAGAGAGTCTCATTCTAGCAACACTTCCACAAAATTTAAAGGGCAGAGTTCTTGGACACCCAAGCCACACCAGTAACATGCCAACTATCAAAGTTGCATCTCCTACATACTTGTTGTTTCCTTATTTCATGACTCTTTAAAAACATCACAGTAAACAATACAATAGAGGTCACATACCTATAACTACTCACTGCTGTATAACCCTATTAAAAATGAAGTGGCCAGTAAGTTCTTAAAACGATTAAAGTAGTATTAACCATTATTTAATCAAGGGATAGAATGAACTCTTAAAAGAACAATTTCTTCTGCTGCTATTTGTTTCTCCATTGTTGTCTAGAGTTCCTTATAAGATGCACTTTCCAGGGTGGGGGATGGTAAATAGACTACTAACTAAAAGTTAGCGCCTCCAGCCAGACACACAAGTTGCAATGCAAAAACATCAGCATGTTGTCAAGCATTAAGACAGTCTCCTGCTATTGTATAACAAGGTATCGTCACAGGGGCAAATTTATTTCAACTGGGGCTGAATTTTATGAACAAGATCAAGTTGCATGGCTTCCCCCAACCCAGCTAATGAACCTTTAAAAAAAAAAAAACCAGAGCCACCACCCCATAAGTTTATATAACACAATTCTTGACCGGCATTGTTTCAGCCTTCATCCTGCACTTTAAAAGTATCAGCAAATTTCCCCCCAAAATAGGAACTACTCTGTCCTCCATCTGCCCCGCATAATTACTCTTCCCTTGAGAGTCACCACCTTTTTCACCACAATCCCCCCAAAACACTGCTCAAACCTAAAATGAGTTTTTAATGCTGTCCCCTTTAATGCCAAGTACAAAAGCCCAGCCAGCTGTCAGTGCAAGCATTTTATGGAGTTGCAAACCTCCAAATTCCACCCAGAGTTACACTATCCTCTTTGAAACTTTTCCCAATAGCTGTCTCAAAGCAAGAATCATAAATAGTTTATTTCAACAAACTGGAAGTTGTATGAGGGGAACCAGTCCTGTGAGCACCACCATATTTTACTCGTTAGACTTTTCAAATGTTTTGGATTTTGGCTATTTCAGGGAGGGAGGGAAGAGAAGCATTTACCAGCACTAGCCATGATTGATTTAAAAACAGTTTAGAGAAACAGGCAGAAGCAAGTGCAGGGCTTCCTTCCTAATTTGAAAAGAAACATATCTTATTGTTGGCCCTGCGGTCACATTCAGAGCTGTTTTTCCTTAGGACCATCTAACAAGACAGATGTAGCCAGTATCCAGGCAGCAGCTGAAGCCTGAGCACTAGAAAGGCACTCTGGGGTGGGGGATGGAAGGGAAAAGAGGGAGAAGAGAAGGAGGAAGCCATTTGGCTATAAAAAGGATCTTTCTTTCCTGTTGAAATGCAATGGCAAAGAGTGTCAAAATGGCTTAAGGGTGGGGAGGTCAGACATGTTTTGAGATGTTAAAAACTCTTAAGCTTTGTCCAAAAGACTGAAAAAAAATCCTTAAGGTAGGTTTTCATTCTATTAGCCATTACAATAGCTGCAAGCAATTCTGAAATTTCCATTATCTGTTCGCTTTTATCACAAACGAGCCAAAACTATTCAGTTAACATTTTATCCTTATAAATCTGCCCCTACAGAAATGCTTCAGAAAATTACTGTTTTCCAGTAATTTTTAGATACATCACATTTGCCAATCCTTCCTCCCTCCAGCAAGCCTCCATTTTAAAAATCAGTCACTACTGCTTATACAGCATGACTGACTCTGCACTAATAAGGATGCTGAAAAATAGATACTAAATAGCAATTTGATTAATATCACAGCACCAGCACAATACACGTTTAATCTGTATGCCATCAAAACTAAACACAACATAGGGCTCTTTTTCTGCTAAACAAAAATATTTTAGTAACTTCTGGACTGTCCTATTACTTCCCATTTAAATCCAAGAATGAAATGTCAGCTTTCTAAACCTTGATTCACGAAGCTAAACAACTAATGGTGCTTACTAAAAGTTAAGAAGTGAGAGAACGCTTCAGGATTGTACAGTAACTTTCACCTTTTTCCTATTTCCTCACTCTGGTCTGCAAAAAGGAAGCATACAATGAAGCCTTATTTGCTATAGCTACAGAAGGTTTTTAAACAACTGCAGCCTATTTTCTAGGTTGCACTGCAGTAATATAAGAGTCTTGGTACTTTTTGTTTGTTTATAAACTCAGGAATTTAGTTATATGAAGTAAGAACCTCTGGAACACAGACTGGCACCCCAAACCCCCCTACTCTCCTCCTGATGAGGGAGCCAGGTTCAGCCATGCACTCCCTCTCAGGCCAGTCACTCAGGTTCTGTTCTATAAAGCTGAACAGCTCCCAGGTTAGATTTGAAAGCTCATTCACAGGAAATTGGATTTACACCTGCTTCATTTTGAGTCACAGAAGTACAACAGCACAAAGCTCGACCATGACCTCCCACCCCCACACCTGAAGGGGCTGGGGTAGGGGGTGTAAGAAAGAGACTACCTTTGGGAAAGGGTTTTGAGCTGCCAACTTACAAACAGATGCTGGAAACCCAGATCCTCTATCCCCATTATGGAGCTTAAGTTACACATCAAGAAATTAATTCCAGTTGCTAATACAGAAGTCAGGATGTCGTTAGCATCCTGACAATCCCACTCAACCACTAAAGGCCTCTCGTGTTCTTTATGCACCTTTGTCTCAAGTTTCTACATTCCACTAAAACTTGCAGCTTGAGGTGAGGATTGCCCTAGCTTGTACTACAGCCCTTTGGGATGTGCACCTCAACTGTTCCATGGGAAAAGTCCTCCGAGAAGCAGCACATCAGACATCTCTCACTTGAGACAGGTTTAAGTAGAAATTCTCCCCAGCACTCATTTGATTGCCTTGTTAGAGTAAAAGGCAGCATCAATTCCTCAAGGCTCATTTCATATCTGGCAGGTTAACTGGGCTGAAGAAGTCACCCTTCTGTGTGTATTCTCAAGAATACTGTCCACTGCACAACCAGAAACATGTGGCCAGCAAAACACTGGATGTTTATAGGAAAACACAAAGCAAGAAAAGGCTTTTGGGTAGAAGCATAACTTCCCTCTTAACTGGGAAGTGTTCTAGAATTAAAGGTTAATTATCATAACTCTATGCAATATAGACAATCTTTCAACTGCAGTATTTTCAACTACTCCTCAAACCAACTTCACTAAAACTGTTACTGGAAACATGGTCAGAACCAACCTCCTCTCCTCAACTCCACAGGACTCAGCATTCGATGAACCAAATTTTGACCAAAATCAAATAAAGACCAGTATAAAACACTTGCTCAATCCCTTTTAAGGGCATAAAAGTTGAAGCACTTTGTGCCAGGCATTACTTTCAGATGCCAGCACTGTTGCCAAATTGTCTAGTTAGCTAATTAGCAATGGCATAAGCCTATCTCAGCTCAGTATATTTTTAAGGAAGGTAGACTGAAATGAGTCAAAGTTGAGACTCACTCGGTCAAGTAGTACTCCATCTTCCTTTTGTTCTAGAGTAGAATCAGCAAAGAATTAGGATCTCCATACATTTCTCAAGTCTACAATATGTTATATTAAGACTTTCACTACACCACCACTCAATTATTCAGAAACACAGCATCAAAAAATATCACAAGAAATTACAGAATTGTTTTAAAAGGTCAGGACATCGAGTAGCCAAGAGGTGGCAGTGTTTCTATCTGGCAAACAAGAAAAGGACTAATTGTTTAGAGCATTCTAGTAGGGTAGGAAGTCCAGAGACATCAAACAGCGAAATACTGTAAGAGGCACAGTCCTCAAACTGCTTCTCCTCCCTTTCAGCTGCAGCCTAGTTAAACTGAACAGCCTCTTCAGGCACTACACCCAGCTCTTGGTTAAAGCAATTGCCTTAAGCAGTAGTAGTGCACTGCTACAAACATTCAAATGAGTAGTAGTTCAATGCTTCTAGACAAGAAGGTGGCAATAGTTTAGCACCTTAGTAGGCTGCAATAAATGAAAACATTTTAAGAGCCTCTCTATGCAATTGTTGAAGACTATTTAATTAATTAAAATGTTTATATTTACAATATAAATTGTAGCTTAGACTTACCAAAAAAAATGAAGAGTAACTGCATAGATCAGTACTTAAATTTCACTTGGAATTTAAGCTAGCCTAAGGAAATCCCAAGGCTGCCTCACCTCTGAATTTTTAACATGGTTATTGAACACTGGAAGATGAAGTTTCAGTTCACATGTTCAGTGCAAAGGTCACAAGCTCTGTCAGACCGTGATCAGAAACATTCCAGGGCAGTGTTGCTTAATTCATGGCAACAGCTTTATTTAACAAAAGCACTCGAGGAATGGTTTCCCTCCGTAACTCCATATGGGATCAAACATAAAACAAGTCAGCTTACTCCAAGAAGTGGCTTCTTTGACCACATGAGAGCTGGGTGTTTTGAAAATTTGTTTTGGCTCATTTTGTTTCTTTTTGTTTGTTTAAACTTCGATTTACAAACATCTTTCATTCTGAAAGCATTTCCACCTAGTTGTAGCAGAAAAATAGCCATGGCATACATATTTGGCAGGAATGTCTCCCTGCTTGGAGAAAAACAGATACATGAAATGGGGAAAAACAACCCACACCCCAGGATATTCTGACTCTCGCTGATCTAGGAAAGTATCTTCCAACAACAGCTATTTGCTCCTAGTGCATGGCTGGCAACAGTTTGCCTGGGTCAGACAGGGCTTTCTGAAGAGGACTTTCCTTTCTTATAATAAAGAGCTGTGGAGGTAACCTTGGATTATTTTCCTTTACTTCCTCCCTCCTTAGTCAAGAGACTACAGCCATGTCTGTCAAACTATCTCTGCCACAGGAGCCAAATGGAAAATTGCCCATCTCCATTCAAGATGAGAATCCACTAATACAGGTGTTAACTATTTCTTTACACACACCTAAGGAAAATTCATACAAGGAAGCTTTGGAGTAAAACCATAAGCCATAGCATTTGATAATTGTTCTCAAAGGGAGGAATAAACCAAGTTCTGTCAGTTCCCCAAGAACTGACAACTAAAATACAGCTATAATGAGAATATACCCATCCTGAGTAGTTTGTCTGATTTCTATCCCAATGGAAGCCATATACAAATGCACCTGAATTCTGCAAGAACGTTAATACTGTGTTCTTGTATGCTGAGGAATAAGAAAAAACAAACGTGACTTCCAAGACAGCATTCCATTTCAGTGAGTCTCCCATCTGCTGACAGCACATTTGGATAGCACACAGTAATCTCAGCTGGCAGGTATCACTTTTATTTTGGTCTTTGTTTTAACATGCAACACTTCCTCTTTCCAATCTATGCCCTAGGTAATGAAAAGTGTTTCCTTTTATGTTTCCTCCCTGGATGGTGTTAAAATGAATTTAAAATTCAAACAATAAATACATTGATGAAAATACTGTCTTCTCCTCTAGACAAGATGATATTAAATTTCATGCATTACATGGTATTCGCAATTGACACCATGATTTTTTCTGTTGCTTGTAACAGAAAACTAATACTAAAATAGTATAAAATAGTACAGGACATCTTCAAGGCTTTCCCATGATAATTTTAACATTAAAGCGAAAGGACACCCTGTGGGCCAGTTACTCTAAAAATATATACAGCTTTCCTTTTTTTTTTTTTTTCTGGAACAGCTGTATTGAACATTGGAGAAGACAAAACAGCAGTTCTAACAGGATACTGGTTCAATACATTATTCCTAGATTGATTAACTGTCAAGATTTATCTTTCATTTAGGAAAAAAATAAGTTGGCCTTACTGTGCTAGCCAAACCCTCATAAATACTATATAAAAATGATGTTTACATACATATACTGACAATATATGTAATGAAGACAAATGAATAGCAACAGACAAAAGCACGTTACTGAACAACTGAAAGGAAAGAACACATTCCATGTTTACACAGTGACTTGCATTAGATGTTTAGTCACAAGAGTACTTTACAATGAAAAGCACAACTATGGTTTTATCCAAAAATTCATTCAAAGTATGCATGTTATTCAACTTCCCTTTCAAAGTTTGGGTTGTTCAACATAAGGCAGAGCTGGGAAAAGGGAAGGAGATAAACAGTTTGGACAAGAGAAAGGAAACTTTTTTCTTCTTCTTACCTACAGCATCTTCAGCTGCAGGATTTTGCTCCCTTCATTGTCCAGTGACTTCAGTGAGCCTGGCATTGGCTTCTTTTCTGTTAGATTTGAGTCAGTTCACCCTGCTATTTGTTGCTGATCAGTGCACAAAGGTATCAGATATAGAACACAAGACTCTGAAGAAGGCAGAAGCAGAAAAGAAATCCACATTTAGACAATAACTGATACCTGTGCAAAAGCTAGTGAGGCAACCTTGCTTCGCCTGCATAACCAACATTGTCACCTCTCTACTCCTACAACGAATGCAGCTTTCTGTCCCTGGACCCCACACCACAGAAGGGTTTCATCAGCTTAAGCTCCTTAGCAGCCCTTTTCTTTGCTGAATGGCATCAGCTGGCATTAAGAACAAGTTTCAGAAGTGATATCATACACAGGATAAAAATGCTAACTGTGAATTGTATTGAGAAGGACATCAATTGAAAGGCATGACTTCTACTGTAAGAAACAGGCTGCCACCTGGACCAGCTGAATCTTTCATACTAAGTTCCTGTAGCTAGACAAGGAAATTGGAATCCAATTAAAATAAAGCTATAAGTAGTTTTAACACCCGAAATAACTTCTATAACCACAAAAATTATTATACTCTCTGAAGAAAAATACAATTCAATTGGCTTGCAGCATCTAAGGACTGAGATATGAAAATGAAGCTATTAACGCAATAAATGGCTCAAGATAAATTTTTTTTTTGCACTTTGGAAAAGTAAGGTTCACATTAACATCTGCACTTTTAAGTTAAGGTTCTCCTATTTGTTCTCTCAGTGTGTAAAGTTTTTTGCCATTTTTGCCAAAGAGACCAAGATAGGAGCAATAGTAAATATTGTCAGTAATCACATACTACTTGAATTCACTTCACTGACTCAGGCATAGGAAAAGTAATAAAAGGACTGACAAGGAAGTGTTCCAGTGAAAGAAGAGCCTTTGGATCTAAGCCAAGCCCGAGTGTATAGTATGCCACTACAAGCTTAAGTGGCCAGGCACAGAACTCAACTACTCCAGTCTTTCCAAAGACATGCTGACCTTACCCATATCCAAGTCAATGCCAAAGCCTTCCTACAGGGGGAAATGGACACTTTATATTAATTTCAACTGCAGTGCTTCAGAGCTTTCAGCAAAAATCTCTAGTAGTTCTCTAGAAGACCTACCTACCTTCCTATATCATAATGATTTTTAATTCTAAGAACAATGGAACAGTATGTAACTTCAATGTAACAATACGTAACAACATATGCGGGTTTCAAGTCAATATTACTTTGGCGGTTTTCCGCTTGTCTTTGTACAGAGACAAAAAAGTTAGGCTGGCTTGACACAGCTGCCCCTGTTTGGAGTAACAGCTCAGATTCAGAGGTTCTTACTGTTACTTTTTCACAGGATGCCAAGATGGGATAAACATCACCTTTTCCAGAAAGGCAGTAACATGAAGATAAAGTCATGTTTGCTTTGACAAATGACAATCATCTAAAACTTAGAAGTTTCAGATTTGTGTGTGTGTGCACACATTGGGAAATGCATAATGGGAAAAGTGCCTCACAGGAGTGGCTGGAGGCTTGGAGTGGACAGCTCTCCAGCAGCTATGCCATCTATGCAGAGACAGCAATCTCAAGATCCTCCAAGCCTTGCTTCCACTCATTGCACTCTGCCTGGACTGCCCACAAACCTCCCTCTGAACCATCCCACCAATCGTACAGGGCAATTCAAGTAAGGGAGCTGTGCTTCTGCAACAGAAAGCTCAAGGGTCACAGTTGTATTAAGTACAAGAGGGAAAGAAGAAAAGAGAGTATTAAATCTTGCCCCTGTTGCCATTTTATTATATACAAGAGCAGTACTAGAAGTACTCAGTGTTTCAGGTGTTCTTTTGTACTTCATCCTCTCCAATTCCCTAATATTTTGTTGTTAGTTTGGTTGTTATTTCTTTCAGGGTAGAATTCACTGCAGACCACCACTTAATCTTTCCAGTACCAATTTCTTTGTTATAATAATTTTTCATAATTTCTTCTTCCCCACAAACTGTCCCTCCTTTATTCCCAAAATATTAGCCCATCCATTTAAAAGCCTTTAACAGAAGCTGACACCGAATACATTGTTTTGGGACACCATTGAAGCGCTGGAGCTGCTTCTACAGTGACTAGATGAGGGGAAGTTATTTGCCATTTTTTCAGACTAGTGTTCAATCTATTCAACTAAATTGCCTGTTGTATCACTATATGCATTAACAGTCTTGATGACTGGCATACGCTTCAGTGGGAGAATCACAGTTTTCATTTTCCCCTACAAATAACCACCTCTCTAAAGGGAGACAGTCCTCTCAACAACTTTAGCTGGCTTGCTTATCAGTCAGTCATCAGCTGAAGAAAATCTGGTTTCCAATTTGCTCATCTAGCCACAAAAGCTGTGTTTAAGGACACTTAGCCAGTTCATTTGGCAACCAGTTTCTTACAGAGAAGCTATGCCTTTCTCAAGTAACATCCTTGTATGGATCAAGTATTCTTGAAATTTGAGTGAC
>JAWWEV010000083.1:40752091-40763582 GCA_035583235.1 Hafferia zeledoni
CAGTTTCTTACAGAGAAGCTATGCCTTTCTCAAGTAACATCCTTGTATGGATCAAGTATTCTTGAAATTTGAGTGACTTCGTCTAGCAGCCTGCAGACCCCCTTCACGCTCCAACTTCAATGTATTAAATCTCCAGTGCCTTTGGGCACACCATATATAGCGGTGGGGGCGGGGTGTGCTGCAGGGGGGTGGAATTTAACCCTTTACCAGCTTTGCTTTTAAAGGGAAAAAAGAAGGCTTGAAGGTATGATGCTCCTCTCCATTCTCTAATGAGTTTTTGCCTCTAAGTAACAGACCTACTGTGCCTCGCATATACAAGCACTTACTAAAGACTTTAGAACTACATAGTTGACTTCCAAACCACAAGCACAACAGCAGCAAGACCCCAGGAGCTCCCTGATCGCCATCTCTTACATCCTCCATCACCTGACATGGCATTATTCAACTGCTACAGAAGATCAGGAATAGTAACCTTGTCAGGCAACCCGTACTGACTCGCTCACTGGCAATTCACAAACCACACTACCAAACCTCATACAAGACAGCAGCATTTCTCTAGTCCCTGGTGCAGCACTTGGTTGGATTACTAAACTTAAGGGCACAGCTTTCAAGCTTTGCTTGCACCCATTATTTAAGGCTAGGGATTTTTATATTGTACACTTAAGTGACAGTGTGAATGGTTGAGTAATAAGAACCACTGAAGTGAAGTGGGAGGGAAAAGAGGAGGATTTGAAGTTTGATAGCTGACATTTTCCCATAAATAACAGTTTGCCTTTTGTTAACCAAGAGCAGCTGAACAAAAGGCTGTATAAAATTAGTCTTCTAGCATATGTCTGCCATGCTGGACAGCAAGTCTCTGGACATTCAAACTGAACCCACAAAACCCAGGGCAACATGGGACTGGGAAGATACAGCAACAAGCTCCAACACTACCATCCAAGGATCCCACTGAGGTTTGACTGTTCAATTTCAGGTTCCTGCCAACCTTTTAATCCAGCCAAACACAGCATTTGGGAGTTCTGTACACTTAAAATACCTTAAACAAGGAAAAGGAAATATTTGCAGTAGATGGTTTATAAAAACTTTTGCTATCCACAAAATGTATGGGATGGGCATCTAATACAAGCAAACAACTAGAAAAGATAAGATTTAGCAAGCTTGACAGAACGTCTTTAAATATTTTGGTAATGCACAGAGACCAACCAACATTAAATGGAAAATAATGTGACACAAGTTTAGCAATTACCTATAGCTCACTAAAGGACCCTTCTCTCCCCACAGTACTGAGATTCAAGGGAAAGTAGTTGCTATTCTGACAGTCCTGGAAAGCACTGGTATGAGAGCAGCTTTGGTCATGGCTTGTGTGATCTTAGCAGAAATTTTACTATAGTAACAAACAGCAGTAAAGCATAGTTACTGAAGTGACAACAGCAGCCTTTGGTTGGATAATCTGTGTCATTTGAGAAATGAGTCTCAGGTATTTCACATGTTGGTTTGTTCAGTAGAGTTCATTTTCACTACAGCATTGAAGACACACCTCACAGTTGCCAAAATGTTGTGCATTCAACTCTGAAAAGTGACTTCTATCCACCACTAGTCCAGCAAGGTTAGAGTTTGCCTCAAGTTGCCTCCCTGGTGCTGGGAGGTAACCAATTTTCTCCAACTCAGCACCAGTGCAGAGGCATAGAGCACAAAGCATGCAGAACTGCGAAACAATAAGCATTTGAAATACCCAGTTCAAGTCTTAGTCACTTCAAAAATATTTCAACTACATATATAGGAAAACTGCTGACTAGGTATCATCCTATCCAACAAGTTCACCATCTGAGGTTTTAAAAATGCATGTTATACACTCAAGTGACATAACAGTAACAGAGCTCTTATTTCTTAAAGCTGAACATAGAAGTATGAATTAATTCTTGTTAATAAATGTCAGTATTGCACACATGAGTACCAACTCTTACTCATTTTCATATTATGCTATACAGTTAGAGCATTCAAAGCTGGTCAGCACTTTTAATTGCTAAATAAGATTATTAGCTATGGACTCTATAGCTGAAGTTTTTATTTTGTTGAGGATTGATAAAAAGAGAGGAAGGAAGAAAGAAGCAGCTTAGAGTCAAAAGAACTAGGAAGGAAGTACTACTCCTGTCTTAGCCACATACAATTTCTTCTCTTCAAGATGGGTGGGCAAAGGGGAAAGAGAGAGTAATCCAAGGTGACACTGCACAGTAAAGAAGTTTTTGAACTCGAGTTAGAAAACAGTTAGCAGATAGTATTGCTCCAATTCCTTAACACGTTTTTGATCTGTTCCCATGACTTTCAAAACTGGTTTGGATGCACAAGCCTGATTTGTTAGAATGAAGCCCATCTCACCCACAGAGCCCTTCTTCAAGCACAACCAGTGAAAGAAGAAAACCCATGGAAGGAGCTGCAGATGAGCCCATGAAGAGAACAACTAAAATAAGGACATATGCCTAACATATTTGAGGAACAGGGACATCCATTCATTACATTAACCAATACTTGCAGTGCCAAGCAGTAGTCCCGGTCCCACACAGTACTTCTACATTTTAATTAAGACTTAGAATTATAGGGTAAAAGCATTAGCAAAAATTGTGTATTACATAATTATCATCCAAGATAATATTTGCAACTGCTCTGCTGAAAGTGGATTACAGATGAAGACAATAAACCCCTTCTGTGAAATCTTATCTGTGATAACATTAGTCTTGCATTCAGTGCATTGTTCGTGCAGCTTAAGATCTGTGCTCTCCACACATCGTGATTCTTTGTCTGATGGAAAGACACCAACAACTTTGCAGGAAGGAAGGGACCATGGGAAGAAAATAGGAAGAGACAGAGTCAAGACAGTATTGAAAGAGGAATGATACCTCCTTGACTTTAAAACTGGGTAGTTTTCCTCTAAGGAAGCATGGTCTAGCAAGCATGCTTATAATGCTCTGAAGGCTTAGTTGAAAGGAGAAACTGCTACACATCACTGAAGACTTCATCACTAAATTGAGGCCAAAATTCAGCCAGACCTTCTCTCCTAGTTATGAGATACACTTCAAGCGACTGGTTTTAACAGAACTGTAGTTTAAAAAATTAAATTATGGGTACCCTAGACTAGTTTCATGTCTATTTACTGTATGCACATCTCCAGTCATATTTTCTCAAGAAAGTTACTACTAACTCAGAGGTCTATGCTGCAGCCTGCAAGCATTATTAAATACTCTTATATGGAGTAATACTCTTGGTTTCTCAAAGACATGCTCTAAATAAAAACAGTCCACAACCAAGGGTTTTCTGCTTCTTCCAATTTTTACTCACTGGAAACTGTGTGAAGACATGTTTAATTAAGCCAGTAGTGTAACACTGTCAGATTATCACCAGCAGAAAAACCTGACAACTTTGCTGTATTTACTGTAAAATGCTGAGTGTATTTCAACATGGTCAAAGCATAGCAGGGGAGGTTTTGATTCTGTCCAGTACGGTATTAAAGCTGTTCAAAGCCAAAAGTTTTTATTGTCTTACTAAAGAGAATCAGTTAAATAAAGAGACTTCTGCATGCAGGAAAGAGCCAGGAGCTAAGGAGGTGATGGGGAAGAGGCAGAATAATCCAAGAGGTATAACCCTATTTAGCACCAGATATCTGAATATTTGAGTTAAAAAACTGTGTGAAATTAGAGATTATTAAAACCCCTTATCATTCTGAAGATGTCAAATGCCCATTATATAGATCACGTATGAGCCAATTACCTCACTGGTCTGCTTTCTTCACCAGGAAAAAAATAAAAAGGAAAATACAAGTGTCAATAACTTGATCTGAAGCACTGTTTTTTCAGACAGACACCAGTATGTGCATTTGATATCAGAAGTGAAAAGACACAGTATGAAAAATGACAGGTGCATCAGTACAAAAAAGTGTACACAGTTTCTCACATATACTAGAAATATGAATTTCTCTAGCTCACACACATTTTCCTCTAAGACTGAAGCTTCAGCAGTTACACCACCAGCAACACAGTAAAGTATTGCATATTAAGACCAGTGCTTCCAGGATGCACTCCAATAATTCTGAATCATTTTGTATGGAGGCAAAAACTTTAAACATTAGAAAAAGGAACAGAGCCTGCATCACATTTGTATCACATACTGGAGTTGCACAGAAATAGCCCTCAAGCGAAAGACACAGAACTGGGCACACAGGCATATTCCCTCTGCATTAGCCAGCTGTTTTGGTGAGATGTGGGTGGATGGCATTAAGAGCACCGGAGTAAAGCTCAGCATTTGACAGTGACAGCAAGGCATTACACAAAAGTGACCATGTTTAACCTACCATTCCTGTCTAACCACACTATTCCTCCTTTTCCCTCATACCAGTTGAGCCTGGGCCAGATTCCCCTGCAATTAAAATAAACTTATACCAATACTAGAAGAAGGGAAGAAAGTTTGACATGTTGAGTGAGTTAAATTGGCTGACAGAAGCCTCTCCTGAGTGCACACAGCGAAGCCTAGTGAGTACAGGGGAGGAAGTGAGATCCCCTATTCTCTGAGCAGCCATGAGATGTTAAGACAGCTTGCTCCCTATTGTGAAACCAGAGCTTTACCCTAAATTAGAGCAGCTTAGACATAAATTCAATCAGCAAATTTAGCCAAGGTACTGGGATAAGTAGCTTTCAGTTCAGCTGACAGTTATGCACTTGAATGTCTTCCCCTACACATGCATATTGCTCCAGAAGTTGCATCTTTTGCAGTGATTAGGACAGTAAGAAGGTGTGCATTTTATTTGTAACCTAAAATGACAAGAAATACAGGAATATATGCAACTCCAGAATTGAACAAAGCAATCTAATTTTAGTGAGTCTTATCCACATGCACTGATAACCCCACGAGCCATTGTAACTCACTGATCTAGCAAGAAACTTAGGAGTTTGTGAATTAGTCTCATCAATTAAGAACCTGACCAAAGGCAAAAATGATGCAAGCAAAAGGAAGGAACAGTGTGGCTCAAGGCCAGGGGAGAAAGACCTTCAAAATAGTTTCTTGCAATGGAGGGAGCCATGGTGCTACAGGGTTCTGCCTTGTAGACTGTGAACCACTTCTAAAATGGAATCAGTAGAGCAATATGAGAGGTAGAGGGTCACACACCATTAAGCTGACTGAATTTGGCAACTCCACACTTTGCCTAGAAAGTGTCTGAAGTCTGCTACTCAAGTGTTTTGACCATCCACCACTGTTACCACCAAATGAGACCAAAGCTTACAGCAACTGAGCCTTGGCATAAATGAAACCCTGTATTACTTAACTTGTGACTTGTGGCATTTTCCATTTTCTGCAAACTCACTTGAATCCAGGTAGTTTATCTACACAAGCCAAGTGCCCTACAGCTGTTCCAACATTTTCTAAGATTATGCTTTAGTTTGCAGCCTATTGATACCTCTAAGACAAGAAAAACAGAGGTGCTTTTTCAGTCTGAGAGATGAAACAATAAAGCACATTTTGATATATCAGTTAGCATATTTTATTTAATTATGGGTAAAACTAAAGTAAAATCTTTTTCAAGTTTTAAAGTTCTATTCTAGTTGGTTTTATTACAATAACATCTAGTTACTACTGTAGCATTGATAGTTATGTCCATACAACAAATATGGCCAGACAAAAGAAAATTTTACGGGTTGCAACACTGTTACTTTTGTAGAATGCTTTGAAACAGAGATTAAACATTTCCCCTGCTGCCCAATAGCATCTTACGCCAGACAGTGAGGTTCCAAGTGGTAAGCAACCAGCCTGGGTTTCAACAGCAGCTCTATGACAGAGAATTGTCTTTTGCTTCTCTACCACCACCTCCTCACAGGAATAGGTTATTCACTTTGTTTCATGCATCACTGTAGTATCTGCAGGCACTGCCACCCTGAAAGGGATGTTCAGGGTTCCAGTTTCTTTAATGTTTGCCACTATGGTAACAGTCAATATTCTGTTTCACAGACTGTATGTACTCTTAGCACAACAGCTCAACTGAGACCAGAAGCAACTTGACTGAAAACAGACTGCTGTAGACATCCCAGTTAGGAGCTGAAATCTGCACTGAAAGGATAACTAACTTGGTTGATGTCGTCTGGCAAATGTGTATGTGCAGTCTTCTTTCGAGACTTGGAACACCCAGTAAGTAGCCACCCACAGTGCTATTTCCTTCTCACTCAAGGGAGAATAAAAATAGGGGTGTGGAATGAGGAAACATTATGGGGAATGGACAGTGACTCCCAGGTGGGGAGGTGGAAAGACCAGAATGGAACAGTCCCAAAGGTAACAAAAGAGAAGCAACATTAGAACAGGAGTATCATGTCCTAGGCAAGGAGGCACAAAATAAGAGAGCAGCCACTTTTGTGCAGAAAAACTTTCGGACAGGGTCAAACTCCTTCTAGCTGATCTCAGACAGGGTGAGGAGGATATATCCCAGAGAAGGAGAAACTGCATCCAAGGAAACTACTCTTCCCGCAGCTCTGCCTGTGCTCAAATCCTACATGCATGACATTAGTCTGAGATAATACCCTGCTCATCAGCTTTCCTCACTTAGCAGAATCAGTATGTTCTAACTACTAATATTATGGTTTCGTCTACCATTCCTGCCTTGCATTTTAGGTTTGTTTTTATACTATTAGCCAAGTAAACTACGTACTGGATGCACTAACTACTCTTCTGGAAGGCTGCCTTTCTATTATCGTTCCTTTTATGAGGTTGTAAATAACATTCTCAGAATTAAACAAGCAATAACCCTCGCAGCTTTGCAGCCACCCTTTCTCAAAAAAAATTGTACACCTCACCCATATTTTTAGCCAAAGTGCAAAAAATTTACAGTATAAACTGTTTCAAACAGTTACAGTCTGTCCCAAACAATTCCCCTTAAGTGAAAAATAAATACTTGCGGATACTGATCAGGCACACCAGCATTAAGGAACCACCAAACCCCACTAATCAAGAACAGTAGTAGATCATTAATTTGGAGAATAAAAGCCTCTCAACAGGAGCTGAAGGCTTGAAAATGCTTACTTGTTTTAAAACAATTTCTAGATCTACAGGACACAAGAACACCCAAAACCAATCCTATGAGACATGTACTCTTTTCAAAGCACACTGTTGAAAATAAAATTAGTTATGTAAGATAAATTAAGCTTTTTTTTTAGAAGTTACTTCTAGAAAAGCTGTGCAGTTTAAGCAAGGCTGGAGTATCTTTGTTCCCTTTTGAATTTAAGACCTTAAGTCCACAAAATACCTTGGAGCTCCTGTCCCAGTTACTCTTCACTAAGTGATGGAGAATACACCGCTTTAGAAGTTGGGCTACGGTCAAAAGCCCAAAAAGTCTCAATTGTTTCATTTTACACATTTCAACAAGAACTTTCATACTACTGAAAACATAAAACCTTTAAGTTTTTTAGCCTGTACCACAAGTCCAGAGTTATACTCCAAAATGAATGCAAACCGGCAGCTTTTGTAGTGTCTTAAGAACATGCATAATTTCATTCTCGTTTTAATATTATATGCATGTTTTAGGAAGCTCACTAGCAGGAAGATACTCAAGTACCACAAAAAGCTGTAAGTAGCCCAACTGCCATAACCTTGCTGGGTTGGATATTTTTGAACTTGTTTAAAAAAAAAAAAACCACCTTCACTGTCCCTCAAGTACACTCCATGTTCCCCAAATGTCATTTTAAGGTCTTAATTTTTCCATCCAATTCATATGTTCTGTCCTCTGACAACAGCAACTTTAAAAAAAAACATAAAATGCTCTTCCAGAGCTTTCTAGAAAAATTATTTCTGAAGTACAGCAACATTAGAGGAGATAGAAGAAGTGCTCCTGCAACCTGAAGACAAAGGGATCACCACATTTCCCTAGGTTTCAAACACCTTCACGTATCGTTATGCCAGCATCCCACAGGAAACTTTTGTACTACCCCAGTCCTCAGGCAGATTTTCCCTGAAGTCCCTTGTGCTGTCTGACTTCATATTGGGAGGAAACCACTTCCAACACTGAATTCACGGGAAAATTCCAGCAAAATCCCCTGCACTGACTCCCAGAGCAGAAGGGGGAAGACAGTAGATCGCCATTTTCCAGCTTCAAATGAAACAAATCAAGTTTCAAACTATCACAGCAAGAAACTGTCCCAATATAACTTAACACACTTTCAGTACATTTTGAAGAAGCCGCTGCCTCTTTTAAGATCTATAAAATAATACTTAGGGTCACCAGCAACAAAAGTTAAAACGCTTTGGTTTTGCAAGTTTAAACCAGTAAATTCCCGTTTTTATCAGAAGATGTTTGTACCACAGAGGCAGATAAAATGTTAACCAACAGTAAGATACAGCTACCATACACAAGGGTGAGTATCTCTGCTAAGTTTTTGACTACTTTTTATTTATTTATAAATAAACAAATAAAGAGGAGTCCTTTCCTCAATACAGTTACCTTCCTTCCCTATTCGTTTTTTCTTTCTCCAGCGCGTTACACGCCCAACAGTTTACTAAGCAAACTCCACAACAGAAGCATTAGGGGCGCTCTGGGGGGCTCCAAAGTTTTCTCTCTCGCATCAGCACGGCCCCGCCACCCCTCGGTACGCGCCCACGAGCTCCCTCTGAGGGGCAGCGCCCGCAGCAACGCAATGCCCCCGCCGCAGACCGCGCACGGGCAGCCGGGGCTCCGGGGACAGCGTCACCCGCATCTCCGCACCGGAGGGTCCCCCCCCGGCTCACCTCCTCCTCCTCCTCCGGGGCAGCGGAGCGGAGCGGTGCCCGGTGGGAGCGGGGCGCGGCCGGGACGCCACCGCCTCGCCACATGCCCTTCTCCGGTGTGTCAGCGGCTCCCGGTGCCCCACCGGCCGCTGGCCCTGCCTCCTGCCCACCCCCGGCCCGCAAGCCCCGCGGTAGGAGCCCAACGCCTCCGCAGGCTGCGGGAGCGCCGCGGCCGGTCCCCGCTGCCGCCCGCCCCACCGGAGGGAGCGATGCGGCGGGGGCCCTCTGGCGCCGACGAGGGGCGGGAGCGCGGCCGCCCCCTCCCTCCTTTCCTTCCTCCCACCCTCCCTCTCACGCCGCGGACCGGCTCACCTCGTCGTCGTGGTGCTGGCAGTAGCTGGCCCGGTCGGGGAAGACGGAGAGGATGTTGTATGGCGAGGCGGGGTAGGGCGGACTAAGGGCGAGCGGCGCGGCGGGGCCGGCGGCTGCGGGGCCGGCGGCGAAGCGCTCGATGAAGTGGTCCTTGGTGAGGCGGACGCGCTGGTGCGCCCGCACGCAGTTGTCGCACAGGTGCTCCTGGCAGTCGAGGCAGCGGGAGCTGGCGGCGTTGCCTTCATCGCAGGAGCTACAGCGGGGCTCGCCCTGCCGGCTGTGTGGCCGCCGCAGCAGCAGCGCCGCCGAGCCGCCGCCGCCGCCCGAGGAGGAGGAGGACGAGGACGTCGAGGAGGGCGCGGCCGAGGCGGCGGCGGCGGGCGAGGAGCCGGCGGCGCGGGGCGGCCCGGGCGGCGGGCGGCCGTGGTGCCGGTTGTTGCTGCCGCCGCCGCCGCCTCCAGCGCCGGAGCCCCCGGTGGGACCGGCCCCGGCGGTGCGGCCGTTCTTCTGCTCGTCGGCGGCGGCGGCCACGACGACGACGTCCAGCAGGTTGCTGAGGAGGAAGTTGGAGGAGGGCAGCGCGTCCATGCCCGAGGGCTCCGAGATCACCACCTTCTGGTCGCAGATGGGGCAGCGCAGCTTGAGCGCGTCCCCCGCGCCGGGGTGCCGCTGCGCCTCCAGGCACTGGCGGCAGAAGGCGTGCAGGCAGGGCAGGACGTGGAGCCGCCGCGGCGGGCCCCCGCAGGAGGAGCCGCCGCCGCCCCCGGAGGAGCTGGAGGTCTGCGAGGAGGACGAGGAGGTGGAGGAGTTGGAGGAGAGGGGAGCAGGCGACCCGCACATCTCCTTGCACAGCGGGCAGATCTGGAAGTCGGATTCGGGAAACGAAGCCATTTGCGACAGGCCTGACTCCCCGATGAGGGGCAAAAACGTGTCTCTCCCCACTCACACACACACAAAAAATAAAATAAAAAAAAAGGAAAAAAATAAAATAGAGTGGGTGGAAAAACCAGAGGCGCAGGCAGAAGGTAGTTCTGCAAGCGGCTTACGAGCAAGCTGGCATCGATCAGTCGTTTTGCCAGGTGGGATCGATTGAACGGTTTTGCAAATACGGTGTCATCTATTCGGCGGTCTGCAGGGAGCTGGGTCCTCGCGTCGTTACCTCGCTGCTGCCGGGCTGGCTGCTGCGGGGGGTGTATTTTTGGTATCAAGGTGTAGCTGTCCCGTTCTTTCTCAGAAAATGGATCCTCTCTTCCCTCACTTGTACTTAACCCCCGATCCCCCGTTGCATTAGACAAATTGTATCGATTCCCGGATCGGTCAATACCTCACACAGTCTTCTCATCTCCCCCTCGGGTCAGCAGTTTGACAACGTGGTTTGGTTACTTGCCTTCTTCCTAAATGGAAAGTGCATGGGCGCCGACCGCCCGAGCCCCGCCGCATCCAGCGGGGACCGGACCTCTGTCCGCCGGGGCTCGGCTCCGGTTCCCACAGCCGCAGAACCGGGTCGGGGCGGCAGTGCAAGTCCCTCTCGGCCGGGCGGGGAGGAGGCGGATGGGGGACAGCAGGGGCTTAACTCAAGTTTCGCTCTTTCTTCTTGGGGCGTTGGGTTTTTTCCTCTTTTCCTTTAAACCTGTGCTTGTCGGGGGGGAAGGGGAAATTTCGTTTCAGTTCCCCCCTCCACTTTTGCAATCCAGAGCAGCTCTAGGAGAGAGAGAGGCACTGAAACACAGTGGCCAGGCAGACTTCTCCGGCTCCAGTCCTCCCCCGCCGACGCCTGCTCCACCACCGCATGACTGGGGGGTGGGGATGGAGGGCGGCGTTGGTGCCCACCCCACCGGCAAAGACTCACGCTGGCGGGACGCGGAGAAGGAGGAGATGGGAAGAAGAAAAGGGCTCCGAGGACGGCCAAGAGCAGTCCCCTCTCTCGTCTCTTTGAGTCTCAGCTCTCGCCGGACGCCTTCCTTTACGCGGGGCTCCCCGCGGAGGGCAGCGCCGAGCCCGCAGCAGCCCCGCCACACGCGGTGCCCGGCGGCTCGGGCGGCTCTCCCGGCCGGTCAGTGCCGCGGGCTCGGCGCGGCTCGCACAGGATGCGGCGGCCGCGGCCGGGCAGAGGAGCAGCGGCAGGTCCCCGCCGGCCGCCCTGAATTATTCATGGAGGGTGTATTATATTCGCTCGCACAAATTGGAGCCGCTGTGCAATGCTATCCGAGAGCGCTACGCTCGCCCCCTCCTCCTCTCCGGTTCTCGCTCGCTCTGAGCCCCTGCAGCGCCTAGGATCACATTTCCTTTGTCATCTCGCCTCTTCGCGTGGTGTTTTATTGAGAAAACAAAAATAATATAAAACCCGAAGAGGGGGAGGAAGGAGGGGCGGGGGGGGGGGGGGGGGACA
>JAWWEV010000083.1:40763682-40832662 GCA_035583235.1 Hafferia zeledoni
CGGCCACAACCAACCCGCCCGCCTCCCCCGCGATCTGCCGAGCCGGAGCCCACCGGCCCCGGGGGGTGAATTAGCAGGAATTACTCACTGATGCGGCAGCACCGTCCCGGGCGTGGGATCCGGGGAGAGCCATCGCGCCGGGCGCCTTCCCCGCCTGGCGGGGTGCGGAGGGCGGCCCCGGGGGGCGGGGGGCGCGGGGCTGGCGGCGGCGCTGGCTCCAGCCCCGCTGCGGCCGCCGGCACTAGAGCGGCGCGGCGTGCGGGAGCCTTTTAAGCTCCGACGGCGCGGGCTGACTTCCGCCCGGCTGCGGGGGGCGGCCGGGGGGCGGTGGCGGCGGGCAGGAAACATTCGCCCTCCTCCGGCCCGACCTGCCCCCATCCGCCCGCATCCAGCCCCACCGCCCACCCCCCGTTTTAATACCGCCAGTTTCGGCGCCGGCGACCCCCCCCTCCCACCGTGGGTCTGACGCGACTCGGGCGGTCGCCAGACCCTCGCGCCCTTTTTGGGGTTGGGATGCGAGCGGGGAAGGAGCGGGGCTTCGGGGCCCTTCTTTGAAAGCAGTGGGGCGTTAGTGCAGCATTAAACATTAAGCCTCTCGATTAATTGTTTTCTGACGCCCGGTCTGGGGGTGACCGGCTCCTCTCCGCGGCGTTGCGGCAGCCGCCGGGGGCCCGCCGTGCCGGGTAGGGCGAGCCCGGAGGGGGTTTGCTGCTGGCCAGGGGCAGGAGCTTCCTCTCCTTCCGACTGAGGCAACGAAGTTTGCAAAAATTGGCGGCGGTGCCATTTGCGCTGGTGCGAGACCAAAATTAAACAAAAAATTCGCAGCCATTATTTTGTTTCAATTAAACACCACACCATCAGCAATGGCTGGGAGGAAAGTTTAGGCTGCAGCAGGACCGAGTGGCCACCCTCTTGTTTAGTGGGCTTGTGGTAGTGAGGGAGGATGCATGGCATTGCACCCTTAACAAGGAAACTGGAAAAGCTGAGAAGTTTTAAAATATGGAACTGGCTTAGGGATTGGAAAGCCAAAAAAAAACTGGAAAAGGAATAAAAGTAGGAAAATATACAGATTAGTGAATGAAAGCATCTGTAAATAAACAAACTCAAAACAAATTAGTGTTCCATAATGATAATAAATTCTCAAAACCACCACAGAACTGGTTATTGAAATATATTCAGTTATGTTCCTCCTTTGTTTAGCCCTTAGATGTACAAATAACTAATGCTATTTAGGCCTTAGACACACAAGTAACACCAACTTAAATTGTGTACTTAAAAATGTCTTTTGTCTTCTGCTAACAGGTACTAAACACAACTCAAGGCGTGCCTGTGAGGATCCCTCACCAAAAGCCCCTTAGAAAATTCAAACTCAGGAGCGCTAACATCCTCAAGGACATCATAAACAATATCAAGCAATGGGAATCGCTGATGAAGTCCATGGGGCAACCAACATGAATTAAGTTGTGAAACAAGCGTGAATATTTATTATGCCCCTCAGTAGCATATTCTGCTGAGAACTTGCCTTATGTGTCACTAAAGGATTTGGCTCGGGCTGTGTTCTCTATATCACAAATCCATATGTTCACATTTGAGCATGCAGGTGAAATCCACCACAGGCTTGACTATCAGAGGTTAAAATATCATTGAGCCTTGCCTCAGCTCTGTTTATTTGTCTGTGGTTGCTGCAGAGAGTTGTGATGCTGCGGAGCTTGTCCTTTTCCAGATGAAGTCAGTTAGTTGTGAAGAATGGTAACTCCTCAAACAACGAAGGGTGGATCTGTTTGGGTTTCCCAGAAAATGCCTTGCACCAGCTCCCTCAGTAGAAACCATCATCTTTTGTGTTCAGAAATATTTTAATTGGAGAGAAATTCCCAGATGCGTGTCTCCAGGCATATCTGACACCCCTGACTTCCTCGGTGACAGCTGTTAGCTTTCCAGCAAAGCGACTGAAGAGGGCAATTCTGCACATCAGTTCTTCAAATGGCTCTTAACGGGCTCACGATGCTACCTATGTGCTGCTGAAGGTCTTTTCGCTGACAGGATCCACTGTATTTGTGCCAAAACTCCCGAAGCTCGTTTACAGCTTACATACACTCTCCCTGAGCTTGTAAAAGGCTATAAGCAAATCACTGTCCCTGAACAGTGGGTCCTTATTCTCCAGCTGTTACCCCCGTATTGGAACACCTCTGTCTTGCCGAATCAAAGTCCTCCTTTTCTTCTGCCTCCACCACGGCCAAAGGAATGCAACATATTGAGGCTTCCTCCAATTGTGGAAAGTTTTCTGTCTTCACTACGAAAAATGCTGAAATAAAGCTAAAGGGAATACACCAGTATTATACTCCGTTTTGAAACATTAGCTCCTGGAACACTGGTGTGCTCAACTACACAGCAGATAGCACTGTGCATTTTTCTGCTTAGTGCATTGACTCAATGGGGTTTGATTCAATTAACTTGTTCTGCTATGAAAAACCCCCTCAGCTCTCCTCAGAGCGAGGCCTCAATTTATTTCATTTGTTTTCTAACCTGACAAACACGTGGGTGAATAACAGTGTGAGGGCGATAGGTGAAGTGCGGGAGGCTTCTGGTTCCTCATTAGACAGCAGGATGAGAACTTATTTTTATGATTTTTCCCTGGGAAGCTAGTGCTTCACATTTACCCTTTTTGTTTCTTAAAAACAAAAGAACAATAGCTATCCTGGTTAGCAGGGCTATTGTCCCTCTGTGCCAAATAAATGAAATCTCCCCTGCTTACGTGAGTGTCTGAGGCATTTCTCTGCGTTCTGCTCATTCTCCTTTGTGTCATTCTGCTGAGGTTTCTCGCATTTATTCCCTTTTCTCCAGTCTTTTTCACACCCATTTCTGTCATCTTTCTTTTGTCCTCCATTCATATGCTGTTGCTACTCTGAATCTGAACTGGTGTGGTTGTACTAAAGGCAAGCCCATCTTATAAATTGTGTTGAAATCATAACTGTGTCATGATCACATCAGAACTGTGTTAAAACATTAACCATTAAAACATTCTAACAATGCTAAAATCTGGGCATGACTGGCCAAACCTTCAGAGACACCTAACAAGAATTGAAATAGCTCTGAAGATACAGGCCAGCCTCTACCTAGTTGGAAAATCTCTATTTGGCAACGTTTGCCTGTCCTTGACTAACTGCCCAGCCACTGCAGCTAAAGGATGCATTAAAAATGCTCCTGGTTTTTTGTTTTTTTTTTTCCCTTATATTTCAGAGGAAAATAGGACATTAGGGCAGAAGACTGCACCTGAGTCATTCTCTAGCATCTATTTCCAATGTTGGGATGTGCTTTCCCCTGACCATACCTGAAAGCTTCATTTCTTGAAGGAAAAGCATCTGCCTTCCACCAGCAGCACTACAGGACAAATATAATGGTGTTGCTGCCAAAAGCAATACAGCTGGAAAAGCCAGGAGTCTGCAGGTTAAAAGCTTTGTTAAATAAAACCAGGTACAGTAATTGTGAGTTTGGGGATATTTTACTGTAATTTTAGAGGCAAACATTCACATAAAGAGCTCTCCCCTATACCACCTGCATAAAGTGGTCCAGCAGCCTGATACAGTTTGCCCTGCTATGTAAAGCACCAAGGCGCTGTGCAAGCTCAGAGCTTGGCAAGGCTTTGTGAGCAGGAGTTACTGAGGAGCTGGTGCAAGTCCCTGAATATGCACAGGTAATAATAAACATAGAGGTCTGAACATCTCTTGTCATTCTTGCTGGTTTGCACCTAAGAACCCAGAAAACATTTCCAACTCCAGTATTGCTGTAATGCAGATATAAAAAGCCAAGTTCTGCACAGTCTTCTTTAGGGATTACCAAGATCTAAAACTCCCTGAATACCCTTCCTTCTTTGTCTGTTAGCAGGGACAAGAGACACAGCATTGCAACCTGCTTGGATCTTTGCTCCCCACACTTAAGATTTTGACTAGTAAATCAGTGTACAAAAGGAGAACTTTCAACAGGTGTACTCACAAGGAAAGGCTTCAGCAAGGTCTTGATGCTCATGTAACCTTTGGAGATGTCTTCTTAGTCAAATAGTGCCAGATAAATGAAAGAGGAAGGGTTTGCTGATGGATTTTAGCTTGCTTTTAGTGACTTATTCATTACACTCAGAGGAATATCCATCTTTTTTTTTGGCTTTCACCACAACTTTACTCCATGGACAACTGTGCCGCTTAAGTTCAGTCACTTTAGCCCTGATTTGTGCTGTTTTTTTCTCCTTTCCTCATTTTTCCTCTTGCGAGCACAAACTTCTAAATTTGCCTCAGATTCCAAATTTGCCATGCCTGCTCTTGTACACTGACTCTCGCTCAACCATATATCTGTCATTGGATCCATTAGTAAGTACAGTAGTAAGCTCAACTTTCTGCCTGTGTTGCTGAGCTTCCTGTATAGTATGCTGGATCAAGCAGGGTGGAGGGTTGGGGAGCAAAGAAGCAGTAAGTGTTGTCCCCATGGTATAAATCATTGGGAACTGGCTTGCTCAGCATATTAATTCAAGCTCTTGACACCCCCCTCCTCCACCCATCCATCTCCCCTACAGCAGGGTCACCTTGAGTTTAAAGATGTGCTTGTTAGGATGTGATGGGATCCAGAGTGGAACAGAGAGAACCTCCTTTATACACATGTGCAAGTGAAATCTGTAGGTCTTGTTGATGAGCATCTTTGCATCTCTGCAGTCTTCAAGGGCTGACTTTAGCAATCAGGGTCTTGCACTCAAACAGCTGACATTACTTTTAACCCCAGCAACACTACCAGGTTTGGGCATCACTCCTCTATCCCCAGAATAAAGCAAACCTCTACTGACTTGCCTTACAGCACTGAGCTCTGCAGGCAACTGATGCAAAAATGTAATTTTTCTATGTGCTAAAGGAAGTTGTTTTTTTTTTTCAATTCTATTGTTAGAGTCTCCCAGAGCACCTTTATGGTTAAGCCTTGCTCTAGCTCTCCTGCTGCTTGGTATGCATCTGAGAGAAAACTAAATGACCTTTCTTTTCCTTTTTTTCCCCTGTGCATTCGGATTCATTCCTTTTTCTTTTCAGAAATTCTGGCTGAAAATCATCCATTTCTAACCACATAGCGGGATTTAGCATCACAAGGACTTTTAGCAACTTTACCTCCCAATGACTATGACTACAACTCTAAAACCAGTTTCCTCTTCCAGACTTCTCAAATCTCTCTCTATTCACCATCTGTTCAACCAGATTTCTTGTTAGACTAAGTACCTGTGTTGGCTTTAATCTTTGATGGTGACAGCTCAACTATTGCCCCCCAAGGATGGGCTCAAGGCCAGAAGATGCAAATATCTGTTCTTCTCACCCTGATTTCAGTCTAAAAGGCTTTCAAATGTGATGCCTACCATTAAGAATGGTCTAAATCCAGGTCTAAATCACAAGAAGTGACTTCATAGACTGGGTGCTGAACTTATGTGAAAATTGATGCTGGAATAATATTAAAGGCTCTCAAACTCACCTTCAATGAATGTCCCATCAGATCACTTTTCTCTTTCAGGAAAAGCTTGGCAGAATAGACATGTCTTGTAAACATGCTCTGCAGGTCAAGAGATGCAAGCTCTGAGCAGCTGGAGGTAGAAAGCAGGGACCAATATTATGGGCTAATAATTGCAAATGCTTTGTTATTAACCTCCTGTTTCCTGACACTGCTGCTGCTCTGATACCTCACTCCACATTTATCCTCTTCGCATGGTTAACTGGTCTGAAACTCAAAAGTTCCCCTTACCTTCATTCCCATTCACATCCGCAAGATCCTTTTACTCAGCTGGGGGAGTGCTTTTAACAGCAAGAGGCAGAATGGCTTGTCAGCTGCTAATACTTCCCCACAGCTGTGTAAACTCTGGGCATGGGCAGCTGTTCCCCTCCAGATCTGGCGGCAGGAGCTGGGAAGCCCGGCACCCTCAGCTATTCATTACAAGCCCCCAGTGCAGCCCCCAAACTGGGACATGTGAGTTGAGTGTCCCCTAACATGCTGCAGCACTGTGATGGCTGACCTTGTGCTGGGAAGGGTGTAGTGCTTGTGCAGTGTGTTCAAAGGGACAGTAGTATTTCCTGTCTCTTCAGATGGTTGCAAAGATCATCTACATCTTCTACATCTTAAGACTTTCTGCATCCAAGTGCTGCCTGTCCCCTTCTGCCTCCTCCTCATCATCATTCCCTGGGGAACATGGACAGATTGTTTCTCCCTCAGGGCCATGCAGTGTAATTCCCTGAGCACTGGCAAACTGTGACCCTTGGCAAGTGGCATGTTCCCTCAGATGATTTTGTGTTACATGCAGGACTAATCCTGACCCACATTCAGGTGCTGCTCTCTCCCACAGCTGCTCTGATCAAGACAGGTCAGTTCCAGAGGTATAAATTGAATGCTGAGAGAGAACAGGGGAGCTATATGTATTGTCTGTAGCAGCAAACACACTTAGAGCTAATCTGGACCTGATATATTCAGGATGAGACCAACACTGGTCAAGGACAGTAGATACAAAGGTAATTGTGCTTCTTTACAAGAGCAAATGAACGAGAAAACAGCCATGCAGGATAATAATCAAAGTTTCTGGGTCATTTGAGAATTTATAGTGGTCATAATTGTGTTTCCTGTAAGGAAAGCTGTAAGGTGGCCTCAGAGTAAGCTTTTGCTACCTTGCAGCTTGCCATTCTTCCAGGGTCACGTTACAGGTAGAGGTGGACTCACAGGACATGCAAGAGGTTGGAGTCTCCTATAGTGCCTTCTCTTCAAAGTCTATGGGAACAAGAAGTGACCTGTGAAGAGGTTCTTCACCTCCTCTCTGCTCTGCCAGGGAGCCAAAAAGGGAGAAACTCTTGCCTGGGCAGCTCTCCCTGGCAGTGAGAACAGGCAGCTGCCTCCTCTCCTACATCAGACTCCAATGGCATCCCTACAGTCCTTCATAAAAGTGGACCTACAAGAACAGCCTATGAGTCACATCACAGCCCAAAGCCCCTTTTGCATGCCACTGGCAATACAGGCAGCTAAAACCCTTTGGGTGAGAGCCTTCTCACAGAGGATGAGCCCCAAGGAGCCACATGTTTCTTGGAGGCTATTAAATTTCCCTTTGCAGTGTGCCTCTTCACTGTGCACTACTGGTGTAAAGCCTTCCCAGGATACCTCTGTCACGGGAGCTATAAATAGGCTGGGGGATAAGACAAAGGGAGGCTTTCTTAAAATGGAGGATTCCACAGGTCCTGTCTGCAGGAACAGGAACTTTAGAGGGTAGGCTGGTATTCAGGGAAGTTTGAAAGCTGTTGATTTGGCTTATGCTGTAGGTCTTGGAGAGGGGAATGCTGTCACTCTGAGTATCTCTTCCCTTTTTTGCTTCACTAAAGCAAGGAGGGTGTTGTGTCTCCTTTCAAGTAAAACCCACGTACATTTGCAATGATGGATAGCTGCTGGGAAGAGAAGTTTGTGTATCTTCTGTTTGCTTACTGCAGAGCAGTGGAGTTGCATTGAGCCTGGCAGCCCCTTTTGTGAAATACGACCTAGCAGTACAGATGCTCATTTATTTGAATGAAAGCAGCCAAGGGGCTTGTGTGGTCTCTGCGTGCAAACCCTACACTTCCAGTGTGTTTCACAACTACAGACCTTTGGATGCTACTGCAAGCTAGAGAAGAAAAATAAGGAAGGAGGGAGCGAGCCTCAGGAAGCCAAATCAAATGGCGGTAACAGCATCTCAGGAAGCTCGCCCAAGGTGGTGGGGTGCAGGGCAGGTGAAGAAGATCAGAAGCGTAGGAAATCGGGGAAACAGATGTGACGATGCCAGGCTTTGGGGAGGGAGGTCCTGAGATGCAGGGCCAGCATTCCCATGCATTCCCATCTGGCAGTGAAGGAAATTATGTAAAGTTGAGGGGCCAGGGGCCCCCTTTTTTTTTTTCTTCCAATTCTTTTTTCCCTTCACTTCCCATGATGCAATTAAACAACCATTGCTGACATCATCATGTATGCACGCTGAATGCAGCCATTGTGTCTCAGCAGCAGTGCTGTACTATATATAGATTAGTTGCCAATCTCTGCTATGTATCAGCAGGGAAGACACCCAAGGAATTAAGTGAGCAGTTGCACTGTAGCACTCCTGGCTTTTGTCCCATGGCCTCAAGACATGATGGACTACACAGTGGAACTGGAAATAGTCAAGTGATTTGGAGAGCAAGCCAGGAAACTTTTGAAGTATTGATTTGCAGCAGTGGTAGGGGAGCAGTCTTCTAGGTTGTGATGTGTGAAGCAGGAAGAAAATTTGGCCCATGCATGTTGCTAGTTTATTTTATGTGAAAATAAGTGGTTAGACAGTAATTTCCCCTCATCAGTCCTCATGCCAGGCAACATTAGATAGCTGCAGATTCAGGTTCTTTGCCTTGAGTAGATGAAGGAAAAACATCCACCTATGATTTTGGCCTTATGGGCAATTGAGGGGACACAGTCAGTGCCCTCCCCTCTCTGAGTGGTAAATGCACCCTGCAATCCCCTATGCAGAGACTAAACAGAGCAGCCAGTGCTTGTCCTGGCATTGCCAGTGCCATGGGAGGGTGAGCATTTGGGGAGGACCAGTGCTCTGCCTGCTGCCACCATGTACCAAGGAATCTCCTCCATGATGACCCTGTTCAAGTGACCTTGTCAGCACTAGGTTAGGGAAATTTGGTCTTGTGCATTTCCAATGGTAGCATTTTCCTTTGCAGCAAGACAGCTCCATCAGCTCCTTCTTCCTCCCACCCAGCCCTTTGGCTGGAGGTGACAGGAGGTAGCTGAGCCAATCTAACAGCTCAACACTTCAGAAAGGGGCAAGTCCTGCTCCTTCCCTCCAGCTCCTGCTCTTTGCAGTACATCTGTGGACACCCCAGGCAGCTGACAGCAGGGGCTGATGAGTGCTCGAACAGAGGAGGTGGTGGGACCGGGGAGCTGGATGAACAGGCAGAGGTCGGGGTCCTTGGAGGTAAGCAAACCCTCCCTGTTCAGCAGTGACCTGTTAGATTGACTCAGACAACAGACAGTTAGAGGGTGTAAATTGACCCTGAAAGGAAAGCTTTGATGTTAGAGGATTTTTTCTTTCTTGTTGACTTCACTCCAGGCCAAATTCCAACTGAACTGTGACTGTAGCAGCTTTCTCAATCATTTCATGGAGTCCCATACCAAGGTGATGAGACCAAGTGTTGCCACAGCCCCAGGCCCTCACCTTCCTGCCCTTACACTGCCCATGAGTGACTCACAGTGTCTCTGTTCCTAAGAGACGTTCAAGTCTTCACTCAGTAAATGGTACTTTTTGTTGCTCTGGCTCCTGCTAGGCACTTAAGAATAAGCTACGGAAAACTGTTTATTTCTTGTAGCCCCTATGATAGTGGCTGTTGCTTTGGTACCAGGCACAGAAGATGGTACCAGGATGGTTTTGAAAAACTTCAGGGATGGAGGTTCTGCAGATTCTCTGTGCCTCTGCTCCCATGTCTGACCCACCTGCCACAATAAAGGTTTTTGCTTGCATCCAGGTAGGATTTTCCTTGCTACAGTTCATGACTGCTGCCTCTTGTCCTTCCAGTCTTCTCAGGCTAAATAAACCCAGTTCTCTTAGCTTTTCTTCACACATCACATTCCAGACCTCCAACCATCTTAGTGCCCCTCTGCTGCACTTTTTTCATTATATTCCTATCTTTCTTGCACTGGGAAGTCCAAACAGGACTCAGTAGTACAGGTGCAGTCTTGCTGCTATTGAAAAGAAGGGAAGGATCACTGCCTTTCACCTGCTGGTTCTGCACTTGCTGATACAACCCAGTCTGGAATTAGCCTTCAAGCTGCTGGCTCGCATTCAACCCATTGCTCACAGGGACCCTCAGGTCCTTTTTGGCAGAGCTGCTGCCCAGGCAGTAGGTCCCCACTGATGGTGGCAGTTATTCTAGATGAGATGCATCTGTCCATGCGGAACTTTATGAGGTCTCCATTGTCCCATTTCTCTACCTTGTCCAGGTCCCTCTGAACAGCAGCCCTGCTTTCAGAATATTGACCTCCTCCTGCTTTGACATTGTCTCTAAAATTGCTGAGGAAATGTTATCTTCCATTGTCCAGGTTATGGGTGATATTGGTGTAAACCAATTTTGGCCTCAGGATTGACTCCAAAATTCACTACCCACTATGGACTGCCTGATGGACTCTGAATCCATGATCACTCCCTCCAGAGCCTAAGCATCCAGACACTTTTGTACCTACTTTCCAGTCCATCCATGCAGCCCATACCACCTTAGGTCAGCTACAAGGATGCTATGGGATACCATGGTGACATCCACTGCCCTCCTCACCCCTGCCGACCAGGTCACATATTCCACCAGGAGGGCAGGCAGGCACAATTTACCCTTGGAAAACCCACGCTGGCTCTTCCTAATCACTCTCCTGTCCTTCATGAGGTGAACATAGAGTCCCTCAGGACTTACTTCATAATTTTCCCATGCACTGGGTTGAGTCTGACCATCTGGTCTTTCCCCAGATTCTCCTTTCTGCCTTTTTTTTATTTAAGGCAGACCTCACGTCAGGCATCGATCGGACACAGATCAAACACAGATCAAACACAGACCTGGTTGAAGCCGATGGATGTACAAAGCAGCCTTCAAGTACAATAAAAGCAGCAAGTGAAGATCTCTGTGCAGCAGGATAGCTACTGCAGAAGCCACTACACACAGCATCGGACAGAGCATCGCACAGCCTGGAAAAAGCAGCTCGGCAAAGCCCCAAATGCTGCTTATGGGGGACAACACAGGACAGTCATGGTTAATGGCTGCAATTACAATTGCAGAACTTTTGCAGCTTGATCAGTAAATAATCCATGGTGTTACAGTCTATTTTTCAAATAATTAAAAATATCACTTAATTGGATTCCTCAGGTTGAAGAACAGGATGTGTTTCTGTTTCTGCTGGTACTTGTTAGTCCTTTTAATTGCATGTATACTGCAGAGTGAATGAGAGGCACAAATTTGGATGTGAGAATGTGGTCCAGTTCAAGCCCTTCTGATGTGGCTATTTCAACAAAAGCAGTATCAGGGCAGATGGAAAATACTGTGGTATTTCTGGAGGTACAAGGAAATTTGTATTTCCTGGATGCAAACAGTATTTCTACTTGGTAATAGCTATTCTGGAACTGATTGCCTTTCATTCACTGTCTTTTTAAATTCCAGACACAGAAACCCTATATTTTTAAATGGATTTTGTGTCTTTTCTTGGTGTAGCTATATACAACACCCTAAAAGCCTTCACCTAACTGGGTAATTATATTTTATTTTCAAGACAGAAATGTCTTTAACTTCCTGTAATATCAAACAGGTCTCAAAAATACTTTGAATATTGACCAAAAGTGTGACCAGGGGATGACGGGCTACATGACTGTCAAAACAAAACTCCCAAAGCACAGAGCACCCCTAGGAAATTGGACATCTCAAGATTCCTGGCAGCAGGGACTGAGAGTTGAGGCAGCATCTACCCTGTCTTGATTGCCCTTGGGCACCTCGCCATGCTGGCCCTGGCAGGTGGCCACTCTGAACTGAATGCATATATTTGTCCTTTAAGATGAAGTTTTGTTAGACTTTTATTCTCTGAACTGTGCAGATCCCAAAGTTATGGGGGAAAACTGCTAAAACCTGCAGTTCCTCATCAGCAAAACAGAAAACCTTTTACCTTTTCTCAAGGCCTGAAGTGCTGATTCTCTCACAGCATGGTAGACCTGAGGGTGTCTCCAAAAACCTGTAAACAGCTATCTGATCCCGCCAACAGTGATCTGCAAAGCTATGAAGCCCTCTCTGCTTTTCAGGTTTCTGATGCAAGCGCCTTGCGTAACACCACAGGCTTCCAGGTATAGGAACCATAGCCAGCCCATAAAGCTGAGTGCATATCTTATCCACCTTGAGGCCAAAATAACCTGACCTTTAGATGATCTTCAGAAGATGATGAATAATGTATTGCATCTCCCAGAAGGCTGATTTCTGCCCCCACACTAACAGACAGTTTTCCTGATATCAGCCAACTGTGTCAGCTTGTGTATTTTCAAAAGATGTGCTGAGGATATTGAGGGGGGAAAACCTGTAAGGCAGAGGAAAGACTGCTTCAAAAAGAAGTAAAAAACTATTGCAAACATCAAGTAGGAGTGACTTTGGGGACACACAGTGGCTGCAATGTTGGGATTCTCTTGAGCACAATAAAAGCTATCAAACAAGAAACATGAAGGCTGGAGAGAGACAGCAGGAACTGAGGGCTAGAAGAGAACGTCCAGGAAGTTAGCTGGTGCCACGTTGGTGTTTATGTGTAAGCAGACCTGTAAGTAAGAACATATATTTGTAAGATCACTTAAAAATTCCCAAAGGAACTCTTTGTTGGCAAATGACAGCACCAAGCCAGTGCTGACACATGTATTATCTGCTATGAGAGATAATTTAGATGTCACTCATCACAGAAAAGGCATTCTAGGATAAAGTCCAAGTCCTTTGGTTCAAAGGAATCTCCAGTACTGCTTCAGACTATCTGCCTGCCATCTCCAGCTGTTTCCTGCTGGGCTGAGGCTGTCACCAGGAGCCATGAGGTCCCCAGGATCAGCTGGGTCATGGCAAAAGCATCTCCTTGTGAGAGAACTCAGATTGTGGACCAGAACCTCCCATGCAAGAAAAGGCTTGTCTCCCTCTGCTGTCCCTTATCCTGTGGCTGCCATTAAAAATGCTCAGAAACAGCAGCATCATGTCATGAGTCAAAGAAGTGATTCAATTCCCAGAGGGAATTTTTGAAGGGATTTAATATTTAGAAGTTTACACCTGTTTGGGGGAAGGTAAAGCTCCTAAACCCTGCTTTGGTGCTTCAAAAAATGTGCCATCCCTATTAGCTTGGTTAATTGTTTGCAGGGTACGAAGGATGCTATTGGAGTTTCCCCTGGTTTTCTTGGCTAGACCATTTCCTGGGAGCCAGCCCTGCAAAACGTCTGAGCTCTCACTCTCATAGATGTGGTGGCCAAAATGGGCTGCACTTCCTTCTGATGTGGTTTTTGGGCATGCCATCCTTCTTGGTGCTCACCAGTGCTCCCCTGGGCTGGCTGCCTCTTTGCACTAGCTGGATGGTTGCAGCAAAGTTGGGGTTGTCTTAAATGCTTTTAATAGCGGGGTGGTCACTACTACATAAAAATACACCTCTTAAGTGAAAATATATATTCAGACACAGCAAATGCCTTAGCTTGTGGGGAGCAGCTAAATTTAAGGTAATCACATTTTCTGCCAGCGTAACTTCGCTAGAGTCAATGCAACACTTCCTCCTAAAAAAGCCTGTGTGCAGGTGATTGCATCTATCAGCAAGATTGGGACTACTTGGAAATTAAAGCACAGACTTCTTTTAAAACATAATAAAAAGAGTACTTCTATATGACTTATGTATTTGTTATGCTCAAGCTGAAAGCACTTGTGTTCCTTATGTGCTTTGCTCAATTGCAATCTTAAGCACTTATATAATTTTAAGCACCTGAAGAGCTTGGCTGGTTTCACTGAGTGCTGCTTCTGTTTAACTTGATGCCAGGGTTATGCTGCAGTGTATGTTACAGTCTCATCAGGTAAAACTACTGGTTTTGATTCAAGCATGTTTTGTCTTTTATTTCTCTTGAGGTTTTATCTTCTGAGATGGTTCTCTGAACTAAGCATTGCTCCAAGGTCTTCTCCATGCTTTTGGAAGATAACATTCATCTTGTTGGGACTTGCTGCTTGAACCATGTGGGAATGAAGGGCTGTTTGACTCGCCAGCCTGCCTTAGGCCTGCTGTGATCCTTCAATAGTCTGGGTGACAAAGCAGGAGCTGTGGCTTCCAGGGTCTGTGCTTCTCTGCAGAGACGCTGAATGCTTAACTGGAGGAAAGCAGGGACAGATGACATGGGAATTCAGTGTCTTGGCAGTGAGGGCAGTGGGTAGGAGAACAGCTACAGAAATATGGTTCTGAGTACAGCCAACCATTACAGGAGAAGGTTGCTGAATGTTGCTCCCCCTGTTCCTCTGATCAGTGGGTTGGTGTTCACTCCTCCCTGAGGTCAGGACAGGCTTCCATTGCTCCCCTGCAGGCTGCATCCACCTGGCTGAGCTCAGGCAGGGGCAAAGCTCATTCCTGGAGAGGGGCGAGATAGACATGAAACCTTGCTCAGCTTTTCTTCAGCCAGTGTCTCCTATCACAGGGGAAGATGACAAATTGTTTGTTAAATTATTTAAGATAATACTGACTGGTTATGAATTATTAAAGTGTTTATTACTTACCATTTGGATGGCAACTCAGAGCAGAAAATCACAAGCCTTTCAAGAAACCTGAGGCCAGACATAGCGTGCCAGACATGCTGGGGACTCAGGGGTGAGCCGAGGTGGTGGGCGCAGCAGCATCTGGTGTGAGAAAAGGCGCGGCTGGAGCCTGGAGTGTGGCACAGCCTGCGCTGCTGCAGATGGCTTTGCCACTGGTGCTGCAGTCTCACAACCTCCTGCCACCCCTCCCAGTCCTATTTTTATTTCATATTTGCAAGTCTTTGCACCACGCACCATAAAACAGACACAATCCTTGTCCCAGTGGTTTTCTCCCTATTACTGCAATTTTCTTATTAATGAAACTATGTTTAGGTAGGAGAGGACATCACTAAAGCAAGCTAATTCTCATCAGTAAATGTATATGCTTGTTTATGGGTTTGCTCTGTTGAAGATATTTGAAATTTTTTATACTAGCTTTTTTCCCTGCTCCTTTTCAGCCTCCCTCATGTTTGGGTTCTTTTGCTTTCTGTTTTAATTTTCCCATTTCTTGAAACTGTAACCAGGTGCTGATCATTAGGACTTCTGTTCGATGCATGCTTATCCTTTGTGGTCACCATTCATGAGTTAGAGGTTAGTGATCAAAGAAAGAGCATACCTTATCTTCCAATGTTATTTTGAGGAAGACAAAGCAAGGAGATAAGTGTAGTTTGGACATGCAGCTCTGCTTAACAATACCTTCACATCAGAGTCAGGATTGGTCATGTGGTTAAAATACAACTAGTTGGAGCAAAATTTCTGCTACTGGGTTCTGACCACATAACATGGCTGCTAGAAAATGAGAAGAGGTTCACAATTAGCCTTTGGGCTGGGTGAGATGAGTTTGGTTTGCAGACATAGGTATGTCACGACATCAAGGATCCACAGGGTAACCAGAGACTGCTGGAAATCTCTGAAAGTGTTTGTGAAAACAGTCAGCTGAATATGTTTGTCCTTGAAATGCACTGTTTCTTATTTAGTATCCTGAGTTCATTTTTCCTCCCTTGCAAACATTTCAGTCATTCAGCCCAGGAACTGATTAAACCACCCAGTAAACACAGTACAGATGTCAAAGTGAAAAATTCACAAGCTATTCATAACATGCCATCTGCTGAAAATAATTTGTCTAATCTATTTGGGGGAAAATTTTTGAAGTAATGAAAATGTTCAGAGATATTTGGGAAGATTCTAATTATCAAAATCAAGAGAAGGCCTAACGATATGTTTTAGATACAACTGAAATCTTTATGGCTCATTGCAGGATTTGGGACAATAAATGCTCTCTGACCTGCCACGCTAAGTACTGTCTGCTCAGTTTTGAAGCATGTAAACCTGTTGGATGTTCATGATTACCCTAGAAGAACATGCAGTTTGAGCATAGCCCACAGTCTGACTTATACTTCTAGGGCGAGAAATGGCTAAACTCCCACTCAGGCTATATTTGAACTATATTGGAAATCCAACCTTCAGAAATTCAAGCCATCCAAGCAATAACAAGAAAATTCATACCCAACCCTTGCAGACCTTGCTCAAGTGAAGGCATACCTAACCTCCAACAATTTTCCATTCAGATAAATCACTGTTTCTTTGCCTGTTCGAACTGTTTCCATCACGAATTATCTTGGTTTTCAGAGCTCCTGCTGAGTTCCGAAGACGGACTCTTTCATCTGCCATGGCTCCAAGAACATGTTTCTCCATTCTCCACATCTCTTCTTTGCCTTGGTTTACACACTGGTGCTTTGACAGACACCTGAGCTGGCTAAAGTGTTTTCTGTGTGTGAAATGTAGATTTGGGCCCTTGGGAGATGTGTTTGCTGGTAGATCAGAGTTCTCATCTTTAAACCACAAGCAATTTCCTGAAGTGAAATAAGAAAGAAGGGAAAAAGATTAGTATCTTCAGGGGACATTTTCCAGCACATCACTTAAATCTTCCTCCCCAGCCTACAGGCTAAGTAAAGGTTAATCCTGTAGAATCTAAAATCCCATACAATCCACACTCCCTCAATGCACACATTTCCAGGAGGAATTCCTCTGACTGAGCACAGTTGGCAGGCACACAGAAAGGTATCTCAGAGCTTAATGGCCACAAATCAGTGGATATCTAGGTCCATCAATCTCCAGTGGATATAAAAGTCACAATGGGACATGGCTGCTGTGCACATGCAGGATGGGGACTTCCTTTGTGAGGGAACCCTGTGCACCAAGAAGAAAGACCAGACCAAGAAGTAGTTGTCAGAGCTTTTGCCCTGGGATTAATGGGCCTGGGGTCAAACAGACAGGTAGGTACTTAATGAATTTTTGAGTAGATGTTACATCTGAAGTCTGTATTTACTGAATTGTTCCCATGTCCTGTGTCTTCTTTTCTTTGGAAACTGTCAGTATAAATATTCTAAATAGATTGAAAAGTCCATGAGAACGGCCAGTTGCTGAATTTCACCAGCGATGAACACAAGGGAAATTTGTTTTATGTTCACAAGAAGAACTTGTTTTCCATTTTTAAGTGACTTCCGATATTGAAGTCCCAATTAGGTACTTTTAAATAGAGATGAGCTAATGCACTGTCCAGCTGCTCTTGCCACTATCTTGTGTTCGTCGATAGTTGCCCATCTGGCCTTTGCCAGCATAAGCATAAACATCCACTAGTAAAACGAAAATATGTTCACTTAGAGTCTTATCCTGATGCTACACAATCCAGTGTTTTCCATCTTAAAGTTTATTCTGTTCTATAAAAAAAACATGAGAAAATGCAGTGGTTCGTCTTACCAGAGGGACAAACTGATCTCCTTTATGAAAACATGCTGTAAAATGTTGCTGCCAAATGAAGAGCTTCAAAACCTGTGTTAACCTACTTCTTTTGATCTTTTGCCTTTTATTAGTGTATCTAACACGCAGATCCACGAAGTTATTTGAGTATCAGGCTCTCACTAAATGCAACAGGAGTAAAGAACCTAGGTGCTATTACAAAAGTTTGGTCTGAGGGTCTCCAGCCTTGCGCTGTTCGTAACCCTGATAGAGCTCCGGCGTACGGTTTGACTCGTAGCCTGGGACCAGCACTGCCTGGTGCCGCAGGCTGCATTTCCAACGGGGAAACGATGGAACGCGGAGATCATGGCTGCAGATCTTTGGGCAGAGCCCGGCGGTGGGGCTGGGAGGTCGCGGAGCCCACCACGGAGCAGCTCAGAGATTGCAGAGTTTGTTAGGGAGGCAGAAAGGAGAGACACGAACAGAACGCAGGCGGTGTGGTCCCGCCGATGCTCCCGGGCAGCGTGCCGGCACCGCCAGCGACCACCGAGCAGAGGGGCCGCTTTTGTCCCATCGCGGAGGGCTTGAGGGCCGAGGGGGCGTGGGGGCCGGAGCGGGGTCCGGGCAGCGGCTGCGGCGGCTCATCCCGCGGCCCCGGAGCTCGGCGGGGTTCGCGGGGCAAGAGCGGCCTCCAGCGGCACCGCAGCCCCGCGCCGGAGCGGCGGTACAACCCGGAGCGGCGGCCGCACAACCCGGAGCAGCGGCGGCACAACCCGGAGCGCCGCGGGGCATGGAGCGCGGTCTGCGTGTCACCGCGGGCGCCTCTTAGCAGGGCCTGTTGTGACAGGACAAGGGGTAATGGTTTTAAACCGAAGGACGGTTGGTTTAGACTGGATATAAGAAAGAAGTAAATTTTTTACGGTGAGGGTGGTGAGACACTGGCACAGCTGGCCCCGAGGGGTGATGGATGCTCCATCCCTGGAAACATTCAGGGTCAGGTTGGACGGGGCTCTGAACAACCTGATTTCGTTGAAAGTGTCACTGGTCATTGCAGGAGGTGTTGGAAGTAGATGAGCTCAACCATTCTGTGATTCTGTCATTCTAGGTTTCTATGAGTCTATGATGCTATGATGCCCAGCCCTGGGAAGGCCCTGAAAACTGGTTGGTTTTTGTTTGTTTGTTTGTTTGTTAAATAAAAACTATACATATGGAGGAGTAGCAGAGGCCTGAGGAAATGAGAGCAGACATCTGGGCTTGCTGCTGCTGTGCTGGGGTCAGGGGGAGAAAGGGAGCTACAGGCTTTGAGACTTCTCTTACTGTCACAAATATCAGGGAACAGTTTTGTCCCAAGGGAATCCTCCCAGGATGGAGCCAGTAGTGCTTCAGGGCTGGTTTGCATGAGGCAAACCTCAACTTTTTCTGCCAAGGAGAGAAACGGAAGAGGAGATGAAAATCTGTCAGACTTAACTCCAATCCCAGACAGTGGCATTTCAATGGAGTTGCTGTGGGTTGGGAGCACCGCACCTAAAAACAGATCTTTTGGCAAAAATATTTTATTCCACTGCCTTAGAGTAAGAAACATCTCATTAATTGTGCCTTAGCATGGTCTGCATGCTTATGTGAACCAGTCCCAAAGCTCACAGCAAGTACAGGTGGTGTCTGCAGCCATGGGGTTCTGTGGACACCAAGCACAGCCATAAGAGAGCAAAGTGAAGAGCAGGAGCCAGCCCCTCCCTCACCTTGCTCCTCTGGGTCTGATCCAGAAATGGTGCCAGGCTCTGCCAAGTTTTGCTCCAGGTGAATTGCTAAAGCAAGTGAATCTTAACTCTACCCCTGTTTAGGGTGTTGAACATTGCTGTCTTTGTAAGAAGAAACCATTGATAAGGATGATCCAGCTGTGGGTTTGGAAACATGATAAAAAATGGTGCTCAAATGGCTGAATTTCAATAGAAGTGATGTTTCATGGAAAAAAATAAGAAAAAGCCTGTATTTATTATTGGTTTTAATCTTTTTAGTATGATTACAGACTGGGCAGACAATCTACTTTTCTTGTGGTGTAAAAGAATCCTCCTAAATGAATAAAATATGGGAAATGTTAGAGCTCAGCTTAAAACCTCAGAAAAAAAAGAGGAAAGAAAAAAGCAGAAAGACACAGGCAAGTCTCCATCTCAGCTCTCACTGCCATCTGAGAATCAGTGGTTGGGATCCTATGAAAGAACAACCCCTGGTGGGACAAGAATTAAAGTTAGAAGAAGAAGAAAAAAAATCTAAAAAACAAAGTGACCCATGAAACCTAGCCAAGAAAGAAGGGCCACCAGAGGAAATGAAGTTAAGGATATATTTGGAGGGAGTTTGTTTTCTCAAAGCCTTCCGTTTCATTGCAGCTGATTTAAAGTCAGGTTGTGTTTCAGCAGCAGCAGTTGAAGAAGTGCAAGAGGGGAGCCTGCTCCCTTGGCCTCTGCCAGCACACCCCACACAGAGTTGTTTCTGGGATTGGGCTCAGAAGCTGTTCAGGGGACCAGACCTGGAGGAAAAGCTGCCTTTTCCCTCCAGTGGACTGAGTAATGCTGCAGAGGGGCATGAAAAGTTTCCCTTAGCCTGGCTGCAGACACACACACGAGTTTGTTGCCCAGCAGTTTTCCCACTTGCAGAAATGTTCAGCAGTGATGCACACCTGTGCCCACCAACACAGGCATTCTAGCAATGCAAGAGCTGAACCAGATTTTGTGTGCTGAGGAACCAGTACCATGCCATTAAACCCTTTCACCAGGACAAATGCTTGTGGAGTTGTCATTTCCCTGTCAGCTCAGCTTCTTCCCTCAGATCAGTGGCCTCACAAGTATGTCTATTTGCTTACTTTGTTTACTTCTTGCCTTTGTCGTAAAGACAAACCCCTAATAGCAGCACTTTTCATCTCACAGTGCTTCTGCAAGTGGGCCACATGTGGGCTGCCCTCCAGCTTTGGGCATGGTTTGGATGCCTGTCATAGACCTGCTCTCTTCAGGGCAATCCCACTCCAACCAGCAAAGCCTTTCTCTTCCACATGCTCCCCCTATTACATTCTCCTTAACCACAAATTGCTTCTCTTCTCTCCCTTCACTGAGAAATTCTGTGGGGACCACGGCAAAAAGAAATGACCCCTGGAGATTCTGTCGCTTTTTGCTGGGTCAGGAGGCCTGGATTGATGGTCCTGCAGCGGCAGGTGGATGAAAGTATGATGGTGCCTGCTGCTCCATCTTTCTCAGTTGGTGGCAGGAGCAACCACCTTTGTTTCCTGGTGGCCCAGGTTCCAGTTCTCCTCAGGTACTTTGTGGGGACCCATGATGTGCAGTGATGTCAGCTGGAAGTTGCAGACACCATTAGCCAAACGCATTTCAAGGGATGGTTTAAATAATAGATAAATTATGGGTAAGTTTCTGCTTAGCAAGGATCTTTACACTCGAAATACTTGTACTAACTATGTCTGAAAACAGCTGTGTGGACAGGGAAAAATAAATTACACTGTCAAAAGCCGAGCTGAGTAAATGCTGCAACAGGGATGTTTCAAGTTCATTGGCTCTTTACAAAGCCATACTTATACTGATTCATATAGAAAAATATCTTGAGTGAAGGGGTGCAAATCTGCCATCACGGTCCAGGGACTGAAGAGCCTGGTTGTCCCTTGCCATGGTGCAGGTGCCTGGGTGAGGAGCTGCACTTTGGAACACACCGTCTAACTGCACGTCATGGCTCAGGACACTTTATTGCTTTCTGTCAACACTCTAGCACTGAGCTGGGAAGTAATATGTGCTTCTAGTGATGTGATCCCTCAGACAGCATTTTAAATCAAGCTTCTGTCTGTAGGGAGGCATGAAAGATCCTGTGACACCATTTTTATTTCAGGAAGAATAAAGGCATTCATCTCCGCAACATTGGATAGATTCACTGCCTTATCCCAGTAGGGCATCTTCACATAAACAGCTGAATTAAACTGCAGTCTGGAATAGCAGTCAGGGTTAGGAAACTCAGGCACTAATTTTACTTCTTCACTGAAACTATCTGTGTTTTATCACTCTGAAGGAGGGTAGCTGGCAGTTTGTACTGTGGCTTCCAAATAATAGTACCATTTTCCCCTGGACTGCAGAGTCATTTTTGTTTGAATGCCGGTGGCTGTTATTTATATTTTCAAGCTGAGTCGTGACCAGGAGTGTGAGAAGAAAATCAAAAGCAAGCTCCAACCCCTGTTTCCAAGGAATCTGGCTGAGCTGGGAGGTTGATTTGCAGTTTAAATCTTCAAAATGCATTTTTAGTTCTATAAGGATAACAATTGCACCAAGACAGCCAAAAGACAAATGCTGATAACAATTTTAATACCATGGGGCCAACTGATTTGAATTAAGCCTTTTCTCTCAAGAGGGAGACAGAAGCCCTTATAAGGGCCATAGCTCTGCCATGGTGGAGCTTTTCATGACCATTCATAGTCACAACCTTCCTGAATGCCATGTAAGCTTTGAAAATGTTATCCTAATTTTACAGATGTGGGACTGTGGCCCAAGACTTGGCCTGGGACCATCCTCCCTGCTGAGAGCGCTCAGCAATCATGCAGGGGAGCCAGTACTGTAACTTGTGTGAATCACTCCCATACCTTTCTCATCTTCTTTCCCCTGCACCAGCATTCTCCAGGCTAGATCTCACACCCTGCTCCATGAGCTGATGAAAGCCCTTAGATGGATGTTCATGCACTAGTGAACACCAGCCCAGGTTTCTCTGAGTGAGAGCAGAAGAAACAGAAACCTCCTCTGGTCTTGGGCTGAGGTCATTCTATGAGCAGTGGAAAATAAAGATAAGGAGAAGAAAACTCAGTGTGAGAGGTAGAAAGAAAAGTCAAGGAATGTATAGTCACCACAGTCTATGGTGTACTTAAATAACATAGCAAGGATTTTAAAAATCCAATCTTGAGCCCTTTATTTTAAAAGTAAGCATCGCTTGTGAATATACAGCTGGATGAGTTAATGATTTGGTGTTATTATTAGCTATTTTTTGTGCATTTTGAAAGTTGCTTCAGCCTCAGTGGGTCTAACAACCCAAGAGGACAGGGAAATTTGAAGCTTCTTGTCCTTTTTTCTTTTCTCCCTTTTATGTTTTGCATTAATCTGTTTTTTTTCAGGTCAGTTTATATTACTGTTGGTTTGGATCTGGGTGTGTGCATCACCACATTGTAAAGATGCAAAGCTGCAAAGCCAGAGTTCACAGAACATCACTGCTTTAGAAAGCATACATTTAAGAACCACCTTGAGTTTTTTCATCTCACCTTTTCATGGACTCAACAATTTTCCTTGTTGTTGACAGCAACTGGGGATAAAATTGCTATGTGAAATGCTTACAAAAGGACCTGCTTGTCCTTTGCAGAGTTTCCAGTACAGCATTCATGTTTCTCCTGACTCCCAGCAGGTCAGACTACCTGGGTAAGGGAAGAGCTCTGCTCCATGCAACCACTTCTCCCTCCTCCCAAGCAATGTTACTGGAGAGATACAGAAGTTTAGCATCACCCACCTGACACTAGGAATATTTATGCAACATATTTCCTCTCCTTTTGTCCAGAAAGCTGCATTCCAATCTCCCTGTGACTGGCGTGACTCCTGAGGAGCAGAAATCCAACCCTGGGGCATCCATCCTGCAGAAACTGTGCCTTGCCAGAGACAAGTACTGCAGATGGCTGCAGCTGCGCAAGCCAACTGGGACGGCAGCCCCCTGCCCCCACGCACCAGCACCGTGGCTCAGGTGTCCTCAGGAAGGAGAGAATTAGCAAGGACTTTAATGCTGGATTAGGCTGTCCCAGGTTTTCTCTTTTTCTCCTACCACCAGCTCAGCCCATGGAAGCAGGCAGTCTCCGGTGTGTGTTACAGCCTGGGACTGCTCTTTGGGGTGGGCACATCCTCTCCCTGACCCACAGCCCTGCTTCATCCTGGCGTGCCCCGGGCACAGGGCTGGGAGCTGCTTGAGTTACAACTTACAACCCAGTGTCCTCTGCCGTGTAAAGCCTGAGGCCCAAATGGAGCATTTTGCAAAGGGCTTCTCTCTGCTCTGTCTTATGTAAAACCCATCCACCAGAACACGATAGAGCCCCCTGCACAGACAAAATGTTCTCCCCTGTGTTTTTAGGCATTCCCTTTCTCCCCAAAACCTTGGGGATACTCCACCAAGCTGCAGAGAAATCTGTAGCCAGACCCGCAGACCTTAATGGCCCTCAAGTCTCGGAGGACTGAGCAACCCAATGCTGTGGCCTTGTTCTCACACCACAGAGGGAACACACCATTCCTCCTGTGGTCAGAGCTGCAATCATTCATGTAACTACTGGGAAACTGGAGTTGACATGGCTTGTTGAGTGGTAGTTGGTAGGTTTCCTGGCTGGATTTAGGCAGCCTGGCAAGCTGCCCTTCCACAGCAGTCATGTGGAAAGCTGTGGAGAAGATCAGGCTATTGTGATAATGCCATCTTTCTGAAAAGCCAGTTCAGTGGCTGAATAAACTCATGTGCATTCAGGACAAAAATCCCATAGTCATGCATCACAGAAATAAGAATTAAAAAAACATATATGATTTTTCTCTGGGACTTTGAGATTTGCCAAAACTGCTGTGTGCTGAAAACCAGGAGGATGTGTAAGATCACTTTGCATTTACCCAGTTTCTCATCTTTCCCTGAACATCTGCTACTCGTTGTTGCTAGAGGGAGGTTTGGGATGAGGAGACACACCAGATCTGACCCACTGTCATAATTCTTTTACTTCCTGCTATGCAGTGTTCATTTTTTAACCCCAGTTGACTTTGAACAGCTCAGCAAGGCTCGTCTGCCACCCTCCTTGGGAGCTGCTCTTCACCTTCTGAGAATGCCCAGCTGAGTTTTATTACTGATAATTCATCAGTATTTCCCAAAGGGTAATTAAAAGGCTTTTATTAAAATATGTCAAATCTGTCTTGCTGGATTGAACACACCTTGGAAGAAATAGTTCTTTACAAATGTGTCCATGTCAATAAGCCAGAGCATGATGACCCTGCTTCGGCTCTCCATTCTAGCAAATGTGCCAGGTCCTGAGGAACTGTGTCTTGAAAGAGCAGGTTCCTCCACTGCCTTTTGGTCTCAGGTAATCAGTGCCCTCTCACAGAGGGATTAGCAGCATAATTGACAAGCCAGGAGGAATCCAACTGGTGACCAGTCTTTGCAGACAACCTTGGAAGGCAAACCTCTGGTGCCAGGGATTTGCTTTTCATTTGCTGCCTTACAAGTGCAAACAGTTCAGGAGGGAAACTACCCAGGCTGGTGGCTGCTGACCCTCCTCCTCGATGTGCAAGACAGCAGGAGCCTGAAAATCATGATTGCAATACATGAAATAATTGAACTCCATGTGCCACAGCAAGAGCCATGCTCTGTGCAGCATCACTTGGCTGATGGTATATGAAGTTTCTCAAGGAAAATTGAAGCAAAAGTCGCACTTTGGGAAGCTGGTGGAGCTAACGGAGTTCATGCAAAAATGCCATGAAGAATCACTGTTTTTCATAAGAAATATTTTGAAGTAAGCCCAATTCTCCTTCACCCAGTGTGATTTATGCCTCAGTATTTTCAGTCTTGTTTAAACTAGGCTTCTGGGAGGAAGGTTTCATTTCCAGCACACACTTTTCTTCATCAGATGAGTAAGAGGAGGTGGGGGGACAATCTGACAGGTACAAACCCTGAGCTGAGCTACAGGGTGTGCTGAGGCAATTCATAGCTCATGTCATAGACCCTGTCCGTGTGCAATTGTGCCACTCAGAGCAGAACCCTGAAGCAGATGGGGCACAAGCTTGTTGGGCTTCTTGAATGTGTCAGAGGCCCTGACAGAGGCTTTACATTGGATCATGCTGTGGGCACATGCTTCATGCACCAGAATCCATTGCATGCTGCCCATTTTCTTGTTCCCCTGCCATGTACTCTGCAATGCTGCTGCTGTGGGTAAATGACCAAGGTTATGCTTTGGAAAAAACGTCGAGGAAAACATCCAGAAGTCAGCTCACCAGCACAACTCTCTTATGAGGCTGACCTTGTGACCTTGGAGAGGTCACACTGCACATCACAAGGTTTGGGTCCAGCCTCCTCAGCTCAGCTTGGTGACTCTGCTCAAGCTGCTGAAGATGCCCAGCAGAGATGGATGTAGAAGCAAGTTTTCTTGGCACAAGCAAGTCAGCTTGTGGGAAAAGTTTTCATCAACTTTCAAGAGAAGTTGCAATCAGTGCTCATACAAATTAACAGATTTTTTTTGGACTATGCACGAGGTAATCCTGTGACTCCCAGTTCTGCCACAGCTGCACACACTTCAGCAGTCATGTGGCCAATAACACAGTTTGGTGGATGACCCCTCCCAACTCTGGTGGGAAAAGTGAGCCTATCATGCTCCCCAGCTTGGTAATAGCAAGGTTTTGATCCCCCAAATAGCACTTCTTGCTCACCAGCAGTGTGGGGCTGCTGTGCCAAGGTGTGCTAAGGCAGCACATGCAGTGCTCATGTCCATAAAACCAATTGTCAAAGCCTTTGGGGTGCTGCTGTCCCTGGGGGACCCCAGGAGCCTACAGGGGTCTTGGCTGAAAGTGTCCCCATCAGCTGAGGCATGGTCTGTGTGAGCCTCAGGGGAACAGCATCCCCTGAGCCCCCACATTCTTCCCTGGGGCTGCATGTGGTCTGGGACTAAGCGCTTTTCATTCTGATTCCCAGAATCTATCAAGAATTGATTAGTATGAAGAATAAAAAAAAAATCAGCAGATCCCATTTTACAAAAGGCAGGTCGGGACGGTGCGAGTGCATTAAACCTGTGACCTTACAGTACTTACTACCTTACCTTTCCTCCACTGGGTCGTGCAGGATGTTTTGGAGATGGTGGCCCACAAATGTCTTTTTAGACTGTGAGCAGAAGCACCTGCTGACTGGAAACACATTACAGGTTTGAAGATACCAATGCCCATGAACTTCCCTGTGCGCAACCAGAAGTGCCAAGAGCTCATACAACACCTGATGTCTTCAGGTACCACTTGAGACTGCTGGCCAGCCTAAGGCACTCTTCTAAAAAAACTTTTTCATCAGTTTGCATGAGATTCCCATCTGGGACAAGGAAACTTCCTACTATGAGGACTTGGTTGTTGTTTTGTTTTTTTTTTTTCACCAAAGCATTTATTTGATATGTTTGCTGATCCAAAGTTTTTAGGATCCTGAGGTCAATCCCACCTTGCATGACAGATCCTGGTATTGCAGATGAAGCAAAAAACCAGAAAAATTACATGCACCAGGTTTTCCACACACCATTAAAGAGGAAGCCATGTTTCCAGAATAGATTTACAATGTAGAGAAGCAGAAAAATGCAAAAGTAATAAATATTTTAAAGCAGAGAATATGCCTGTTTAATAGCTGTTTTTTCTGAAGTAAAGAAAAAGGAATAGTATTCTGAACACATGCTTTCAGAGTGATTTTCTAGTATTAACACTATGAATTTTTAAAAAGTATCTACTATATTGTTGATTCATAAAAATATTTATATTGATCTATTGATCTGTTGTATCAATGTAATAAAAGCATTTAGTTGAAAAGCAAAACAAATCAATCCTGTGCTCACTGGCTATAAATTCAGTCCTAACTTTTCAGCTTCTGCACCGTTTTAAATTCTTATTTTTTACTGCCTCTTCTTAGATAATTTTTGTGCACTTACTTTTGTGATAAACTTACGCAGCACTTCCTTCAGCTTTAGCACAATGGCTGGAGAGGATGGGAACAGCAGTGTAGGATGCACAAGTGGATCCAAGGTCTTGTTGAGGGTGAAAGGGGTTTGTGCAGGGGGGTTATCCCTGGCACAAGCAAGCAAAAGGTGAAATTTGACAAGACTCCCGTGCATCTGACCAGGACAGTAGCTGATGGCAGAAAAGCTTGTGCAGTGTGTGCACAGATCTACTCGTGACTCCTGGAAAACACTTTTACTATCTGTGTGACTGCTGCCACTTCTTTCTTTGACATGCTTATTTTGGGCAAGGCTGGGCAGACTGGGTGGACTGGTATGGACATGATTGGCTTTGAAATCCTTTGCTGTGCTTTATAAGGAAGGATTCCAGGTATGCAGAGTGCAGGAGGAGGGCAGAGGCTCAAGTAAGCTAGATGGAAGCACTGGGAACATGGACGTGAGAGCTTTACAGGATAAGAGCAGGAGACAAGGACAAAGTGAGGGGACAGCAAAATGCTAGAATGCTACATTGCTAAATATTTTAGGCAGTTATAATAACCATTCATACCTCAGAAATGTCAAGGTTTCATTTAATGTGTCATTTTTTTTGCCCTCTTGTCCCCCAGCCCTGGGAGAGGAGGGAGCAGCTGCAAGGCATCCCCAGAAACCCAGACACCTCTCTCTCCCCTCTGCAGAATAAATATGTTATTGGAGCTTTCCTTGCAGCATTTGCACTTCACCAGCTCCTGAATTTGCAGGCATTGGCTAGGACATGGTGCAGATTTTGTCTCCCCCTGGGATGTTCTGAACTGAAAGGATCCAAAGATTGGTTTTGCTGCACTATCACATTTTCCTGCAGTAAAAAAAATCTAACCATTGACTAAAATGCTCCCAATAGGAAACACAAAAATCTGCAAATGGAAAACACAGGGAAGGTTTTTGTTAACTGTGATAGCCCTGCACACACTGATGAGAAATGAAATGCAGTGACTTCTGCAACATTCATAAATGCAGACTGCCAGGCCAGGATGGTTGAGGCAGAGGATGGTCTATGGGGTGCTTTGGTCAGACACAGAGGGTGGACTGTGTGCTCCTCAATGCACCAAAAGAAAGGGAAGGCAAAGCATGAGTCCTGACTCGTGAGTCCTGACTCATACCTGCATATATACACACTAAAATATTACCTAAAATTTTCAGATATTATTTGAGCAGGAGAAAAGCTAAGGAGGATGAAGGGATTTCTCACCAGTTGAGAAAAACGAGACCGTAATTGCAAAGACATGATATCCTCTGACTTCCCTGCTCCAGGTCTTCAATTCCCAGCATGAAGTGTGCTGCGTCACTCTGGAGCAGCATGGCCATGTGTGGCAGCCATGGAACGTCAACACTTGTGGGCTCATGAAAGGAAAACTCTGAGTGCCTCCCTGCACCCACTTGATACAGCATAGGGCTTAAGCACCCCAAAATCCATGTGGCTCTGGCAGGAGCCCCAGTGGAGCAGGTTGGCCCCAGGAGGCAACTGCAGCAAAGGATCCAGAGCTGGAGCCCTGGGCGCCCACTGGTGCATTTCCCCAGGCAAGGAAGGAGCCGGCTGCAGGCAGCAGGAAGGCAGATGGGGAGGGATAAAAAGGAAGAACCCCTTGATCAGAGGACACAGCTGATGGCTGTGCCCAGGGCGCGCGCTCCGGCTCCTTCTGGTCCGGAAACGCCGTCGGGAGGCCCAGCGAGGGCAAGCTGCGCAAGGAGAAAAGCAGCCTCAGAGCATGTCTAAGGTCATGACACTTGACCTTTTCATTTCTTTTCCTTTTTGAAACCTGATTACGTCTATTTTTAGGCCAGTGCTTGGGGAAGGAGGGGGGCAAGAGTAGCCTGACTCTGCCTGATGGCCCAGCTGCATTGTGTTCCCTCCTGTCCCTGTTTGCACATTGCAGCAATGGCCCCATGTGCCCACGCACACTCTGAATCACTGGGTGAGTTTGGTACCAGGGTGCTTTCACCACCCCAAATCCTCTGCAGACCAAGATCCACCCTGTCCAGACAAGGAGCACATGCTACAGCTGTTTCAGACAGGGAGCAATGCTTGGCTGGGAGCAGCTTCCGAGGGGACTCGTGCTGGGTGGTGAGGGAAGACAAGGTTTGGTGCAAAGGAATGTGGCTGCTGCAGACGTGCCTGTTCTGAACTGAGATAACCCTGTGGATGCTGCTGGTGAGTGAGGGGCTGCTGGGAAGGTGCCGGAGTGCAGGAAGGACTTGTGGATGTCAGAGACAGAACACAGAAATCAGCGTTTTTGAGACTGATTATTGCAAATCAGTGTAGGCTCTGGGTTTTTCTTTTTAAGACAAGTCAAAATCACACTTGAAGAAACAAGGAAAAAGGGGTGAAATAATCACGAGTGGCGATAGCAAAGTTGGCTCCCAAGACAATACTCCCTTCCACCAAGCATGTCTCTTTTATTTCACCATTTTAGGTTATCTGAGCAATAAGAAAACAACAAAAAAACCCCCATAACCTTCTGATTGCCTTTTTTGCCTGTTTTTCTCCCACTCCAGCTACCCCTCTTCCAGGAGTGCAAAGGGGGAAGCAGGAGCTGAGCAAAACCTGTCAGCATAGAGGGTGTCCCCAGGTGGGGCTGGGCTCTCCCTTCCCTCCCTGGGACCTGGTGAGTGGGTGCCTTTCCCACAGCTCAGGCCAAAAGCAAGCTGGGGCCAGCAGTGGTGAGAATAAGGGTTGGGAGTCTTCAGTACTTTGTTCTGTTTTATGCATCAACATTTGGAAAGAAATAATGCTGAAGGCCACTTTGGTGATAGTGGTTGGAAGAGGGGGGGATTTGGCTCCCTTGGAATTACTTCCTGTGACCACCAGCATTCAGGTTTTCAGGGGGATGCAAGATCATGCCCTAAAGAGACCTTTCCAAGGGGAAGCACCAAGAAAGTGCTGCTTGGTTTTCCTGATATGGCAGACTCTTTTGCTCGCTCTCTATTTTAAAGCAAAGGTTATCCTGCCCACCCAAGGCCTGACTTCTTTCACATCACCCATGCAGCAGCATCTCACAAACACATTGAATAAAAAAAAATAGTGGGAGTCTCTATGCCAATATGATATTTACACATTATTTTGTATACCAAACACACACAAACACAAACACACACACACACACACACAGAGCTTTCTGCTTTGTGTTCTTTCTTTAAAAGGCCCAGGGTATGGTCAACCAATTCTCTTGGCTGCTTAGCAACAGGCAATTGAGCCTGCCTATCAATTCTCAGTTTATAATAACCTGAGGCAGACCTAGATTTTTGTTTTCCCTGGAGCTTTTGTCTTCCCTTCCCTCTATAATAAATACCAGAAATGTAGGGGCAGCATGTGTCAGAAATCTCCCAGTGGAATATCTTTCATCGCATTGGCGGAGCTGCTCCTCTGGCAGGACAAAGCTCCAGGTCCAGCATGCCCTACTCTCCTTTGTTAAAACATTTGAGGGATTCATTCTACATTAGACAACACCTTGCAGTAAACGTATCTTTAAAATAGGTAAGTTAAAAATTGAAATTTTCTGTTTTGTAGTAGAAAGAAGACCCAAAGGGTTCACCTGGACAGACAGACTGAATGCAACCCTGAAGATACACAATAAACAGGATATCTCTGTCTTTGAATGTGCTATAAAAAAAAGATAGAATGGAATTAATTTTACTGGCAAATGGAGCCCTAAACATGTCCTGCACTGCAACTTAAGAGGCTGAAGTTGAGGAGTCTGGCCATGCTTCTGAAGGGAAATGGCAGTGACAGTGCATGGAGATGTTGGGAGCACAGTGCTGTGCCTTAGCAAGCACCAAGGAGCCGCTGCCTTGCGTTGGAGAAGGGCAGCACATGGCAATGATGGAAAGGTGGGTATTCAGCCCATCCTGAGAGGTGCCCGATGGGCAGTGGGCAGGGCATGGGGGGCTCTGTGGCCAGCTTTGCTGTTCCTCTGGAACACCTGTTCTCCACTGGCAGCACCTTGGGGATGCTGCTTGCTGACTATTACTGCCCTAACTGTGGAAGCAAAAGAAACCTGTAAGGCCTGGACAGAAGGCAAACCTATGGATATAGAATGTGAGCAAATAGGAGAAGCCTGCTCTCCCGCCTCTGCCCCACAAGCAGCCCCGTTCATAGAGCTTGGGGCAGTCTCAGGCTGGTATGGGTTGTGTGGTCTTTTTAGATGTGACCTCTCCATACCAGGATGACCACAATTCTCATAGTTATCCTGTACCAAACCTAACTATTTCCATTGTAACGGGCATTTCCAGGAGACTGACACATTTTTTTACAAGCAGGTGAGCAGAAGTAGCTCAGCCACTCCCCACATGTCCTGGATCACTCTGGCAAGGGATTGGCATCCCTGGTGCTTGTCCACAGCTCCCAGCCTCACCACAGCTCTCCTGCTCACACAGCATGGTTCACAGCTGCCACCTGCAGCCCTCCTGCCCGCAGCTGTGCTGCACTCCCTGCCTGCCATGTTCCTTGCCCAATCTCCAGGTAGCCTTCAGCTCTCCAGTCAGGGCTCCCTGCAGAGGATGAGTGTTTTCCCCTGTGTGGGGAGTCCCTGCTCTAGGCAAAAGATTTCACACTATCCAGCCCCTCACCTCAGCAAGATGTACCTGCTTGGGGCAGGTCCCCGTGCTCTCCAGGCACTGCTGGCTCATGGCCCACAGCAGCAGCAGACGCAGCAGCAGATGTAGCTTTCTAATGGCTGATGACCAACGTGATGAGCACACAGCAGTGTCCCTCCCAGCTAGGCTGTCTGAAGGGCACCTGAAAACAAACAGTGGCAGGGATGACTGAAGCACTCTGTTTTCACTCAGGTCTCTGCAAGTCTTGCAAACAGACTGATCTGTACCTGGTCTCCACTGTAGGTATGTCACAGGACTAAGAGCTGTTTATCCTCAGAGCTCATGAACGATGGTCAGAAACTGCTGGCAATGTCTTTGCTTTCTTGATCTTTCTCTGTGGATCAATGGCTTCTTCAAATGCTGGTTCATACCAATTCTGGAGATGGCACAGGTGATGAGGATGGAGAAATCAAATAACATGCATGAATCTCCTCTTGCAAGGACCAGACATTGGAACATTCCCCTTGTAGCATGAGAGGAGGTCATGCCAAGGAAGGAGAATTGGAGGTTCCTGTGGTCCCTGCGCAGCCTGTGTGCTCACAGCCCTTCACTCCAGGCTAGAGCCTGCTGGATTGTTCTGAGTTGCTGTATTACATAATACCATTGCTCATCTTTTGTTTGCCAGAAATTTGGCAGAGGATCCTGCTTTTTAAAAAGCAGAAGGTCTGGAAATGAAACATAGTATACATGGGGACTCCCTAGATGTTCACTTCATTACTGGGAATGCAAGTGACCAAAACTTTTCTCCAAGAGGAATCCAACAGAAAAGCCACATCTTTGCCCTATGAAAATGCAGTCAAGTGACTGTCAAGGTTCCAAACACCAGCGCCTGCCTTCACAGAGGGAGTTTTTCAGTATGAAGTTTGTGGTAATCTCTTCAGAACTTTTCTTACAGTGGAAGGGAAAAGTCACGTTGCTTTTGTTTAAAGTTCAGAGGTAACTGTGCTGAATAATGTGCCAATCTATCTTCTCCCTACATACCTCCTCCTGTGCTCTGCCCTCCTGTTAGGACAGTAAAATAACAGGACAAAACAAACTCTAGCTTTCAAGAAAGGATGTTAAGGGAAAAAAATATTTTCCACAAAATCTGTGCATTTGACCTGTTCATAGCAAGAATTAAAATATCCACAAAGAAATCCATGGCACTTGGTGATTTGATTTGAACAGTGATTCCTGGATGCAAAGTATCCAGCAGGGATTAGAGAAATACTGAACTCCATTGCAATCTTTCAGGAAAGGGGAAATATTTTAACAACATCAGCTGTTATGAAAATGAGAAAGAACTTCACTGAAGCTACACAAGGCCTTGTTATCAAAAAGTGCCAGCATTGTAAGTGTACATTTAGCTTATGGGAACTCCGGAGAAATTCTTCACTGGAAACTCACTTCTGCAAGAGTTAATACATTTTTAAAAGTTTACTTTTGGCTAAGAAAATAGAACAACCAAAAAGAAAATAAAATACTGGAACAAGCATTTAGACAAAAGGTTACACTATTTTACAACCCTGAATTCAACTCTGGCTCTCAAACTGCTGACATTCTCCGAGATACACCCTGTCGATAGACTCTTGTGTATTTATGCAGCTGTACACCTGGTGCACAAGGTGGAATGAGACCCTTTCCCACAGTAAGGATGCAGCACTGCCAGAATTTGAGGAAAACAGCTTTGCTTAAACAAAAAAGAATCAGCAACAACTGCAAATTCCAAACCAAAGTAATAACACTGAAGATAGAAGAAATGTAACGGAGAGTGCAAACTGCTGATAAAGTGGCTGGCACTGGCACTGTGTGTGTTAAACTATTTATTATGCTCATGCACATGGTGATATATTAAAATTCTTGTTGGCAAAATATCAATTCAAAATTAAATGATGCTTTAGCCTCATCACCAGGATTTTTGTTGTACTAAGTCACATTTGTAATAAACTTTATTAAATGTGATAAAATATTACACAGTTCAAACAGACAAATCCAACAGGGAAATCATGTCCCTTTTTGTTAAACTAAATGGCAGAGCTTTGTTGTTGGCATTCGAACAGCTCTGAACTTTGCTAGAGATGTATTCTAGCAAATCTCCCCATAGTTCTTAATGAATAATTGAAGAGAATATATAACTGAGATGCTTGTTTGCTACCTCCAGAGTTAGATCCTAGAGGACCATTAAATTAATTTTTAATAACGTTTGCTATGGTTAAAGTTATAGGGCACAAAATTTCCCTTTAAATATGCTCAGCGTATAAAGAATAATCCCAAGATTATAACCCAGATAGCAGGAGGTGAACAGTGACTAATAGAGCAGAAAGGAAAACATTAGCAAAGCTTACAGCTATTCCAAGTTATTTTTCAGATATCCTCCTTTTGTGCCTCTTACCTACATATTCCATGACTCTAACAGTGCACCATGATGACCATGCTCAAATTCTCCAGCACAGTTCTCCTTGTTTCCCCTTTCCCCTTGCAGAGGCTTGGAACTGAGCAGGTCTTTTGAGTGTGTGGGGTCTGTGCAAGATCTTACCCATTTTAATTATTTATCATACATGGTCAGCGCGGAGGCAATTTCTGCTAGTGCCTCAGGGTGATGCTGAAAATGTTTCACAAATTCATTATCCAAGAAGAATTCAGTATAATAAGTTGCCTGCAAAATAAATTTGTAGAGAACAAAGTAATCATTAGGAAATCCAGCCCATTTTAAGTAATTGCTAACTGCACCTAGGCTTCCATTAATCACTGCATAATTATGTTTCACCTAATATTAACTCTGTCCTCAAAAAAGGCTGGTTTATCTTTGAAATAAAATAGTATAATAAGGAAACAATGAAGGAATTACAAAATCAGCATAAACTTTAAATCAAAAGGAGCAGAGGAGTTACCAAATATCCTGTGCCATGGATGACTCAGTATTTGTATAGAATCTCTACATTCTATCAGCAAGATAAGCAGCACATGAGAATGTATTGGAATGCAGGTAGAGTACATTTTGTAATGCTGTGCTGGGGCATGAGGGTTTAAGACACAGCATCACAACCTGTACTCAGTCAAGCTTTTATTTTGACAGAATCAGAAAGCAGTTTTGGAAGCACTGGTTTGTAATTTTTTGACAAACTGTCACCATTGAAGGCTCACTCATGGAGAAGCCCTTGCCCAATGGCACCTAGTGTTCAAAATGACAGAGGGCAGGAAGGAGGGAAGACAGATGTACTCAGCATCCAATCCCTTCACACTCTCTTCTTAGCCACTTTCAAACACAGACATTTAGAACAAACCTGTCTATGATTTGTACATACCACGTCTAACCCGATGAAGGAAAAATGCAGGACACGTGTACCCAGCCAGAACGGTCCTCTGAAAGAAACTTCTAGTGCCAACCAGATACACAGATGTACTACACTCACTATACAGACTTCTACAGCTTTACTTGGGTGAGGGAGTACTTTTTCACAAGAGATTATTCAAATGAAGACATAATTACATTTTTCTTCTAAGAAAGATCTGTGAGCTGAGAAGGTCTGTGAGGACTTCTTGAAGACATCTGAAGATACCTCCAAATGCAGTAAGGTCTCTATGGCTTTCAAAGGGCTGCCACACAGTTAGGGACATGCTACTAAGTTATAACTAGAAATCTCAGCTGGCACCTGCTCTTTAGATCTGCCATTCAGTGCTTTCCATGACAAACTATGTTAGGAAGAAGGTGGGCAAAACCCCTAACGGTCAAGCTGGAGCAATCCTAAACTTGGTTGTTCCTTTTCCTCATTTTCAGACCAGAGCAAAAATTGTAGATGAAATGTGGCTCTTGCCAGAAGATTGCACTTATGGTTTCTACACCCAGTAAAGATGTAAAGAATCATACATTAGTGAGGAAGACATATATAGAGAGATACATATGTGCATGTGTGTGTGTGTATATATGTAATTTTTTTTTCAGTCCTGACTTTGGCCAGGAGGAGTTTAGACTTGCAGGGCCTTTTGTCCCACCCACTTTTTACCATCTCAAAATAAAGATAGGGAATCTTGACCCCCAGCACAGATTTCTGGCTAAAACCAGAATGCACACACACCCCTCAAATTGCAGCACAGCTTATTTTCCCTCCAAAATCTGACAAGACAACAATGATCTGAGTAGCAAAAAAACATTTGCAACTGTACAGACTTTTAAATTCTGATCCATTGATTTTTTTCTTTTTGTGGTAATACAGAGTCTAAGAGACCGAGCTATTCCAGGCATCACACAAAAACTGACCAAGACAAGACTTCCTGTTACTAAAACCTTTGTGAACTGGTTAGTCACATCTAGATTAACACTTCGTGACCTTTAGAGAAAGGTCTCGCAAGCTCAAAGATTAAACAGAGAGGAATGTGCATCTGATCATGCAATACACTAACAGCCCTGTGTTTAAATATCACCTGGCTAGAGGGACTGTCCGTTTTGAAGACAGGAGAATCATCCTCCAGGAATCTTATGTGAAGTGTGCAAAATCGCAGCAGAAAATTGGCTCAAAAGACCACAAGCTGTTAACTCTGTCAGCACTGCTACAAACCCAGGCAGCAATTTCAGAAAGGTCATTCCTCTCTTTTATTTCTGTGGAGGTTTTCTTGTTTGTTGGTTTTGGTTTTAAATGAGCAGGTTCTTCGGCCCCTCCACCAGAGAGGTTGCTGTGATCAGATGTCCTCCCTCCCCTGGGGCTGCACGGGCAGTCCTGATGAAGACAACACTGACTCACCCTCTGTAGCTCTGCTTCTGAGACAGTATCACCTTCACAGATCCCTGCTAGCAGGGTGAGCCCCCGATCAAACAGCCTCTGTACAATGCCCTAGCTGCCAACTGGTGAGACAAATCAAACTAGTTAGATGTAGTGCTCCTTGTTAAGTACTTTATAGCAATTTTAACCAGCTGTGAAGTTGAGGTTTGCATTTACTCAATATTTAGCACTGTGTGGAAGTTACCACTCAGTCTCAATGAAATAAATGCAAGCTGAAAACAACAGTTACCCATTCCCTTGGATTATAATATATTCAAAAACTGAGTTTACAGCTATGACCCACTGACTCAATGAACTTGAAACATCCCATTAAATTAAAAACAACTCAGAACAAGAAGTTCCCAGGAGCATGACAAACCGATGGGTAAAATAACGTGTGGGTTGGACAAAGCACTATCAAGGAAACGCCTTGATCTTGAACTGTGGCCGCCAGATCACAGGGCAGTCTTGAGGGAGGACAGCAGGTTCTCATCCGATTGCTGCTATTAGCAAATGGTCCCAGAATATCCCATTACAGAGAGAGGGTGCACACAGCAACCACAGGCATTAGCTGACTGCTCAACTATGTCCCTGCAACATATAAAAATCAAATAACAAAGCAGATGATGAAAGAGAAACAATCAAAAAGAAATTAAAGCTGACTGGTATCTTAAGCTCCAGTAAATTGCCTTGTGTTCTCCTGTGCAGTTAGGTAGGGATGTTGGTACTAAAGAAGAAAATTAACCCTGCTCTTTTAATCTAACCTCAGTGTTAAAACATCGTTTCATGTTGTCATTGCAGATGTTATATTTGGCACAAACTTTGGCCCCTCCCACTTTTCTGAAATCTTATTTCCTTGTTAAAATCCAAGAGAAGTTTACAAAGAGGTTAAGGAGCTCAGTTTCAGGCATGTTGGGGGGGTCTGTAGTTAACACAATCCACAGCATAGACAGATCAATTTCAAGTTGTGCTCTTTTGGTAAACATGTAAGGAAAAACCAAAGGGTTAAAAATCATTTAAACTTGCTAAAATATGGAGCCACATAACAGCTAAAAGCTATGGAAATAGAAGATCACAGAAAAGACACTTTCAGAATATAAAAGCTGTCAAGAAAATATTAAATTCCAGCTCCACTAAATAAAATATCTTCTAAAGGTTTTTTGTTTTTTAAAGACATAAATGAGATCATAATCAATCAGTCTGGCTACTCAAACACAGCACCCCATCGGAGGATTTAGCAAAAATGAAGTACTAAATTATTCAGCATTTAAGCGATCGTGTAAGGAATATGGAGCTGAAAAGGACAAACTGCAAAACAAGATTATTTTTTCATTACTTCAGTATATACTGTAGTTTTAACTGGGCCTTCCAGGGAGATATCTAAACATTTTTCCACACACAAAATTGAGATCCCAGCTTTTAATCTTGTATTTTTAAGTCAAATTACTCTAGTATTTATATACTCTAGTATTTATATGCAACTGAAAAGGATGACCTCCTGTCTAACATTTTAAATTAATATTTTCACTATTTTTACAGCTATGTTTTCTCTCTCAGCTAAGCTTTAAAGATCAAAAAACCCCAAACAACCAACACCACCCTCTTTCCGCATAAAACCAACAACAAAAATCCAAACAAAACCCAAAACCAAATCCAAACAAAAAAAACCCAAACAACCCTTCCCTATTACAATTCTGCATAAATATTAATTTATAAATATTTATAAATATTAGAAAAGTCTCATCTTTGTATACATGCACTACACACAGACAGTACATGCATATGTTCAAGGAGTCACAGAGATTGCCCTGTTCAGACAAATGCTATATACTCTCAAAAAGACAACTGGAAATTTGTATGTTTAAAAATTTCATTTTCCTCAGAAAGGTTTTTTTTAGCAGGAATGTACACAAACTAGATGAGATTTACATTCTCCATGGAGTTTGGATGAATTTTGGAAGTGCTTTGATAAATCAGCTCTAATCTTCTGGAAGGCTTTCCCTTTTAAAGTCTTCCTTGAGATTCTGAACATCTTACAAAGCATGAATTCAAGCCTATTAGTGCTGGAGACTGTATCACAGCAGTTGATAGCCACAAGAACAACGACCAAATGGGCCTTATTGCATGCAATTTCATGCAATTTTCATACAGCTGTTAAAACACAGGCAGGAGCCCATAACACTGAAATTCAGACAGAACTGATACTGTAAAATGTTATGCCAACACCTGACAAGATGGAAAATGCTGTTTGCCTGTGTCTGCATCTCAAGGTCAGAGTATTAAACAGCATCAAAATAACTTGTTAAGGTGATAAATTTTGTCTCAAGCCCACACCTCTTTCATTCTAGCATTGAATCTGGCATTGAATTTCCTTCTGGCAGCTGCATGAAAACACTGAACCACTCTCACAGACTGAATGACATGATCTGGGCATCACTGTTTATTGACTCATGACAGGTGACCAACACACATTTCATGTCTTTGATCACTGGTACAGTTTCTTACTTATCTTTCAAATCACAGAATCTTCTGAGTTGGAAGGGACCCACAAGGATCACCAAGTCCAACCCATAACTGAATAGCCCCTACAGGGATCAGACTGACAACGTTGGCTCTGTGCTTTAACCAACTGAGCTATCTCACAGCATGTTTATTGCAGCTTTCTAAACAGTAGAAAACCTCAAATCTAAGCCAAACAATAATGACCGAAACAGCAAGACATCAACTCTACCTAATTATATCAGGATTTGTTTTTAAAGGGGACATCTTTTGGAACTTAATACCAAGCATATTTTTAGTTTAGTTGTTGGTCACAGAGCAAGTAGGAATATTGTACTGAATAAAAATCTACAGTAGATGTTAGTACTCATTCAAATGTATTTCCACAATAAGGGAACAGCCATATCTGTTGAACACAATTTGATGTGGTCTGCACTGTTTAAAACCACAACGGTTTCAACCCTGCCATTGTGACAAAAGATTTTCAGAATTCTACACCTTTTTTTTCCCCAACCATATTAAAATGTCAGAAAGCAAAATGTAACTCTGACAGATTTAACCCACAAAGTTACCTAAATGGGTAATTCTGTTACTTTAGTGACAGTTCAAAATAACTCAAACATGACAAAATAAATACCTACAACATACACCATAAATTTTCCTTTTTTTTCCCCCCACTGTTCTTCTAAGTATGTTAAAAAGAGAGGCCCACATGTTTGTAAAGGGAACTTGACCATTCTGCAGCAAAACCAACTTACAGAAAGTGCACTATAAAATAATACTGTTAAGAACTAGACCTTACATTGCTGAAACTACTGACCTATACTCAAACTCAATTTTTATAGTGCTCAATTTCTGAGCAGTTTTAGAGATTTTATAATGTATTTCTCCAAGAACTCAGGAAAACAAAACCTAACAGAAGAAGGAAGGCCCACCCCCAGGGCACCTCAGCCAACCACCTCCTTGGTGGAAGAGTAGCAGGACTGGAACACTTTGGTTTATTGCACGAGACCCAAGACCCCAGCCTGGAGGTATCCATCAGGGGAGCAAGATGCCACACCATCCCTGGAGGGCTGACTCATTTTGCTAGACAATTTTGGCTACTTCCCCTTAGAAGAAATTGTGAGAATCTGCAGATGTATCCAAGACTAGAAATGTGTAACAGCAACTACTTTCACTGCTTTTACACTTAAGCTCAGTCCCATTCCTGCTTGTCAGCCCTTGCCTACTCCAACCCCTATTCCAGGTCAGGGTCTCCATTGCCCCATTTATTTACTTACATGGAAACATCTCATGCTCTATTTCTTTAAGGCTCTCTACAGCTTATGTCTTCTCCTCCTCTGGCCAGTTCCAGTCATCTTTTTGACACTGCAAAGAGAAGGTGTAGTCACTACGTTCTGTGACATTGGTATCAGTCCTCTCAGGATCCCATCAGGCTCTTGGTTGCATCAATCCACCTTCCCTCACTTTTTATCCTCTGCTCTACAATCAAACTGGACAGCTGCTTATTGCATCAAGATCTGTAAGGGGTCATTCAACTCAAGTAAGAAAAAAATCCCACTATTACATTAACTTTTTATTCCCCGTGACACCTTGCTTTCAAAGAGCTGTTACAGGCAATACTGCTGGGATACAGCTGATGGCACCGGCTCACTTGCTTAGCATAGCTGGGGGCACAGACAGTGTCATCAGTGCCAGGTGGAGAGAGGGAGGTAATGTGCAATGGAAGAAATGAGAAGAAACTCTCAACTAACCTTCAAAACCTATACAGGAACTGCCAGTATTTCGCCTGAATCAGATGCCTGAGAAAGTCACAGAGGGGGTTTTTGTATTAAGTTTGACAACATATCAAACAACTTGACACTGAGCCTTTTAACAGGAGAAAACAGAGAACCACAAAAATTCCCCTGCTCAATACAAATAAAAATACAAGTAAGGAAGCGTTTGACAATTTAATCGTTTGTGGGTTTTTTTGTTGTTTGGTTTTTTGTTTTGTTTTGGGGTTTTTTGTTTGTTTTTGTTATTGGCTTTTTGGGGTTTTTTTCCCAGTTATGATGAATTCAAGTCCAGAAACATTAAGCAGTTGGTCTTTCTCAAAAGACATTTTGTGAAGTAGTAATCCAAATACCAAAATGCATCTTGGCATGTATTATAATGAAAAAGTGTTGACATGCATTCACACTTTATTTCATGGTTTTTTCAAGGAATAAAGTACCAGTAAAGATCCATTTGTTGTACTGCAAACTCCTTGTTCTTATTGAGAAATACTTACTCTTGCAGACAGTCCCACACAAACCAATGCTTCTTTTCCTTAGATGTCACATTAAACTACTCAGGTTTTAAGTGCTGTGAATGGGATTTGCAATCTGTTATACTGTAAGTAAAGAGGCTTGTCTGTATTTAATGGAGAAAATGCTGGAAAACAAAAAGAGAATGACATCTGCTTTAAAGTAACTGCAGACAGTACAACTGGCATATTTTGGAATTCTAAGGCAACAATGTTGGATCAGCATATGAAACTCTGCTGTAGAGACCAAGTGAATGTACTACTTTCTTCTGCGAAGTAGAAATATTCTGTTGTTTTTTCCCTTTTTTTTTTTACCTAATTCAGTAAGAGGCAGCAGTATGAAATGCCAATATTGCCAGCAGGTAAATTATGTACTCAACTTCTGCATTCAACAACTTCCTTAAGGTAACATGTAATGTCCAGTTTGAATAGCACACTCTTTAAGGTGATCTGGCAATATTCATGTATATTAAAAATACACATGCACATTTTTGCAGATTTACAATTTAATGTATTTTCAGAATTCACTACAAAAATGCAGTTTCACAACTGCTAACATACACTGGGACTTCTACAGTAGTATGGATAATGTACAAATGTCTTTCCCAGAACTACCAATACTGCGCATTGTGCAAATTGTCTAGGACTTCAATCCTTCTTCAGCAGCAGCTGGAGGAAAATTTGTATGCTGAATACTGATATCAAAATACAGATTTAAATAATTTACTCTTAAAAACATTCATATTTATAACCTCTTACAGAAAATAAACAATTCATCTGATTATCAGATATGTCCCTCAGTTTTTCCAGTTCCAAGGTATACACAGGTCTCCATCCTGCAGCACAGAGTAGAAATGTGAAATGCAAAGGTGCATGCCCTGTAGGTACGGCAGCGATTCCTCCAGCAGCCGCTTACAACAATCTATCATCTGTGCACTGGAAACACTTGGCTCCTTATACAGCCGGTCCAAACAGAATTTTTCAGTGGAAGTATTGATTAGCTCTTTTTCTGTAATCATCATCCTAACAAATGAAGACAAGACACAGTGGCAAAGTTAGAACTTGGTATCTTAAAAAAAACCCACCAAAACCTCCCCACCTTGAAATAAGCATTTCAATATACATATTAAAATAACAAATAATGAAGTAAGTAGGTTATATGCATGTAAACAAAGGTGTCAATTCATGTACAGCTATAGTATAGCTGAGATTTTTGGGCAGGCTGATACCTGTGCCTACTCAGAGGTCAGACTGAACATTCTTCCAAGAGCATACCCATGAAGTCACATTTGAAAACCTGCACCATGACATCTTTTTGCTCACTAAGGGGGAAAACCAGCAAAAAAAAATGTCCTATAAAGCTCCATTTTTAATGTAAGGGATGAAAGTACTTAAATAATGTTGAAAGCGTATTTTTGAACTATAGAATCATGTTCATAATGACTCTTTCCTAATTACAGCAGTACTCTGTATGTCATCAAAACAAACAATTGTTAGGTACAGTCAATTGATGCATATTCAATGTGTTAATTATAACTTCTTAATTGCAGAATTATATGGATCTGGTTAGACCTGATCATCTTAGGGTCTTTTCCAACCTAGATGATGATTCTAAGAATATTGAATTCATAGCTTGCAGATGATTTTTTTCCTTTCACCCCAAAGTGGTAAGACACCACATGGCAAACTCCAGATACTCAGAAATAAAGTTAATGTGTAGAAATAATTAAGTCACTGGAGCTGTGACTGATCAACTAATGCAGAGAGTTCAGGTTCAGCAAGCCTCACTAGCTCAGGCACTGTGCCACACTAACAATCTGTACTGTAAGCCAGCCTGGCCACAGAAACAGCACCACTGTTGCCCAGAACACAGACAGGACAGAGCAGCACAGTGTCTGCAGAGCCACTGAGCAGTTAATCAGCCCAGGCTAAGCACGGACACAGCTACTGACACCCTCTGACTCAAATGAAAACACTGCTGTAGGACCTCGCCACCTCCCTCCCAGAGCTCAGGATGGGATCCCTGTGTACTTGCACGGCACTGTGCTCTGTTGAGGCACAAGAGTCCAGTCCACCTCTGGCAGTCAGGGATGAACTGAGATGGTGAGTTAACCGAGGGCAAGGCTGTGCTCTCTATGGACCATACAGGCACCACCCTCCTGAGCGCTTCCCTAATAGCTGGGCACAAGCCTTCCTGTTCTGTGAGACCTCAGCTCCCTTGAAGGAATTCAAGTTAGCTGCACACAGTGAAAATCCCTTGTTAGGTGTTAACTAACCTTTATCTAAACTGAGAAACAACGAGAAATAATGATTCTTGAGGTGGTCTCAGTAGTTTTAGTTTAGATTTTACTGCTTTTTATCACATTGGAATTAGCATGAATAGAAGTCATGGCTTTTCTTATTCAATAAAAAGGTGTCTTCCTTAAAACCTCCATCTTTCCTTTGGAGAAGTAATTGTAAAAAAATTATGCAATTTTGTCTTGTAAGCGAAGATCTTTTATATCTGAATGAAGTACAACTGTTTCTACAAGCTGAAGGAGGGCATTTTCTAATAACTGTTCTTCACTTAATAAAGCTGATGGGTGAAGTTCTGTTTTATAAAGAGATTTTTCCCACCAAAAGATTATGAATACACTCTTCAAAGTTCTCCTCCTCTACCAAATAAAAAACATAACATGCAAAGATTTTAATGAGTTAAATGTATCAAGTTACATGAACACTTACTCCTCCTTTCTTTTCAGATTCTCTCTTGCTTCCTGTGCTTTGGCAAAAATAAACCACTGAAGAGCTGTTGGATCACAGACCGTTGGGACCATAAAGTGTCCAAGTTCATGTAAGCTTGGTGCATATCTGTCACTAACGAAACATGATGGAAGTAAAGAATAAAGTACCATTTTTGTATGCAAGTGTTTACATTAATCACTTTCAGAATGAATTGTGAAAATAATATAAATTAATCACTATCAGAATAATTGGTAAAAATTAATCAAGTTTGATTCACGAGACTACAGAAATATAATACATAATTCTTTTTTAAAATTACATTTCAAAATCAACTGATAATAATACTCAAAAAATATAAACACAAGCATGACAGCACAAAACTTTTGATGTAAACCAGCACAGCACTGAAAAACAGAGAACTTGAGAGTCCAACTTGAATGAAATTAAGCAGGATTTTCTTCAGTCTGATTCTTTCTTAACCCACAAAAATGCACTTAAAACCTTCAGAAATAAAGACTCTGACATAATGAAAATCTGAGATTATATTACTTTTCTTCTTAGTGAGAGCAATAATTAGTGTAACCAAAAAAAAAAAAAAGCTCTACAAGAAATAAACCTTTCCTGCAAATACCTACCTTTCCAGAATCATTTTCAAACCTCGCATACTACGAGGATGAAAAGGCAGCCTACTGTCACGTAATCTGTTATAGAAGGAGTTCAGAGTCTCGTAGTACTCTTCTAGAGTCAGCAAAGGTTGCAGTTCTTCAATATATATTACTTGAATGCCTCCCAGAAGTTGGCTTATCCGATCTTCCAACAACAGCAGCCTTTTCTGAAGCTTGTAATAATTTGGCAGTCTCTCAAAAATCTGTGCACACACACAAACATTTCCTATGTTACAGAGCATAAAACTCAATTATAATAAATTAAAAAAATAACAAGAAACTATAAAAGAGACATTTAAATATGCAAACATAGAACCCGAGGGGAAAAAATAAAATAAAAGAATACCAAAAGAGAGAAATACTAAGTATAAACATTTTGGGACTAAGAATGCGAATACTTTTCATATTTATATTACAAAGGCACCAAGAGGCCATAAAAAGATGGATGGATGTCCTCTATACATACAGGAATTAATAAAAGCCATACATACTCTGAAACCTAAATAAAACATTTATCACCACAGTTATAGTGACTCATACAGTAGTCACTACTTACCATCTATCCTGTTATTACTATAAAGTAGTTTTCCATACAAAAAAATGCTGCTGCTGGAACAAGTCAAGTGATTTCAAAACAATCTTTTTAGAAACCCAGGAGAGTAGTAGAATCAGAACAGCTTTTGGCACAATAAAATTTATTGGTTCAGCATTTGCATTTCTTATGGAGAAAAACAGCAAAAATGTTGTACCTCTGACCAAGCATTGTATAGACTGATTTGGACAGTCTATACGCTGCTTCCTTCTTCCAGTAATTAGTAACAAAAAGTAACAGCACTCAGGACTGCTTTCAAAAATGGGGTAGAATTGGACAATTATGCCCTTGAAAAACCAAGTGGTTAATCAAACTCATCAAGATTTTCCCTGACTTTTTCTGTGTAACATTTCACATGATCTTCAGTGAATTTTAAAATAAAAAGCCTTTGATATCAGGTGCAAATATATACCTCTCTTTTGCACCACCACTACAATTAACTACACATATTGATTGTCTCATCTGCATGGCGTTTTGTGCAGATATATGACCTCTTCAGAAAAACCTTTGGCAAGGTTAGAAAGACAGAGCATTTATCTTTTTAAGGAAGACAGAATTTTAATCAGAACATTTCTATTCCAACACCTATCAACACTCTCAAATCTCAGAACAGAAAGTTTTTTATTAAATTCTAGTTTCTCAGTCTAAGTTTGTAGTAAATCATTCACATTAACCGACCACAGTTTTTTTTCTCCTTCAGTGAAATATATATAGGTCAAAATTCAAACCACCACCAGAGAAAGAAGATTGAGTATTAACTTTTCGTATTATCCACTGATTGGACTACAGAAATAGAATGTTCTGATAGTCTAGCAAAGCAAAATTTCCTACTAATTACCTCCTTTACAAAGAAGTATTTTTTTATAGAACTATCAATAATATTTCAGCAACTAAGATTAAAGGAAAATTACTGAAGTGATATGCTGCTATCACTATGTATTTCATTTTTGGTTCTTTGCATATAATACTTTGTCATTCAGGATGCCAGAAAGTTTATCAACTGAACTTTACACAAGCAGCAGCAGAACTGGCATAGTCTGCAACAGCCACACAGCTGCCTAAGAGAACAAAATGGAGTGACAGGGTTGGTTAGTAGTCATTGACTGAAATCATCAGTTCACAACTGCCTTTAAATCTCTTATTTACAAAAAATCTGACTAACAATAATTAATTCTTCACAGAAATGAGCTCTTTATGGATCACAAAATATTCTGCCAGTGCTCACTGCACAGACTGGAGCAGTGCATAACAAATTAGTTTCCTTTGTATCTAATCAGGAGTAGTACTGACTTGTTAATGAAAGCAGTAGTAAAGATCTGACAAAGATTGTTGTAAATAACAGCATACACAGGATTAAATTTAGAATGTAGTGTATACAGTGATGCCAAACATAATAGCTAAGCGTTTGCTTTAAATTCCTCATCAGTTACCTGCACCTATTAATACTTTTGTTATGGTTTCAGTATGGATGCCATACCAAGAGGCGTTACCATTTACTTTGCAATCCCCTTACTTTGGTCCAGTGATGGTGAACATCCATGGTCCCCAGCATGACGTGCCCCGCTGCGCTCATACCGGAGCGGTCCGTAAACACCACCGTGCGCCCTGGGGATTGAACACAGCTCGTTACTCATGGGGGTTACTGCAACCATTCCCACAATGTGTTTCTGCAGCAGAAATGCACATGAGTAGGTGCTTTTGTTATTCTCAAACTTTGAAAGAGATTCTTGGAAAGTCCAGTTTAAGACATTTTTTTCATACAAACCTGACCCAGCATTTGCTTTTGCCTGTTTGAACTTGAGAGGTTTTTAGCTATTTGGATTTTTTTTCTTATGACTACTTATTTTAAAATAAGAGAAAATCTCAGCAGACAGCATATGCAGAGAGTATGTACAAATAATGTATATAGAGTAGGAAACACACTATATGCTTAAAGTATACATAAATAAGGTAAAAGTTGGTCAAAGAACTATGAGCACAGCCATCTAACTCTACTTTAACAGAACTCTCTGCAACATGCAGGCTGTAGGAAACACTTTCACTTTAAGTTTTCACTCTTTATTTCAAGAGAAAACAGAGACAACATAAAAGGATAATTCTAGGTGTATTTTTAGGGTGATAAATCAGTTTTGAGTCTGAAAATGATTTTTTAAGTGAAGTACAAAGGCCCGCAAGAATTCTTTACGGTGAAAGCACAGGCAACTATTTATCAAAATAAGCTTCCATGAAAGTCTTCAGTGGGATTAATTACAAGACAAGGCTTAAATAGAAGCTCTTGCTCTCAGAAATCAGTTTTTTCAAAATCCCAAAAAAGAGCAACACTGACTTTAAGGCATTTAGTCCATCCTTGTACCCTAAGGCAAGATCAACTGCGCCTGTATAATTACTGACAGGTATTTGTCCAGGGTATTATTAAAGAGCTTCAAAGATGGAGACTACAACGGGTTCACAAGACTGACTTCTCTAGCACTTCAAATCTGTAGCATGCTTAGGAAATAAAACTAATTTGAAACCTGATACAATTTAAAACTACTACTTATTGTCCTACCCACTCTGTCTTTTGACAAAGGAATAGGTGAACCCTCAAATGAAAGCCACTCAAAATTGTCTATCTGCAGACAGGCATAAAATGTGGAACCACAATTAGAGGAAACAGCCACTGGCACAGGTCAAGCAGCTGTATGAGAAGAACAGTAGGTCAGGTTTACAGAGTATTTTAGTTTTTCCTGAGAAAATACAGACTTTAATCAAGTTATTTTTATGGAACACATATGAGAAGAGAAAACAATACAATTTTAAAGGTATTCTAGTAGGTCCTCTTATATTGACTCATTAGAGAGCTAACTCACATTTTTATCTTGACTCTACCATGTGTAACAGTTTATTGCTATCTCTATCCTTTCAGAGGTTCAGTCCATATTTTTTACTTTGTTAGTATTAAGTCTGGTGCCTTCAACTCACTCTGTTAGCATTTATTAAGGAGTAAACCAGAAGCTGAATGTGGCCCACATTAAAAAATACCCACTAGTTTGAAATATACGTTCTTATCAGCTTTTTAGTAAGCCAGGCAAGTTTGGTTTTGCCGTTACGAAAAGCATTTATGAAAAGAACTAGAGCTCCCTTGCCACAGAAGACCTATGCTCATATCTAAATCAATACTATATTAGGATTTATGAAACAAGCAACAGAAATACCTTTAACATTCTTCAATACTTCAGGTCGCTGCTGCACTAAGCGAGCCAGACTGTGCAGTTGGCTACAGCGGTGAGCAATACCCCAGCTTCTCTGCCACCTAAATAAAAATATAATTCAAAGCATTTAATTCTCACTATTATTAAAAAAAAATCACAGAAGTTGAGATGCAGTTCAAGGCCTTATAACACAAATAAAATAGGAATTCAACAGTAATAAGAGCAAATGCTACCAAAAAGCTGTCCCTGTCGTATGCTATTTGAACAGATAAAAAGCCTAAATAAAATTTCACAGTCTTTCTTAAAGCAAGTCCTAAAAATCCAAAGAAAACAAATAACAGATATAGGAGAAACAAATATAAAACCTGGTAGACAGAACAAAATTTGTAAATCTCTCCCCCACCCATTGAGAAGGGGGTTAGTAAGAAAACATCGACAGACAACCCAGTATTTGGTTCAGCCATGGAACATGCAGTTTGTTTGTACAATGTGTAATGTTTGTCCAGAGGAGCAAATACAGTACCTAAGGTCTCCTTTTTTTTTTTTTCTGGAGTTCCTAGCCCAAAACACTACTATCATTCCAGTGGGAATTTGCTATGTATTATTCATATTTTACAGTGGAGTAATTTTTGTTAAACCATACCAGAGCCAGGTGTTACCTCGGTGACTTTAATATACATAATTTTGACATCTTTCCATCACAGACACATCAGATTTCTAACTAAACTGCAAAAACATTTACATTGTAAAGTTGTCCCAGTGTATTGAAAAAATACACTCTTTTACAGATCTGATATAAAAATCTCTCAAAGTAGGAAAATGCCATTCCCTTACTGTACTGGGTCTGTCTGGAATTGAGTTCATTTTCTTCATACCACCCACGTTTTGCATTTTTTGCTAAAACAGTGACCATAACACATAAATATTTTGGCTATTGTGCAGTGCTGGCACGGTGTCCAGGTCTTCACTTTTTCTTCCCACTCTGTCCCTCATCATCAGCAAGGAGGCTGATGGGTACGATGCTGGGAGGGAACACCATCAGGATAGGTGATTCCAGCCAGCCAAAGGGATATTCCAGACCATAGCTTGTGTTCAGCAATAAATGTGCATGGAAAGAAGCAGGAAAGGGGGATCCTCATGGTTGTAGTGTTTGTCTTCCCAAGTAAGCATTGCGCATGCTGAGGTCCTGTTTTCCATAAGGGGCTAAACACCTGCCTGCCACTGGGGAACAGTTAATTAATTCCTCCTTTTGCTTTGCTTCACTTCACCTATCAAAACTTCTACTTCACAAATTTTCTTGGTTTTGCTCTTCCTATTCCCTTCCTCCCACTCCACTGGGGATATATGTTTAAGTGGCTGCGTGGGGACTCAGCTGCTGGCTGGGGTCAACCCACATCATCTCGTTTAGGGAAACTTAACTGGCAAAGCCTGACTCTTTGGGATGCAGGAAATGGCACTGTGCCACAGCACTTGTGAGGCAATTTAATCTAATACAAGTAATTCAAGTAACTACTCACTGTTACCTAGCAATATCACTTTGCTTTCAGTAGCACCAGATGGGAATGTAAAAAGATGGCATCTCTTCAGCTGTCCTAAACTTAAACATGGAATAAAGCCAATGACCCAGTTATTTTTCAGACGTCTGTGAACAGTAGCATTAGGCTGCAGGATCACAAATAAGGGTTTCCTATTGAGATACTGGCTTGCCAGACTTCCAACACTCACACTCTTTTCTGTATTATAACAATATAACTCATGGAAGGTTAATAACTCTTCCTGGAACATAACAGTTTTAGTGAATTTTAAAAGCAGAAACTGTAAGAAAATTAAGTATACACCATTAATAAAAATCAAACCCATGCATTTAATACTAAAGACTGTTTCAGAATCTTAAAAACCCTCACCACAGCACAGTTGCAGAGGATTAGAAACCGTGTTCAAAAAAACTGGCTTCAGCTTAAAGGAAGCCAGGGTCTTTTATAGGGTGAAAGGACAAAAGCATGATTTCAGAAGCTCCAACTCTCTCTTTCCTCGTTTAAAAAACAGAACTTAACAGACTAGTCCATGAAATAATCCCCAGAAGTTTATTTTTCCATTGGTGAATATCTTTACTGCCATCTTCCCACCCTGAATTTCTCACTTCAGAATGTCTCCACTCAAAGGCACAAAATTTAAAAAGGGATTGTAAATTGTTTTCTGGAAAATACTCTGAAGAATCAAGGTCTCCAGCTGTACTCAGCCCTTTCAAGCAAACAGACCTCCTCTTACTCTGGAGAGTGGGAAGCTAAACACTCCAAACAAGAACAATTTTTAAGCTTTCCCAGGATGTCAGTATGGACATTGTGCAAAGCTGCTTTTCACTGCCAGTCTAGTTATCTTTGTGGATATTAACCTGAATGCAGGAAAAGCAATTTTAACCAGCAAAACACCACCCAAACTAACACATGCACACAGGTTCTATTTCTGTTTATGTGTTTGTCTCAACTGGAGCCTACATTTTTAGTTAAAAATCCTGGGTCTCTTGGAGCAGATTGTAGCAGGAAACTTCTGTCCTAGTAGAATTTTCCTAGAAAATACTCAAGGCAGTAACATTTTTTCATATCTGAAATACAGCTGTTTTGCTGGAAGAAGGCTTTAAAGCTCATGGCATAATATTAGACAACACTTCCTTGCTTTGGCTGTCTTAATCAAAGTCCAAATGATCTAATTTATTACCTGATATCTGAGAGCTGGAGTTCTTGAGAGAGTTCAAATTTTAACCGTTCCAGTTCTTTTCTAAGCGGCAAACTCTTTTTCAGCTTTTTTACTGCTCTTGCTTCATTATCATCTAGCCAGGATCTGAAAGAGCAGAAAGAATACTCAACACAAGAAGCATGCTGCTGTATTACCTTTCATGCAAACAGTACAGGTTACTGAACTTACTGCTAATATAAACATTTTATTTCAAATTACCAGATAAAGGGATTTTTTAAAAATAGAGGATAGAAACTGAAATTATTGAATGCTTCACCTTAAGTTATCTACAAAGGAAAACCTGGCACTTTGAAGGGGACTAGGGAATCAAACTGAACCAAAAGACACTGACAGTGTAAACTGTAAGACTTAGTGGTACGACAGGCGTAGAGAGCTGCAGATTAGTGTGATTTCAGGGGCAGCTTCAGAACTGTGTGCTTTAATGAAAGAACTTCCACACATCCACCTTTCAGAAAGAAAAAAGCCACAACAAAACCCAACAAAAAAAACCCAACCAAAGTGAACACAGTAGACTATCAAATACAGGGGGTGGTACTAAAGGGCTGAGATAGACAGAGCTGACATGAACATAGATTAAACGGGTCAAAGTTTTACAGTTTTTTTGCCAATAATCGCAACCAGACAAACATGACTCATCGAGTACATCTAAAATTTCAATAAATAGGTAATTCTATTTCTAGGGAAAAGTTATTCTTTAAGAGATTCAGCCTTTGTTCACAGCATAAACTTATTTTCATATTCCTATTTTTATAAATAAACACTTCTATTCTCATGGAATGGAAGCAAAAAAATTCAAACTCAAGTAAGAAGAAAGGCCCAATGCCAAATGGCTAGATATTAAAAGGAGACTGTTAATACATAACTGTTCGTGGCATTTCTTGTAAATGAGTAAAAATAAGTAAAAATGCTCTCTACTATGTTAAATCTCAGTTAAGTGTTTTACAACTGCACATATTACAGCACTTTTACTTGTGAGGTGATATGCAGGATGAGGGGAATGCTCTCCTCTATAGATACTCCCAGCACAGTCCTGCATTCATTTCAAATGGCACAAAGTCTCATTGTTACAAAATGATTTTCAAGGTCACAAAATGTGTTATGTGTCCCAAAATGAGCACATACAGATCTTTTTTGACCACAAACTTCTAATACACAACGTGCTACATTTAATGCAATTTCAGTACTTGTAATTGCATTCCTTTAAATATTAAGGTTCGCATGCTGAACAACTAATGAGGAGCACAACACTCAGGCAAATTAAAACCTTTTAACCTTTCATGTACTATCTCCCACTGCCACCAGAATGTGATAATGAAATGGCAGCAAAAAAGTTGAGAGCCATATAGTTTTGTGATACAGAAGTACTGTAAAAGGTAAGGAGCTATTTAGAGCAAGTAGAACTTCTGTCCCCTTCTAAATTGCCACCAATATTGCACAAATCTGAAAAACTAAATCAATCCAATCTGGATGGATGAAATACAACTGCTGGGCAAAGTTACAAGAATGCCTCATCTTAGCTGGCACTGTACTTACCCCAGGAGCTCATTAGAACCCTCTTTAATTACAAAAAACATGACAAAATTACACGTTGGACAATAAAGTTTTGTATTGTTCAGAATGCTTATTGCCTGCCTTAGGAGAACTTGGCATTAGAGTAAGACCAATTTAGGTTACAAAATTTCCATGCAGTGAAAGCATTACATACATTAAAGTTGTTTCCATTCTCTGGGCTTGTTCTAGTTCCTCCTCGGGATCCTTCAATCCAGTAAAGGAATAGTAAGTCTTATCCCATTTGATAGGTCTGTTCACTGTGCTTGTTGCTTCCTTGTCAGGCTGAGAGTTCACATTCAGACTTTGAATATGCTCTGTAGATAAACTGCAGGAGTTGAGAATATCCAACACTGTGCTCAGGAGATCCCTAGTATGTAATGTAAAACTGACTGCTCGAAACCCTGTAAAATACAAGTATTATTTAATTACAATTATTTAAAATGTATTTGCATTTCTCTCCTCTTACACAAGAACCCGAACAAGGCACAGATAGCTGGAAATCATTATAATGCTGTTATTTCAATACTCACTGCAAAACTCAAGTGCAGTTTAACTATGTCCCATGACAGCTACTGGGCCAAACTGCCCTGTTAGAAAGCAAGCTTTTGACTCAAGAACAGAAGACAGCTTCCACTTCAAATGTTATGTTAAGTAGACTGGACATAGCACTTACATTTTCTTGAAAAACAGTATAAATTTTGTTTTCTAGCCCTAGGGTCCCTCACAATTTACTGAAGAATTTTGATTGTCAGGATATAGAATGTAAAATTCATCTGTTAGGCAAGGCATATTGGTACACCAGAGATAAATACGTAGAACAAAATTAATCAAAAGCAGTATTCCAAATTTGGCAGTATTTTTTGCACACTCAGAGATAAGAGACAGTGTGGTAAATTGAAGCTTCAGATGTTACACAGCTTTGGCTTACAGAGTAAGCTCCTACTGATCCTACAAGTACTCTGACATTGTGTACTACACGTTTAACAGCAATGAGGAGAAGGATCCAACTGCTGTTCAGTTAAACATGACAGTGGTATTAAAAGCAGAAAAATTATCATTTACACCCACCAATGTTTTTTACTTCCTCATACTGTAACTTGACCTCAGCACTGTAATGTCTCATCCTCTCAATGCTTTTTAAAGCTCAAGATGTTTAATTACTTGGGATGGTCCCAGCTGTCTGATCTAATACCTGTTTTCATAGTTTGACAGGATTTTATTTAGTTGAGAAGTCTCTATGACTGCACAAGGCTAAGTAATGGTCTGAAAGAACTGAAATACAGGAAGATACATTCTGCACGATATAAAAGCACCTGAAGCACTGAAGGATTCTTGAACATTAGAAGAGTTTGGTTCTGTTTCTCTTACATAAAAAGTAAGCTGAGTTGGCTTCAAGGAACGAAATCCTGGTTTCTGAAGGTTCTCCAAGTAGCCATTTAACCTCTTCAGAGAGTTTTCATTGACTTCCTATTTAAAAACAAAACCAAAATATTATAGATGATGAATTTGGTAATTTTTCATTTAAACCTTTTTAATCTTACACGCAAAATTAGTTTTTTACAAAATGCCAGTTGCTCTTAGCAAGTAATGATACAGTTCATATTCTCAGCATTAATAATTACCTTGCATGAATAAATTTACATGCTGTACATACTTGTACAATCCAAACCCCACTTTTAAGGCTTCCAAGCTTAAAGAAATCCATTGATTCTATTATAATGCACAGCATTTTAAAGTAATAGAGTAATATGTATTACTGGAAGGATTTTATTTACAACAATTAGAAAATATGAGTAATAAGTAATGGATGTTTAAGGGCCCTATCCTTGCTAAAAATAAAGGAAGTGCATTTTTTTTTCTGTGATGGCAACCATATTAAATTCTAACACTAAGTTTGTCTCTGACAGAAATAAAACCAGAACATTTCCTCCCTTGATATATGAAACATTTACAAAGAAAGCATACTAAAAGATTTTTACCCTCTCTTTAGGATGCTGGCCAAAGAAATCTGGATGTACAGCAAAATAGAAAGGTCTGAGAGCATTGATGGCATCAGCTCCGGACAAAGCTCTTGAGTGAAGAACAGATTGTAGCAATATCTTGTCCAAACATAACCTAATAAAGTAATAAAATATTTATGTGTGATGCAACCAATCAAATGACAAACAGATATGAATTGCATTAGAATGTGACAGAATTCTGTTAACATGCACAACTGCAAGTATAATAATTTAAAACTGACATCAGAAGTCTGAGTTTTGGATTTTTCCCCTTGGGATTCACAAAGCTGTGCTTTGACAGAGCCAATCCAACAGGTTTAAGAGATGCTGCGTGCCAACGGCTGATTAAAGACATGTAAATAAGTACAGTAACTTTTCCCTCTACCTTCTCAAGCCTCAAATAAAAATTCCCCAGTCAATTAGTTCGAATTACAAATATTTGCTTTAGTGGTATTTTTGGTAGCTATTACTGAAGCTGCTCTTAAAAGCCAGTCCTTACATATTTTTGAACCTCCAAGTTAAAAAACCAAGCTCAGCATTTTTCAAGCAGTTTCAAAATAATATTAGATTTTACTCAGGAATAATAATCACAACTTAATCAAAAAAGTTCTACATTAGCTTCTGAGTTTTGCATACTGGTGTCCATTAAAAAAAAACCCCACACTTTCTTAAACATACTCTTTTATAGAAAATATCAAGTAAAAAGACAATATTTTTTTGCCCTATCATCTTCACTGACTTAGAACAAACAAGGACTAAAAGGAATTTCAATAGTAGGAAACAAAGATTGTTTCACCTAAGATCAGAAAGAAAAGTTAAGTTGAAGAAGTTCAATAAAGTTCAGAAAGTGAAAATTATTAAATACCAGCAATTATGCAGAAATTAAACAACAGTTCTCTAACAAGCACACTTGTGTAACAGAGGACTCAAACAGAAAGAAAAACAAAATCTACATTAAAGACCACCTGCCATAGTTCAAAGGTGATATTCAGGTTTAACAAACTAATTACCTAGAGATAGTACATATAGAGGCAACAAGAAAATGTAAATATTCAATGTTTCTCCTTCACTGATTTCACAGGCTAACAAATTCAATGGGCCATTTCCTGTGATCAATGTTCATTCTAGTTTGCTACTCAGAAGGGCAGACTCTGCTCTGTTAAGCAGTACAATGCTGTTTCACTCCTCACAGTATCATTCAAACTGCAAACCCTGAATATGTGGCAGGCTGGAGACAAAGTTGCTTCCAATTCACATAAAATAATGACTTTATTAGTAAGTTTGCAGGACTGTTTCACAGAGAGCTGTTTGTCCAGCACCCCAGACCAAATAATCATCCTGGACACAGAAACATGTGAGGCTTTCCTGACTGCTGTCATTAATTTTAAAAAAATCAAAAAAATCCCCAAATTTGTGCTCAGACAGTAAGCAGAATTCTTCATTTAAATGACAACAGTTTAGCTTTCAAGCTGATGCAGTGACCCTTACTTTACCTTTTTTTCTGTCAACTTATCCAGATTTTCAATTAGAAACATAAAAGCAGTTCAGCCTAATGTTTTCTGGCTAAGAGTTAGGCAAATATTTAACTAGTAGGTCTTAAAAGCCTTGCTGAAAACAGAAGTTTATGTAGAAGAGTGGGACAGAACACTCACGACGGAAGAAGACTGATGAAATTTCAAATCCATGTGATTAACAACAATACTCACGTGTGGATTAAATGGAAGAAAGAAAAAAAAAAAGATAAAATGTATTACTGGCAAACACTTCTACCTCTTTGCTGGCTACAACTCAGAGGCTCTAAGGCTGGTCATCACTACAGCCCATGATCCTACTCAAAATAGCAGGAGATGGTGAAGTAGCACAGCAATGGCATGTTTTTATGAAGAGTGAAAGCTCTCAGTGACAATGCCACAGTTGGTCTGTGACGCAGGAAAAGCACGTGCACTAGGAAAGAGAGCAAAGCACACTGGATAAAAGTCCACTTGGTCCTACGCCTGACAGTTTTGGGCCTCAAAACACCAAAATGATTGTCTTGCTGAGAAAGAAAAAAATCTGCTATTTCTTTCCAGCAAAGTAAAAAAGTAAATTAACCCGTTACCTATCCAACAGCAGTTCTGATGAACAGCCATGCAAAAAAATCCACATTCTCCTAGGCCCAGCTGCTAGGAAGAAGAGGAGCTCAGTTTTCTGTTCACCTTATTATACACCATTTCCCACATCCACTTTCATGCTACATTCCATGCCATTCCAGTAGTTCAGGAAAAAGTTCCCACATACCTGGAAACTATTCATCGTACTTCCAAATTTATTAACCATAAAGTTCCATCTGCTATTCTAAAATAAAAATGGCCAAGTATGGCTAACTTTAGTTCTCTTGTTTTGTATCAAAACAACACTGTCATGCGGGCAGGAAGGCTCAGGATTCCAGCCAGAAGTCTATTTTGAACTTGCTTAAAAGAGAAATGCTCAAAGGCCAAAATTAGTCTGTGTGACAGAAGGAAGAATTCATTCACTGAAGGTGAAAGACAGAACTCTTCGGCATCCTTCAAATGAAGTGACAAAACAAGTGAATTAAAATGGATTTAGAGAGAAAAATGCAAGATGTTTATGGCTTCACTCAGAAGGAACCAGGATTGTTCCAAGAGATTCATTTAGATCTGAAGAGCAGAGAAGGTTTCGCATTAAAATCAAGGTCATAACCACTTTGAGGACAGTGTCTCCACTTCGTGAAAGATATGAAACACAATCTCTACCACAACACATTATGCAATCACAGTCTAGGATTTAATTTATTGATTAAATAATTCCCTCCAGCTTTCTTTTTCTTCACATGTCTCTGAAGTTTAACTTTTTGGCTTATAGCTTTGGCACTGAAAAGCTTGGTTAAATTAAGCTCATAGTTGTAGACGCATTCACACATTTTGAAACACTAAGCTTTAATAACTCAATAGTGCAGTCATATACTGGATATCATATTCATATTTAGACTACCCCTTCTCATAATTAAGCTATTTTAAATTCCTTGTTTTGTTGAGAGCCTTTTTAATGTCTCACTCGAGGACAGGCATGTGGCTTTTGGGGATTTGCAACTGTAGATGCTCTGCTGAAACCTTCAAGCTGTAAAGATGAGAACTTCAAAGAGATAAGCATTAAACAAAAATACCAAACCAGTTTCACATGGGTGCAAGTCATATACAAAAACATACATACATATACATAAACATGTGCCAAAGTTAAATTAAGTCAGTAACATGCCATACCTTCTCACGGTTCTCAAGCAGCAAAACATTTCAGCAGCTCAGTGGTCAAGACAAATTTCAGCCATCCACCAATTCACTTAAAAAAAAAAAGAAAAAAATTCCTGTTTAGTATGGACATGGGCATTTTCCCCTGTTACTTCTTTGTGCATTCTCTAAATCTTAGGTGAGCACTTTTGAAATCAGAATAGTAATATAAAACTGAGCAACCACACATAAAATCTACAGCTTTGTATAAGAATGTTTTCAGTTTCCTCTATTAACAGTGAGTCTTGCCAATATTAAGAGTTGTTACTATATTTTGATTTGAGGATGAATATTTGAAGACATTCTAGTTAGGAAAAAAAAATTAAAAAAATATTTTTGGACAATGTTTTCCAGCTCTTCCTGATGCTCAGGTTTTGTTTTGAATGAAAGCAAAAAAAAAGAAGCTTTCTTTAAGCACTAATATATACCAGCTCATGGAATTCCATGTAAATTTTTAGCAAGCCCCAAACTCTCCAACAAATGGCAATACTTTAAAATCTACATGCCAAATATTTTATGGGAGCATAATAAAAAAACAAAGGGAAAGATAAAGTCTTACAACATTACCTGGGGATCTTTTATCAGAAGTTTACTGGCATTCCTAAAAATGAATTAGCAACTTTTACCAGTCACTTCTGCACTAAGCAACTGTGAGTTTTCCAACAGCAGACAAAGCACTTGGCATGTCAGAGTGCAAACATGCACCTAATTATTAGGGATTATGAAGGAAGCTCCCTATTGGCAATGTTTTCTTATATGATTTTGTGCACTTTTTTAAAAATATACTTTTCTTTTCACTTTCCAAAATAACATTCTAATTCTGCTTGGTGTTTTAAAGCACCCAAGATGAGCAGGTATCAGAGAAATACCAATCATGTTCCAATATAGTGTGACAGTTCCCATGACTACTTTGCAAAACACCTGAAGTTTTAAAAGTGCCTCTCACTAATGAAAATATACTTAACCAAGAGGTGAGTGTAAGTGGTTTACTGTATGTTTTACTAGAAGCAGACAGTGGGAGGAAAAAATATGCTGAGCTAAAATATCGCCAGAATACTCAATAATTTTTGTCTTCTGATTTTCAGCTAGGTAGGCAAGACAGTAAAAATGTCATTTTTAGTGTCCATAACCACTGTCCTAATCATAAACTATGTTAAATACATTAACAAGCTCTCTGGTAATAAAACCCTTCTCTCTCTCTGTAATTTCAGCTTCAGGCATTTCGGCAGAGAATGGAAAAAAACCAGCAATCTCACTTAATCCGTGGTGACGCTTTATATAACCAGACAAAAGCATCATTGTTTCTTGCTTTAAATGCTCTAATAACTGCTCAGAAATTGGTACACTGCTTAGTTAAAAAACAAAACCTCCTGCTGTTGACCAGGTTTCCCCTCACCCTACCTCAAAGGCACATCTGTTAACACAGAACGAACTATTACTTCTGTTGCAGTCACTTCGCAAAAGCCTTTGGGAACAGGAGGTTGCACATCGGGGCTGGTCCCGCCCGGCCCGGGTCTGTCCCGGTGCTCCCCCAGCTGCGCTCGGGGCAGCGCGGAGGGAGCAGCGGGAGAACAAACAGGACAGCAGCGCTCAGAAAACAAACTCGGGCCAACCAGCCCCGCTCTCTGCTTGGCAGGAAACAGGCAACAGTGCTCTGAGCGCTCAGGCAACTTTAACTACCGAAAACAGAGCCCTGGTATAATTCACTGACGGAAAGGTCTTCCCAAAAGGCGGCAGAAATCACAGTGATCCGAATCGCCGGCCTTTCGCACCCTCACCAACAAGACACAGGATAAGGCGTCAGCGATTCCGAGCCGAGCCGGGCAGAGCAGAACCGAAACAAGACGTGCCCGGCGGAGCGGAGCCGGGCAGAGCCGAGCCCGAGCTGAGCCGGGCCGAGCCAGGACACGACGGGCCGTGCCGAGCTCTGCCGAGCCGTGCCGAGCTCAGCCGTACTGTGCCGTGCCGTGCCGTGCCCAGCCAAGCCGTGCCGAGCCGAGCCGAGCCGAGCCGAGCCGAGCCGAGCCGAGCCGAGCCCAGCCCAGCCCAGCCCAGCCCAGCCCAGCCCAGCCCAGCCGTGTCGTGTCCCCGCACACGTAGGGCCCCGCACGGGCTCGCTCTGGCCCGCGGCCCGCGCTCTGCCCGCCGGGACGGAGCCAGCGAGCCCGGCCCGGTTTCAAAGCAGATCCCCCCACACCCGCTACCGCCCGGGTTCGGCCTCGCACCGTCCTCCGGCCGCCGTCCGAGCGGCCCCCCGAGCAGGAGGGCGGTGAGGTCGCGCTGCGTTCCCGGATCCCCTCCTCCCCTGCCCCGCCCTCGCGGAGAGGCGCGGCGGGGACACGGGCCCGGCCCCGCTTACCGGCACGGCCGCACGGCGCCCGCTGGGCTCGGCCCCATCGCCCCGATCGCCCCCATGGTCGGCCCCGGGGCGTGCCCGGGGATTCCCGCGGGCGGGGCCGGGCTGGGAGCCCTCCCCGCTCCGCCCCGCGCAGGCGCGCAGGGCCTGCCCCGGCCCGCCCCGGGAAGCGGCGCCTTCCCCGCCCACGGGCCCTTCCGACGCCTGCAGTCCCTTCGCATCCCACGGCCCCTTCCGACGCCTGCAGTCCCTTCGCATCCCACGGCCCCTTCCGACTTCTGCAGTCCCTTCCCATCCCACGGCCCTTTCCGACGCCTGCAGTCCTTTCCCACTCCAGCGGCCCCTTCCCGCTCCAGCGGCTGCCGCCTCCGGCCCCGGGGCTGCTGTTGGCAGAGGGCAGCTGTTCATCCCAATGCTTGCGTTGCCTTCCTTCTGCCGAACGAAAACGCCAAGAGGGACCAGCCGTGAGGTTTGCGGTCCCGGCGGGACGCGAGAGATGTTCAGCTGCAATTACACAGAATCAGGTTGGAAAAGACCTCTGAGATCATCGAATCCAACCTATGACCCAACACCACCTTGTCAACTACACCACGGCAATAAGTGTCCCGTCCAGTCTTTCCTTAAACACCTCCAGGAATGGTGACTGCACCACCTCCCTGGGCAGCCTATCCAACCATCCCTTCCGTGAGGAAATTCTTCCCCTGTCCAACCTAAACCTTGCCTGGCGCAGCTTAAGACTGTGTTTCATCTGTTTTAATAATGCTCCGTGTTCACACACATTCACACATCTATTCTTCTTCCAAGGTCGTTGTCAAAATGCATCTGATACACGGATATGGAACCTCAGAGCAAAAACGTTGCTGACAGAGTTTGAGAACAAAGGGGTATTATTAACTATTAGGGTTTGGAGTTATTTACATGCAATCTATTGCATTTCCAGGCAGAAAAGGTTAAAAAGAGGACTGATAAGGAACTAACTGTAGTTCAGTGATGCTTTAAATCAAGTTAACACTCTCACAGCCCTCGGGGGATTTTCTTAATTTCCATAATGTGCAGCATGTTTTTTGCTTCCCAACAGAAGCCGATCACAGTTACGTAAGCAAATTGGTTGCATAATTATGCAGATGAAAAAATAAATTTAATTGATTCAACAGAAAAGTACGCTGTTCATTTCACCTGGGATTTCTTTTACCTTGTTGAGGAATAAAATAAACTGGGAGAGGTCATCAGCAAGTGGCACTGCCAGGTACCAGCTCCATTGCATAGGTCTCCCCCTCCTTCCCTGGCACAGGAATTAATTCCTGCTTTTTTGCTAAGTCTCAGCACTTCAGCTGATGGGAATAGTACTGTGGCTTTGTCTGGTTGTGTTATTCCCCATCGGTACCCAGGACACATCCCACTGGCTCAGCAAGAGTGGCACAGATCTCCACACTGAAAGCTTGTTTCATACCAGATAAAATTATAATCTGAAAAAGTTTGTATTTTGACTGCTTGTTCCCTTAACAGAAGAAAAATTCTAATAATTTTTGTTGTTTAATTCTAAGTTGCTAAAAGTGGCAATGGACCTGTTTTGTCCTTGCTCCTTTTGTTTCTGTTTTGGTCCTTGGTCTGCAGAAGGTCAAAAAGTGGCTTGAATTTCTTGGAGAAACAGTCCCATTACAGGCAATCATTCAGAACTCTGATACCAATCATGTCAGCATTAAATTCTGATACTACTCATCATTCTAGCAATTTTAGAAAAAAAAGTCATGCAGAAGGAGTTAAGAATTAAAAATTTATACCTTGGATTTTAAAAAAAAAAAAAAAAAAAAAAGAAACCCAAACCCAACTCAAACTAAAAACCAAACCTAAACCAATGACAAGGCAAGATGCATCTGGAGAAAGGACAAAAATTGTAAACTGGTCATTGCTTTTAATGGGGCTGTATTTTACTAAGGTGAGGAGTATGGCATTAAGACTTTAATAATTAAAGTTCTATACCAGGGACATTTAATTTTACTATTTCTCCTCAAGTGAAACTCTCAGCAAGATCCACTTGAGTTCTCCAGTGAACTGAGCACGCAGCCTGTAACCCTGGCTGTAGCCTCCGCCCGAGTCTGCAGTTACAACTGGAACCTGGCCATCTCCACAGCTGGCAGTTTCAGCCCAATTTATTCATGAGCATTTGCTACACTATGTGCTCTGGTGTGGCGAAAAACTGCATAGTCTGCCTGATTTCACACTTTCTTAACCTCCTCATGCAGTGTATCATGCTCTAGATTCTTGTACCAGCTGCAAGATACTAAACTGTCCATGCCTACTTTGCTGTTCCCCCTTTCTCCTGCATACCTAAGAATGTTAATCTGAATTGAATAATTTAATGACAATACAGACTCTCAGATATTTTGAATACTTTTATATAAAGAATAAAAAACATTTATTAACATCTTAACAACTCCTCCAAAGTTACCCCACCAATTGTGCTTTATACAACACAGTATATAACAAGCTCCTACTTCCAGCTTCTCATCTCCATCCTCCATGTGGGTTAAGAAACTCTCAAAACTATCCATGCTTTGAAATAACATTGTATTAAGTTGTCAAACCACATCATTGTTTCAGTTACAAGACACAGTCTGTACCTAACAAAAGTAATCTTTCCAAAAGCATATTGTGTAATCAGTGAAAACTGAAAAAAGATTTTCACAGAGAGAATTTCTCAAGGATCTAACAACGTTCCAAAGGAGCACAGCATTGTCTACACCCAACTACTGAGCACAGCACAGAAAGTTTTCATCTGCACATTTTCCTCTCTCTCTCTGCAAACAGGTACACATACATTTTATTTCCTATATGAAAAATTGTATCAAATTAGTTACTTAATGTCAAACACAGAACTTCTTTTGGCTTAACATACACCTCAGAAAAAGCAAAAGTATGGATACTGTGAATATACGAGTGGCTGGCGCTGCCAAACTGCATTATCTCTGTTGTACTTAACTTTATTCTTTGGAAAATTTTTCCATCTTTCTAGGCTTGTTTCCATTCCATTCCAAGTGGAGTCTTCTCTTGTTTGGGACATGCAATTTCTGTTACCAAAATACCAAGAATGGTACTCAAGAAATCTTCCTGGCTTTTTGATACAGATCAAAATGACCAGATTTGTACTGTATTTCATGTGGACCAAGACAGTACAAAAATGTGAAATACAGGACTTAACAGCAAAGTTGTTTAAATTGCCTACAGGTTTATAATGTAACATATATATATGGAGAAACACTATTTTGAGAGAAACACCAGAAGCCCCAGCTGTAACAAAACTGAGCAATGATGTGGGGAACTTGCATTGCTCATTGATATAAAACATGCCTGAGATAATATCCTATCAGCTGAAGATGATACTCAGGAGACGGAGCCAAAACATTGCAAAAATTTTACACAGTTCCAAGTTAAGCTTGAAGGTCAATGATTAACCTCTGTCTGAAAAATAAAGCAGCATGTGGATTTTTTTTCTGGGGATGATCTAAGTGAAAATTCAAGGTTGCTTATAGTGGAAAAAATTCTGCTGTTTCCAGAACATCCCAAGCTTTGAAGCCATACAGATTACAAAGAGAATTTTGTCCTTCTGCATCTCTCAAACACAGTATTAGCCACATCTGGTACAGCTTACAGAAATGTCAGATTTAGCTGAGGGTCAGACAGCCTGTGTCTAATTCCAAGGGAGATTAAGCTACAAAGCATCTTACAAAAAGTAATTAGCAAAAATGACTTAGTTTCTCACTACCAGTTTTAGTTTGTTGAAACCTTTCAAAATTGCTCTTATCACTAATGCTGGAATGGCTGCAAGCACATCAGTTCAGACCCCTCACTAGAAAACTGATCACTTCTTCCCCAGTCTTGCAGAGCTACTGGGCAGCAAATCTGATTGGATGTGACCACATGGATGGCCTTACAAATGGCAGAACCATCTCGGTGAATACCAAGGGGTAGAACCCAAAGTCTGACCTAGTGCCAACTGTACTTGAAGAAAATTTGAGGTAAGGGGCTTTTAAAGAAATGCCATCTGATTGTTATTACTGAATCTACCATTTTTTAGAGGGAAGGCAGATGAGATCCTCACAGAAGAATGACACTGTGAAAACACAAGAGCTTGTATCCTTGCATTCTTCTGTACAGCTGGCACAGTAGGAAAGTAGTGATCATGGTGGTCATCAAATTCAATCCTGTCTCTTCCAGTAGCAACTCCCACACAGACTGGATGAGCAGTGGTATTGAAAAAGGTCAGGACCTGGCTCTGAAAAGGGTCAGGAATCTAATAAGTGATGATCAGATTCATGACATCAGATAAATAGCATTAACCTCAAGACTAGAGTGGCAACCTACCCCAAAAGGAAATACCACTGACACCCCTCCAAAACCATCCAGTACTAAGATCATGGTTGCTTTCATGACTCAGAGGCACAAGGGACACTTGCAATAATGCTGTTGGAAAGGACGCTGCCCCAAAGGAGGGAAAGCTTTTTCAAACATTGAAGTCTTAACCCACCATCTTGATCTCCCTTATGATGGAATAGCCTTAAACACACATGGACTTCTACAACCAGAAGGGCAGAAGTGTTCAGAACAAAAAGCTTTGAAAGGAATGGAGAGCAGGCCTGAAAGACCTGTATTACTGGTACATTTGTGAAGGTTGGTACTGGAGACCTAAACTAACACTACACAAGTGGGGAGCTCGGGCAAGTATCAACTTTGACAGAGGTCCATTTGATTTGCCATAGGTTTTTCCTGATATGAAATGTATATACTGCAAATCTGATTCAGAATTTGCAGGTGGGAAAAAAGAAAAAATCCTGAAGAACCAGGAATGGTAGAACGAGCTTGCTTGAAGCCTCTGTCTCATCATGCAGTTGGCAGAAACTAAAAAATGGACAAACACACCTCCTTCCAAGAGCATAACCAAGGGAGAAAGCAAGCTTTCCTTTTCAGTGGAAGTATCAATACATAAAAATGTTCAGCCACATACAAGCTATTATCAAGATACAACTAAACCTTCATCTGTGAGCAACTTGTGTAGACCTTCTCAGTTCTGTAAAGAAAAGTATCCGAAGTCAGGCACGTCTCAAGTGATTTTGAAGTTATTTACTCTCAGTGCTTTTTATTGGGCTTTTGGAGTAAGAAAATTAAGATCTAAGGGGCACGCAGATGTGACAATATCCCCACAAGTTACTGTGAGGAAGGCAAAAGGGAACATGTCTTACTTACAGACCATGAAGCAACATGGAAAATATCTCACTCAAGAACAGCAGATACACTCAATCAATGCACTTATATCTACACTTTAATACTACACTTACACCATCACCTGCTGGGAAAAACAAGTTAGTGCAAGATCCTCAGTAAAAAAAGAACACAGGTTCTGAGACTGCTGCTTCCTCATTATCTACTGATGCTGTTACAAAACATTTATGTAAGTCAGTGTGACAATTTATACAGTTAGGGAAAAAATTACTCTTTCTGTGCTATTATCTGCATTATATCAACGTAAGTATTTAAAAACAACTTGAGTTTGAAACCTTGCTGTTAATCAGTAAGGTACAGTCTGAACCCAGGGGGAACTGCCTTTATTATTCTGTATTATTTTCAACAATGATTGCTTAACCATTAAAAACTAAAAGTCTTAACCATTTAATGACTACTGAAACAGCCAGACCTTCTCAGCCCATTTCATATTCTCCTGAAGCCATTTGAGAGCGAATGAAAGCTCAAGGCTGTAAACTTCTTCCATATTAGCATTCATTGTCATATGCTTAAGAAAAAGCTTTGGATCAGATAAACGAGCTGCTAGGATCAGTCTCTCCACTGCCACTTGATAGGAACTGTCATTCTGAACTGTCTGATCTTCACATCTGTAAGGGAATTGTCACAAATACAAAATTAGGTACCATACAGGTCCTGCATCGCTCGCCTGACACTATACAGGCAGAAAGATGACAGAAATGTTAAAATAATGCCTTTTATTCACTTCACTGGTAATATATGATGTTCATTTCTGACACATTTTTAATTATTATTCTGAAGAATTAAAAGGTTAGAAAAAGTATATATTTAACATATTTTACAGTATTGAAAAGTAATAGGCTTTAATGGCACTGCAAAGTAGCTCTGCAATATTCACAGCACATTTCATGAAAAAATGTTTGGCTCCAGGCTGGAAATTTCAGTAAAGGAACAGAAAATATTAAATGAACTGGATATAGCAAGAATTCATGTGCATGCTTGAATCCAAAAGGTTTACTAATTTTTACCATGTAATCACTTTTGAAACAATGCTGTGCCTGTATTTTTTGCAAGAGCAGAATTTAATCTTTAAGAAAACAAGCAGAGGTACAATAGCACACACATGAAAACACAAGATAAAAAACTTCTCATTTATCAAAGGAACAAAATTAAGAGACGTATTCCTTGAGAGGATAGAGAGGAAGGAAGACAAATACTGAAGTTTTGAGATGCTCATGCTGATACTTCTTAACAAATGTAGCTTTTCTATGCAGCTTCACATTTTGATGCTGAGCTAATTAATCTCAGAGAAAAGGGGGTCTTGAAAAATAAAGTTACAGGTACAATCTAGTGACAGTGATTGGTGGTTTATGCACAAAAGGGAAAAAGCAACAAAACACGTATTAATCTGAAGGTATTCACACTCACAGAAAGGGGAGGGAGTCCTAACAAATTTAGTACTGAGATATTCCTCATGAAGAAAATTAAGTAAAATGGCTTTATGCACTTTTCAAAAAACAGTCAAGAAATGTTAGAGTTGGTTTTTGAAAGAATTAACATTTTTACTGTGCCTTTCTACTCCACTACTTCACCACAACACAACAATCAATACAGCAAGGTATCAAGTAATCCTGTTTTTGAAAATACAGCACATTCTTAGTGCAGTAGTTGCGTTCAGTGGGGGAACACAGGCCAGTATCACTCTGGAACAACTACTTCTCTGCTACATGGTGTGTAGAAATAATAATGATAAAAAACACCCCTAAGATTTACTGTTCTACAACCAGTTCAGAAACAAGGATTCAAAACAAGTTTAAAACCAAGCATTTCCATTCCCAGACAGTGGAAAATAAGATTGCTTGGTAATTATATGATCACATGAACAAATACAAACAGAATGGTACATATCTGACAACAAACCTTTTCAGTACTATTTGAAGAGTCCGATTAGTGCTCATTGGATTTTGAATATCACTGGCATTTGAAACAAGAAATATTTCGATGGCCAACAGCATCTCAACTTCAGACAGGTAAGATGGAATCTTCAAGAGTTTGTGATGCAAATTTCCCTGCAGCTGTGGGTAGCAACCCAATGATAAGGCACCTGAGAGTAAATGCAGAAACATGAGGAATTAGGACTACTAATACTGAACACAGATCTGTTTTCTTCTGTGTGTGACTAAATGTGGAAAAAGCCCAACCCCAAACCCTTAATGGATTTTACTATTTCACCTATGAAATGGCCTGTTTTGAGAAGGTAGGAAATAGTATTCACACATAATATTTACAGTTGTAAAATGCTACTTTTTCAATGAGTATTATCAGCTATGATTAAAAAAACTCTGTCAGAGGTCTGGAGACAACAAGTGTGTAATAACACAAGTACAACTTATAGCAGGTCAGACAGAAGCTCTGTTAGTCATGACCAAAATGAGAACATCTGAACAGCATCTCCTGTTTTGCTCCCCTAACTTCTGTCAAGTGATCCCAGCAACCCAACCTATACAGCATATCAGAGATTCATTAAAAAAAAAGAAAAAAAGAAAAAAAGACACAGAAAAGTGTCCACCCCAAGAGGGATGGACTCAAAGTAAAGTGCTAACCACCACAATTCTAAGACAGAATCAAACAGTAAATCATGCAACAATATGGAGAGATGACTCGTGGTGGACCCTAACAGAGAGGCACACCCAGTTATTGTCTTTGCTCAGAAATGGGGAGTTGAAAACAATTTCTGACTATTAGCTTTTAGTTGAATGGAATTTTCGTACAGTTAGGATAAACTTCTTAGCCAGACTTCTCAAATCTTATATATTTTTACCACCAGAGCTCTGAAGAGATGTATAAGGAAATGTAATTTGCCTAAATGAGAAAGTGAAGATGATGAAATTTTCAACCATTTCAAGGGTTCACATTTCTGAAATTCTGAAACTGAATGTAGAAAGTTAATTTTATCAGAATTACATTTATTTCATGCCAGGTAGTATGCACAGATTCTTATTTTCAACTCACTATTTCCTAATAAATATTTTGTTTACAAATAAATTCTTGATAGTAACATAGAAATGGTTTTCTTTTCACCCATTTCTCCCCAACATACTGAGATGTTAGGAGCATGTTATCCAAAGACTAAGGGAAGCATATTGTTTAAGAACCAACTTACTTTTGTAATAGGTTCTAGCTTTAGACCACAAAGAACTTGTTCCCAAAGCTGTGATTAATCTTCTAAGTAAAAGAAAATCAATAGCAATTTTTTTTGAAAGCATGAAGTCTACTGCAGAAGATGAGACCCCAAGGTTCTTGTTCTCAAAAGAGGCATTTATCAGCTTGTTAAAAAGGCAGCTGTACTGAGAGACATCTACAGTATCTGAAATGAAATGAAGAATATTAACTACTGAATTGTCAAATGCAAATCTAATTGAAGAACTGCTTCACAATCAGTATCTAAATGAGCGTTCTTGCTTCTATCAGCAAAATGGAACAAGGTTGGGATAACACCAATTCTTTATTCATTTAAAGTGCTTTCATACAGTAGCTCATTCACATTGTGAAAGAGAAGTGCTACGGTTCAAGTAATAATTTGGTGCGAAAACCAAATCTCACCTGATCTCTCTTACCTGATCTCTCACACTTAAAATTTACACCAATAAAAGTCACCCTGGCTCTTCCAGTTCTGCTTCTACCCTTACT
>JAWWEV010000083.1:40838151-40854846 GCA_035583235.1 Hafferia zeledoni
AAGTCATTTCTCACCTTCAGCTGAACTCATACACATACTGAGGCAACCTGGAAGAAGTCATTGCTTTATGAATCAGACTGCTGATACAAAAAGTGATTAAAATGACCTCCAGCATGTGTGGTAAGTTGCACTGGTAAAACACTGCCATCCATGGCTGAAAGTGCTCTATGGATAAAGTATGCAAAAGCAGCAAATAATTTCTACAGTGGTTTCAGGTGGAACAGTGGTGGCTTGTTTTCAGATGGTAGATGCTGCATATTTGGTTTCCTCTAAGAATCAACGGTATGTTTACGGATCAAAAATTCAGCTTCTCAGCCTGCATGTGTGTGTATAACACAGATGATACAGAAAAGAAAAAAGATCACAATCTTGTTCAAGTGATGGGGAGGCATCAACAGTTTTGGAACAGATTTGACATTTTGTACATCATAATCCAGCAGTATTTAAAAACTGCCTCTCCTTCCCAGTAGTGCTGGCCCCCAAGTGTTTATGTAGTCACACTGTAAAGGAAACTAGAGAACTACTTTAGATTGTAACTAATCCTCTTATTGCCTAGAAGGGTTATTTATTGCAGAAGTACTCTTTGCTTATGTGGGCATAGATGATATATGAAACCATTATGTTTCTAATTTGATTAGTTACATAAACCTGTAGGACAGTGGGGAGAAGGCTGTACAATGATGAAAAAAACTAATTGTAACGGTGGTCAGAATCTAAGTTTTGACTTAACAGTCCTTGATCTTTGAAGCACAGTAGGTTGACAACACTTTAAAATACAATTAGGCATGATATGATAGTATTTTCACTCAAAGTATTTTAAAGATTTTACATAAATTTATAAAAATAGAATCTGAAGAAGAAACTAGGCAGATATAATTAGCACATAGCTCCTTATAGACATACCTGGATTTTATGTTTGAAATAGTACTTATTTCCCACCTGGAAACTTGCAGTTGCTGAAGTAACTTAATTATATGGTCAAAATGGTCTAGCTCAAGGCACATACCAGCATCAGTGAGCTGTAATATCAAAAAAGGTAAGAAAAGTAACCATACAAAAAATTGTGATAATTTAATGCATTTTCAGAGGTAAGTGGCAAACAGCATTGGGAAGAAATACGTCACAATAGATCTCAGTCAAAAAAGAATGGATAAATAAAAACCTGTACAACAAGCCCAGCTACTCACAGTAACACCTTTAATATTATTTCAGTACTATCTTTTTAAGTAATAAGTTGGAGTTTTAAAACAGGGAACATACCACAAGAATTCCAACAAGCAGCAGTAATACAAACTCTTACCTTACGAAAGGTATGGATTAATGTAGGCACAGCATCTCTTAAATTCAAAGAAGCCACATGCTCAAAAACTTTCAAAAGAACATCCACAGCTGGCTAATTTAGGGGGAAAAAAAAAGCAGCACCATCAGTTTGCAACTCTGTTCAATAAGAAAACTTAGAAATTTTATAATAGGAACTCTTGAATTGTTCCCCATGCCCAAGATTTGACTACCAGAGTAAAATCAAACTTATGACTACAAACAGTGTACTACTCAAAAAAACTAAGACACTATAGAACAAAGATTTCCAAAATATTAGCAAGTCACCTACCAGTGTCTTGATCTGTACAGTTACATTCAGTATCTGAAATACTTCCTGCAACAAACACTTCTTGAGCAGAGAAACAAGAAGATCATTCAAGACTTCAGAGGCAAAATCCACACCAGGAGTAACTTCTCTGTAATACTGCACAAATATTTGGACTAAAAAAACAATTACATTAATTTCATTTTGGGGCAACTAATAGCTATTTAAACAAGTTATTCGCTTACATTTTAAGTGCAGAGTAATAACCCCTAATTATCAAGATATTATGGGACAGGGATATGGAGAAAAATGTGTGAAAGGATCCAGCTTGACTACGGTATTAACCTTGCTGGGCCCAGGCTGACTATTCTGAAAGACCTCATGTCATTGAGCTGAACACCACTACGCCCTGTAGGCTTCAGGAAAGCTGAGATGACCTGGTGCAGCACAAGAAAAATGCACAGGTCAGATTTAGTGTGGGTGTCAAGGCAGTAAGGCCTTTCCAGACATGAAGCTCTAGGAAGCAAGTGCAGTGTTATGGGGAATGGTTTTACAACCTGTTGCAGTGCCAGCCTTCCTAATAACCTGCTGGTATACAGTGTTGCCCACATTAAAACACCCAGTGTTTCAGCAGAGGAATATTACAGCATAAAGTGCAACTGAATCCCCCATTCACATTCTGGTACACTGAGAAGCTCTCAAAACCTAAGACTGCTTAAGACAGGCACAAAAGGAATCACTGTCCAGAGTGAAAAAAAACCCAAACCAAAACAAAGGCCTTTCTTACTGAACTCAAAAGCTCAGATGGATCTGAATCAACTGCAGTCCCTTAAAATGGGTTAATTGTAATTGCCTGCCTATATGGTAATCTGTAAGGACTAAACTAAAGATGTTTGGGTGCAGTGGCAACACTTCATTTCAAGAACTTCACTCTAAAGTTTCTGGGTTTGTGATGTTTGGATAGGGTGTTCAAAAGCTCCTTAACAAAATCTGAGTTCTGTTAAACCGGCCTCCTGCCCCAATTACTCTCCAGTCTAGTTACAGTCAGGCTAAGTTTGTTTTCTGTGGCAACAAGTTTCTAACAACCTCCTGAGACAGCTGTGTATCTAAATTTCTAGCCTCACTGGGAAACTGAAAGATGAAAACACAGGGATTGAAGGTATTCATTTGAAGTAAGAACTTCTTATTCCCTGCTGAAGTGGTGGTAACTATTTCTTTCTCAACAAGCTATTTCATTCACTTTAAGTAAGCTAAAGATACCACTACTATACCATACCTGCACGTTTTAGCAGGCCTGATTCTTTGATATTAATGTATGTCCTAAGAATTGCCATGCAAATCTAGGAACAAAAACAAACAGAGTGAAATGTTACCTCAGTTTATGCCAAACAAAAGAACTACCCAAACCCACAACTTCTATCATGAAATGAGCTTTACATTAAAATGCAGTCACTCAGAATTAGTGTAAGCATGGCAGATTGTAAACAAGCACAGAAAGGGAAGCAAAAAGCTGAAAGTGAAACGTGGTAAGAAAAATTACATGAAATGTACCAACTAAGAGTCAAAAAATCATCCAGAAATGAGGATGGTAGCACTGATTGTCACAAAGAATCACTCATAAGGACGTAGAACACAAAAAACACTAACTTGATTTAATGAACCGTTTCACCCCAGACCCACTTACTTTACAACAAAAAAGAAGTCCACATGTGTTATTTGCTATTGGAACACTCATATCTTAGCATCTTAATCTGTCAGTTTTGTGATACTTAGGCAGTTTGCCCTATCTGTGCAGATGAACAAATAAAGACTATGGTGTTTAAATCTTAGAATTCCAAGTTAGGGAAAAAACCCACCCACCCTTTCAGATATCCTTTGTCACTTCTGGAACATTTACAGTCTTTCTGCATAACAATGTAAATAGGTCATATTTAATACTATTTTGTGAAAGAATGAAAAATCAACAGAGAGAGAGAGAATGACCTAAATTAGTAGTTATGCTATTAGACAATTGAGTTAGGTTTATTTTTACATGCAACTTCAAAATTACACAGGATCCACTGGAGTTTGTTACACAGCAAATGAATTACCATCAAAGCAGAAGACAGTAGCTTGTGGCCAAGACATCTTTCTTTTTTTAAAACCATTAACCTGTTCAAATCATCAAGCCCAAGAACATAAAAACTGTACATCTAAGTATGTTGAATATAAATCTTATTGTTTTTACTTTACAACAGTATCATAATGTTGTTGAACTATAGTCCAAAACAGACCTTTCAGAAAAGCACGTCAAAGTTTTAACCTTTTATGTGAGTGTGACTTGGCAACAGGTTAACTCATTTAATCCAAATCTCTAATCCCAGGTGGCTGAGGGCATTTCCAAAACAAACTTTGGCACATGTTTACAGTATGGAAATTAGTTTGCTTTCTTTTGGAATCTGTTTTTTTCCTTCTTTGGACTGACTCCCCAAAAAAGCCAAGATTGCATCTGGAGCTCTGACTGTTCCAAGTATTAGTGGAATTGCCTGGAAAACCCACTTGTAGTGCTATTTAATCATGGGACATGTTACATTACATTTATAAAAGAAACTAAATGTGTTACTCCTTCACAGCTTCTAGAAGGCTTCAGTTGATTTAGTTGTTTCAAATTTAAAAGCTGTAACTGCACCTACAGACCATGTGAAAATGTGAGAATTTCTAAATTTTGAGTTAACGGTAACAGATTTTGAATGAAGGTACATGAAAGACATGATTCCTATTTTCAAAAGGTAGGATAAATCACACTACTCTGTCATCTGTTAGTTGATTCCATGACTCGTTTAACATGACAATTTAATAAAAACCATAATAAAGGACTGCATCTAATACAAGCAACCAACAGTCCAGTAAAACACGGTCCTACCACAGTAACACGGAGGTGCTTATTCGGAACAACAAGCACAGGAATTTAGGAAATCCTACAGCATCTTCCAGTCAGTGTACACTGTGATGTTTAGTAAGAGAGAAAACCCCAGACTGCAGACTTTTGCTCAGTGATATCAAAACCAGGACCCTTTTAACAGGAGATTCTGTTTATGAACCCTGTGTAGCCTTTAAGATGGACATGACCTATTAAATATGGTTGAAACTGACCAAGTTCAAAAGGCATTTAATGGCAGTTACAGACAGTAATAAAAGGACAGCACTAAAAGTCTCATTGCTTTTGGAACACAGATTAAAAAAACAAAACCAAAAAACCACCACAACAGAAGGATATACCCAAGGCCCTGAAGTTGCAAAACAACGCTAGTAAAAACAGAAGTCTTGCTATTTTATATTCTGTTTGCTTTCAGTTAGAGGTTTATGGGATCAAAGCAAAAACAGTATGAAATCACAAAAAGTCAACATTTCTTTAGTGGATACGAGTCCAAAACCAGGAATAAACAAAGTGCACAAAGCTAAAACAAAATCAGACAAAGAAATACAGCTTGTAGAAAGACAAGTTTTCAAATCACTTATTAAACTGTGCAATTATTATGTGTGCTACACTCTGAAGTGCCATTTGAGCAAAACAATTTACTGTATTATGGCCACTTGTCTCTTGCCCTTTCTCTGTGCCCCACTGAGAAGAGTCCAGCTTCATCTTCCTTAACCCTCCCTTCATCAGACACTGATACATATTATTGAGATACACCCCACCTTTAAATTCTTTGGAGAGTATTTTAAACATAGTCTTCCTAGTTTTGTTTACTTTGCCTAATACAAAACAGATTTCACCATTTGAAATTAGAGGCATCTTTGAAAAAAAAACCCAAACCCAAAACTGGTACCTTGTACGACTTGCAGAGCTCAAGAATATGCTGATTTTCAAGACATACAGTATTTTTATAAATTAAATCACTGCTGTGTTGTGTGATCAACAACTGTAAAGTGTTAAATACTAGGAAGTTATGCCTTAAAGCATCAACCAGTTACTTAATGAAAAGGAAAGCATATCTATTATGGGGAAAGGTATTTCTGGTAACAATCATCACTGAAAACACAGCATTAAGCAAGTGGACTATCAGCCTGCACAGCAGTTCCTGCAGAGATTTATTTCTCCTGTATCTGAATGGATGACTTTGTTCCTTCTTTACCTGTTTTCCATTTATGTACTTTGGTGCCACCATGAGGTGCTTGGCCTATTATAATTTTTAAATGGACAGGTCTAAAAACATAAATAAACATACAAACAAACCAACCTCGAAGAATACTTTCAAACTACCCAGAAAGTTTGGCAAGGTTTGGTGGGCAGAACAGTAAAAATGTGCTGGACTGCTACACTGCAAGTAAAATCAAACACAGTCGATTTGTAATGGCTTCAGACAAAAGAATTCTTTAATGTGCCTGCATATAATGAAGCACTACAAACCATGACAATTCATATAAAATCAGTAATATTCACTACAGTCTGCCAAAGATACTTCACAACTGAGGAAAAGGGAAAATGTCCCATACAAAACTACTCTCAAACGATCTTAGTGTTTTAAGATCTCATATAAATTTTAAAAGGGGTTACACAGCATTAGAAAAAAAATAAAGCACCTTTTTTTTCCAGATGTAAACAGGAATAGAGAAAACATTAAGAAAAATAAAACTGAATTACACTGATGTATTTTAAAGATTCTGATGGAGTATATTTAAGCTATCAAGAAGATGTATAAGCTCCTTTAGATGTTACTTGGGTTTTAGCAATTACATCTAACAGGTTCACTGCAAGTTATTTTTTACATTTTGATTCTTTTTTAATGTCTGACATTAGTGACAAAACTGCACTCATACCAATATAACAATATACCAATAACAGATAAAAAATAAATCTTTTAAGACCTGATGAGGACAAGGTTAGGCATTTGTCTTTGCTTATTTGTTTTGAGATTTTTGTTTGCTTCCAAGTGACTTACAAAACCACACAAGTCTTGGTGTCGTACAGCCAATTCCAAACTCTTATTAGATGACTGCACAATTAGCTTGCCTTGCACAGTTCTTGGAAGTATTACAGACTCATAATATCTCTGTTAAATGGTTTGAAAAGGTATCTACTTTGCCCATCACTGGAAAACTATTTTTCCTTGCAAATATTGTGAGAATTGCTGCTCCATTTAAGGAGATTACAGCACCTTTAAACAAATATGCCCATATTGCACAAAACATGCAGAAAGTCACACACCATAAATAGCATTTGACTTTAACAACACATACAAGGTTTTTGCAAAGGTCTCAGAATCTGCACATTCTACTACTCTATATTCACACAGCCTAATTCTTGCTCTTTTCCTGATGTTTGCTCTCTTATGAAGTCTGCTAGTTCTAAATTGTACCACGTTTTAAACAAAGAACTTTGAAAGACCTTGAGAGAAAGAATTTCTGAACATGTTTTACATCCATCGATCACTGAACTTTACTCCCTTTCCATATAAACAAAGGAGATGACGTTTTGCATTTAAAAAGTGTTCACACTTACAATCTGTTCCTTACTTCAACAGATCTTGTTACCTTTTCATCCCCTTGTTGAGGAACATGACAGAACCAACATTTTGTTCTTGCACATCCACGTGAAGTTGTGAAATAGTATCTGCAGTATTTACGGGGCAAGTGAAGTGCACTCAGGATCTGCTGGACTGATTGAGAAGCCTGAAATAAAATTACAAAAAGCAAAAGAAACAAAGAAGTAGTATTTTTAGAAAGTAAACATGCTCAATTTTTTTGTGAATTTGAAAATACCTACAAATTATAAACAAGAGCAATAGAAGTGTGATCTATAATTAAACCTCTGAAACGATCCTCATCTCTCTCCTGTACTCGCAGCATTTCAAAGGGGACAAAGATCAATCCTTTGTCATGCTGTGTTAGTGTCTAACCCAACAAAAGCCCGTCTTGAACACCTCAGGCAGGGAGAATGCAAGAACTGCTAAATGAGACAGAGGAAGAAGAACGATGACAAACTCCTGCACGGGGCTGAGAATTCTGAGGCATCAATTTCCTTCACCCTTTTTCAGTGCCCAGAATAATGGATAAGACAAGCTGTCTTAAACATGTGAAACCTTGTCTGCTTTTCAGTTACATGAAAAACGATAAAGCAAAAAGTACTTCTTAATTTTGCTTAAGCTGATTAAAAAAAAAAAAATCAAGACAGTGAATAGCTGTCTTCACTGATTTTGTTCTCAGAAACTGTACTTGCTCAGTGACATCTTTAAACGTACAGAAACATAAACATACATAGATTCATAATTTCTGACTCTATATATGGAGAACTGTCTGAATATCTCTAAGAAATTTACTGCCAAATGAACAGAAATCATCAAAGATTTAATAACTCACAACTGCATTTTTCTCCATACTCTGTGGCTCAGAATCTTCACAGTTCTTCAATGGCTGTGAAGAACTTTTTTCTGAAGGTTTGTAACCTAAAAATTAGGATGAGGGCAATAAATGGATCACATAATAAATGCAAATCATAGTGAAACCACTGTAATTTATTATATTTATAGTTCCTCCCAGTCACAGCAATGATTAATGAAAATTTGATTAATACAATCTAAAGCCAGTAATTTAAGTTACAGTTTTCTTAATTATCCTAAAAGTGAGACTTTACACAAACTTCAAGAGTAAGCACATTTAATTTAAAAACTGCACTACTTTATCCAAGGTTCCCAGTCTCTAACTTACAGAGATAAGAAATGGAATAAAAATATCCAGAAGTTTTGATTTCAAAAGGAAAAATTACCCACCCACTTTATCAGTAATCTTTGCATTCCAACATCACTACCCACAAATTTAAACTATTTTTTTCAGATTTGAAAGAAAGCCTTTCATATTCTTATGTTTTAAGCAGGGCAGTAGCAAGCTTAGGCCCAATGTAAGTTACTGGTTTCTTAACCATGAAATTTGGTCTTAGAACTTTAATTATTACTGAATAACAGATTTCTTTCTTTGAAAAATGAATAATGTTAATGGAAGAGAAAAGTTCAAATTTTCAACTCCATATCTAAAGAGAAGTAAGAGCTTTTGAATGCCTTGCTTTCTAGGCTTCCCATCCGGCCCCTTCAAAGAACTGGGTATTCAGAGCACTTTCTGACAAACTGTACTTACTAAAGAGCATTGCAATAAAGAATGTTCTACTACAGACTTGCACTAGGTACATGGTGCTTATCCTGCATGCCTTTCTAAACAGATGGGGCTATCCCAGGAAAGGAAGGAGAAACCTAACGTAGAACAATTCAGTATTTAATGTTTCACACTGTCACAGTTGCAAAGCTTTGTGCAGTGATGGTGGGCAATTCAATAAATTCAGCATTGGACACCTCTAGTGACAAGACTGAGGAAACTGCTGACCACTAGAGCTGCCGAAAAACGCCACTGCAAACTTGATCTCAGATTCTTGTCATCTCCAAAGCCTAGCTTCTGACCAGGCCCTCTCAAGAACTTTCACTCTTCCTTCTGAATGTAGGGCAAACTTGAGGGAAGGAGGCCCTAAAGTGAAATAGCCAATCCTGCCTGCACAGTTCTGGGAATGAATGGTTGTTTTGCCCTGTCCTAGCACAGGAACTCTTGCTTTGGCAACTGTTTCAAGTGATTTTTAGAAGGAAGATTTAGAACATTTCAGAAGACTATACACTTCTAAGGTCAAAGACATGAACAGTTTCAAACAACTGGAATCTGAAGATTGATCTCACAGTTGCTTTTTGCAGCATCTGTTTCTTGCACTTTCTGAAAATATGATTAAATGACACGATGATAAAATCGTTCTACAGGCTCAGACTGGCAGTAGAACTTGAAACTAAGCAAGAACCTCTGTCACTGATCTTAATTCAAGAAATTCATGTTCACAAATATCCATAATAATCAATAATTCTAAAAACATTAATTCCCAAAGCAGCTGTTGCAAAGAAACAGAATACAGTATCCATCCATAAGTAATCAATTCCTGTTTTTCTCCATCTTGTATGCCAAATAAACCATGCAGTTCTATAAGGCTAAATGTCAGATTTGTTAAGTGCCGTGACTACAGCTCTAGTACATTGTGATTTCTCTGCTGGCAGACACACTGAAGAGGTACCTGTCCCAGGTGTGAAACACACTGAACATGAAGCACTCTTTATTTAATCTACACAATTTCCTTGATCCAGTCCAGCAAATGCCTCACAAACATTTGAATTGGCATAAACAACAAAGTTCTGACCTTCAGCAAGGTGGGTAAATCACTTTAGCAACAACCAAAGAAGAAAACCTGCAGTCACCTTCTCTGACCACAAATGGAGAAAAACAATATACTTGCCAATAACACAGCTCAAATGCATTCTTAGTCAAACTACTAAGAATGCAGGCATTGCTGTGCCATTAAAGCATCTGAGAACCAAAAATACCAAGATAGAATGATTGCTATTTCACCCTACCAAACAGAATTCTGCTAAAAAGCCAACCAAAACCCCTCACTAACCTATCATATGAGAGCTTGCAGTTTTGTTTTTATATAGCAAACTAAAATTCCAGCCAACACCTTCAGGAAATGAAGACAATCTGTGAGATTTTATAGGCAAATAAAGCACATGAAAAAAATAAATTCTGGAGTGTTCACCAGTACATCATACAATACCATTTGTCCAGGATTTCATCACTGTAGCTTCACTGAAGAGATTTACTTCTGCATCATTCAGTGGTAATCCTGATACTAATTCACAGTTCACGTGATCTTTGTATTTACACTCGCTGCTGAGTATTAAAAAAATAAAAAAATAATTTAACTAAGTAAACAGGTCTACTTGCTGTAAATTTAAATAGCTGGCAGTCCCAGCAACTTCATTATTCTCATTGGCTGGTCCCCCCATAAGGTTATCTTAGCTGAGGTTATTGTGTTCTAAAATGCAACTGTATCAAATTCAATAAATAAGTAGAAAAAGCACCTGTGAAGAACTTTGGGGTTTTTTTCCCCACTACGCTGACAGGAAAATTAAGATGATTTCTGTCATCTCTGAAGAAGCATCTACTTTACCATAGTCTGTTATACCCTATCTACCAAAGGAGTAAACCACAAAGCTTTGGAAATTACATTTGAAGAGCCAGCTGTTTTCTTTCCTAAACACTGACTCTACTGGGCAGAAGATTTAAGTGGTTTCAAAGGGAATGCCAATTAAAGACTGTTCTGCCTTTAATTATTCTCGAAAATGTACATTAAAGATAATTAAACTACTAAAATATGATGTTTTCAAAAATAAACTTAAAATATTGCCAGCAAAATACTTAGTAATATGCTTCTTATTTGTAAGGGAAAAAAATAATCCCCATGCATGAGATCTTTATCCCCTCCCCCTTTCAATGAAGAATCCTGGTCTAGTACACAGGACATTTCAACCTGCTTCCTCCTTTGGAGACAGAGTTGCCATCCCCCTTTGAGGGGCACATTCTAGCTATTTAATACTTCTCATAGCCAGAACAATTCAAATTGTTCCTAAACTGCAGGCTGGTTTTAATACAATTTAAAATGAAAACGCTGTGGCAGAAAAGTTCTATCTAACAAACTCAAATTATTCAAGATCAATCTTTATTTTTATTCTAGGCAATGCATTAGATTGGTTTTCAGATGGGAAAAAAAATCTGCAGATTTTGTTACTCAGAATTTTCAAGTTAACATGTAAATTGTTTTTACACTTCCCTGTGATGCCAGACTCAATCTGACACACCAGGATTTTCATAGCAGCTTACCTTCAGGATAACAACCTTCAATCTCTTTTTAATCTAGACATGAAACTACACACAATTTTGCCAGGAACTGTAAACTATATAGTTCTGCAATTGATTTCTTTTTTTAAGTAACAGCATCACTAGAAGTGGAGTTTGCTAAATAAGAACAGCAATTAAGTCTTCTTCTAGATGAAGCTTTGCAATGGTAACTGTTTGAGTAAAACCAGAGAAAATACTTGAATCCAAATGAAAGTCTCCTCTTTAACCACACAGAATGATGCCTTTCAACTAAAGTAGTAAAGTAACACAGAATCATGTGCCCAAACATATTTTATCCAGCATAATCTACATATTGTATAGCATAAAGAACTATTTATGCTACTAAGGTAAATTTAAATGCTAATTTACCAAATGAGCTTGGAGCTTTCTAGTGGATTAATGAAAAGATGCAGTACTGTCCATTAACAGATTTCTGGCACGCATCATATCTGTCACAGAACTGTGACTGATGTTGGAAAAAAAGTAATACTCTCTTCTATGTCAGTTAAGGTTTGTTGATTATTTTGAAAATTACTCTGTGTTCTGGTTCCAGCTGGGACAGGGTTAACTCTGGAAGTAGCCAGGAGGGGGCATGGCCAGGACAGGGACATTACTCCATATGACTTATGTTAATGATATTGTTGCTGTTACTGTTAGTTTTCCCATCTCATTGCTGTTTCCAGCAACTTTTTCAGATTTCAACCTATGATCTTCATCTTTTGTGCCTTCAGTTGTCCTCTCTGCTGCAAGTGGAGGGGAGGAATGAGTGTGTGGCACGTGGTTTGGAGAGTCTCAGTGGAGCAATAAATTGGGGAGCACCATTCCTAAACCATGACACTGTGAAATATGTTAATTCTCTTCTAACTGCTCAAATATTCCATCTTTTAGATATACTTTTTCTACAAAACTAATTCTCCTTCATTTTTGGACTGCTGTGGAACAGCAGTGTCTTAGTCTGACACTAAATCAGACTAAGAAACAATGTACAATGAATATGGTAAGCACAGCTTGAAGGCAGTGGAACAGTAAAGCACGTCCTTAACTCCTCATGACATGTTTTTAAGCACTTTTTCTACTGCTGCATAAATATTTGTCAGCCTGAATTTGAATGTGATCTTTCCATTCTTTCCTAAGTTTAGAAAGTTACAAGAGGCAGAAAACGGGAAGCTTCACTGATTTGTTATTATTTTTTTCATTTTGTTAAGTTCTGGTAAGTACTATTGTGGCTAGAAATGTAACTTAAGTTGTACTCACAGAGATGCAAAGGTGAGACACTGTCACAAAGTGGAGACATTCTGCCACCAGTCAGAGGACAAAATAATCTCTATTGTCCTGTCAGATTATGACTACAGTTGTCCTGTACTTTTACACAGTGAAATTATATTAGTTCACATATTTCTTTTCTTCATCACATAGTCACAATAGCACAGAAAAATTGAATTAAATATTGATGGTGTTTTGGTAAAAACATTACTTTACATTCTTATAGCAACTGGTGAACACCACAGGTTACATGAAGGGCACAATATATACCTTTCTTCAGCTTCACTCTTTTTTTCTTCTTTAGGCACTCCATCTGCCAACGTGAACTGTGAAGATATTTAAAAGTTATTACTAAGCCTGTTACGCTTTAATCTACAGACTTAAAACTGTTAGTGATTGTTGGAAGGTGTGATAATATAGTCTTAACTGTAGAAACTGTAATTTGGATTGTAGGTTTGCTCTTACAACATCTTTTTAAATGGACATATCACCATTATGCTCTGTGATCTTTAAATTAGTGATTGTTAATTGGAAAAAAGGCAATGGTGACTGTCTTGACTTTTCTGCTCCCACTGATAATCCCAGAAATTTTTAGGCCTACTGCCCAGTTTTAACTGTGCCTGACAGCTGTGTAGAAACCCACAAAACATATTCCATCAAGTTTGATGAAATTTAAAGCTGTACCAGGGAGGAATTCAAGGCTTTTGCTCAGCTGTATACCAGACTATATAGTTAAAAAATCACCAACGATTTGGAGAAAAAAGACAGTGCCAAATATATTTGTGTGTGAGAATCTGAAAGGACTAATACATAATGAATTAATGTAATCTTGACTTTGTTTTGTCCATTATTCATGCAAGTAACTGGGACTTCACATTCTATCACAGATTTACGACAGCCAAAGAATTAGAGATGGATATGCTCTCATCAGATTTTCAAACTTCATTTTACCTGTTTCCTGAATGTTTCAGTGTGAGTTTTTGTTCTTCTCACAGGATTATCAATTGGAAAAGTCATCAAAAAAGCAAAACGCACAAATTGCCCCAAATGGTAGAGTACTTGCAACAAGTGTTCTGCTAGTGCATTCCCTCCCTAGCTCTTACACTACATTGTCAATGGCACAGCTCGTGTTCTGCCCACATACAGAACACATTCAGGGCTTAGCACGTCTTCTGTGGCTCAAGTTTGGCTAAATCTGAGGTTTGCCTGAGATTATTTGTACGTATTTACTGTTGTCCAACACAGCACAGAAAGGCAAACAGTAGGTCAATGATTTTATAAAGAAAACACTATGAAGCAACCCAGCTGGGACTGACCTGGCAATATTGCAACAAGTACTGCACCTTCAGCAAACTGTACTATTTGGCAGACCTTTTTAGACCCTCTAAGAGGTCAGGGAACAAAGTGGTGCCGTTAACTTGGTGAAGCAGATGTTAGCAGCCTCGATTCCATTTGCTGAAGGAAATGTTTCTATTCTTCTAAATAATGCTTTTGAAATGGAGGCTGATTCTCTGCTGTTTGATTAACTTCTTTATTACTTGCCGATTTCTAACCATGTGAATTTTACAATTTAACGTACGCAGTTAAAACCACTGGAAAACAGTAAATGCCATCAGCAGGTATGTCTGAGTGGCAGAGAGATGTAAATTCCAACCCCTTATTAAAGAAGTAAACAGTATAAAACTTCAGCAAGTCTTAAAAGACTTATTATCTAGAGGAAGGAGGACAGAGAGAGTAGAAAGGTCAGATGAAGTCACTGAGTGTGAAAATGGCTTAACATTCCCTCTGAACTGCCAGGAAGTCAGTACATTAACGTAATGGCCCTTTTGTCCAAGTAAGGAGGCACGGAATGATCCTCCTTGGATGCAGGATGGCTGTGCAGCTCCCCAGCTTTTCAACACCACCCCATCCTTCAGAGACTGTGCGGTGAAAAGCATTTAACAGAAACTGTTAAAACTAGGTATGTTATGCAAAAATGTCACATATGCACTGTAGTACTCTTAGGTGTTCACTGGAACAGTAATTTTCATACCATTGGCATTACTCTAACAAATGATATAACAGTATCTTGTTTCATTTCAAAAGTGAAGATGAACTATTAAGGAAAAACAATCAAGTTCTGTTAAGCAAAAATTACATTTTCAATGGCACAGAAATCTATGAAATGCTAGTATTCTTTTTATTACAGGAAATTAAAGATTTTGTTGATAAAACAGCATTAGTAATTAAAATTATGCAATTATGTGGACTGTAATTTCTTTAAACTATCTAAAGAGAGAAAGCATAATTTCTCAGTACCTTTTCATTCATGTCAAAACTCTTCAAAAGCTCATCTAGTTCACCTGGTTGCCCATCTTTAGGTAAGTCCTCTGTAACATCTCCCAAAGGACAGTTTCCTCTGGAGGACTTGTAGGTTATAGTATGTTCAGCTGGAAATGTATAAACACATTGCTTTATGTGTTGCCTGTGCTAAATATTACAAAGTCTTAATACTAATGACATTTAAGAACTCCTAGGACTTCCTAAATGTGAAAAATATTTCATGTTTAAGGCAGGAACCATTTCAAATAAATATTAAGCTTAATCTGCAATTAAAGTTCTATCCAGGCTATACGTACTATAGTGGTCCCTGTAGGACAGTATAACGGGTTTATTTATAGAATATTGAATTCAGTTTTTTAGAAAAAAATTCAGTTAAGTTTTTTTATTAAAATCCAGCCAAAGATATGTGTAGTAATTTGCTAAGCAAAAAGACTTAGTCTTTGCTAGAAAAGAGCATAAGTTAATCATGCAACCCTGAACTACCTCCAAATTCCTCTAATACAGTAAACTCAGTAAAAACTCAGTGTAAGGAAATTTCAGCACCTTTTGAAGATGCCTTAGGAAATGAGTAAGACACCTGACTGCAAAGTTCTGAAGCAGCTATTTATGTACAACAAAAGAGTTCTGCATAGAAAAGATATTCAGTATTGCATCCTATGACTGAATTTCAACTGCACTGCGCTGCCCAGATGCAGGAAGAAAGAATCAGATTAATATTGGAAAGGCTTTTATCTTATAGTGATTGATCTCTATGATCATCAGTAAAAGACACATCTGGCTGAAGACAATATACAAAAGATTTCCACTTGAAAGGTAAAGAGGATTGATGCAATCCAGAATACTTTAACTGTAGTCTTTTTTTCCCTTCTTAGACAGTGAAGCCACTGAGGCAAGCAGGCATGACCTCACTACATAACACAGGAAACTAAAGCTTTATTGACAAGGAAGTGAATTATTTTATATCCTAAATAAAATAAATCTAAATCAATACATAAGTAGTCAGTAATTACCAAAACCAGGCATCTTTCTTTTGTTCTGTGCAGGTCTTTTTTAAAAATCATACATCAAATTATAAGCTACTATGTGCATATTCATCTAAGAGTGTCATGTGATCCTGAGTTTCTCAGATCTGGGAAGAAGGACTTACTGAAACCTTCATTTTAAGCACCACAAAAAGAACCAAAGACTTTAACCCTCAAACTTTGCTAGAACATGAAGTAAAACAACAAAGAAAATGTGGAAGTTACTAACAGTACAGGGTTTGCTCCCAGGTTTGATTTCAACCACTTTAGTGTTGCAGATGCCACGGCACAGGTCTCTCCAGGTCTTCACATCCCCAGAGCCCTAACTGAGCACTTCCCCCCTCCTCAGGAAATTTGTGTCTGCTTCTTCACATCTGAGCTCTTAAAACCTCATTACCTTTTATTTTGCCTTCTAATCCCAGAAGCCTGAAACCTTTGCTCCCTCAAATAGTCACTAGTCACTCCTTTCTCTCCAGGAGGCTGTGTCTGCCCAAACAGCTCTTTCTACACGAACATAAATCATTAATGTGGAAAACCAGCACAACAGGTACTGTCACAGATGCCTTTCAAGCTTGCAGCAAAATGAACAAATAATGTCAGAATATCAGATTAACAAGGGGCGGTCCCATGGTGTAATGGAGAGTGCTCCGGACTCTGAATCCCAAGGTCGTGAGTTCCAGTCTCAGTGGGGACTGCCCCCTGGCAGTTCAAGCCTCCCTGCCATCCCATCCCGTCACATCTCGGATGCTCAGCAGGGTCAGCCCC
>JAWWEV010000083.1:40854946-40895082 GCA_035583235.1 Hafferia zeledoni
TGCACACGCTGTGCCTCACCTAAAACATCCACTGTGCAGGCTGGAAGGGCACGTGGGGAGAGCCCTGCCCAAATCTGAGTTCAACAAGTCTGGCCATACATACATTAGATCAACAGCAACCTGACAAACTGATACCACAAAGGGAAATACTATGAACCTTCCGAATCAGTCTCTGCACCGTGTGTATTTGCCACTATGATAGTGGCTTCTGTTTAAAGTCAAAATCCTGTTCCTCCAACCCATCTAACAGAAATTTCCACATCAGATGTACCCTGAAAAGTAGGTCTGGTATGTAAGCTGTAGAAAACAAAACAAATCACACTCATATGCTACCCATCCTGGACTGTTCTGCTTTACATAGGAAGAAAAAACCACATTGTCAGAAGTAACCTTCTCTTATTTAAAAAAACCCATCCCTTAAAAACAAAACAGAGTCTGAGAGGAACGGACACAGCATCCACAGAAAGACCAAATGGACAACCTGGAAAAAAAAAGGGCTTACAAAATTCTGTGTGCTGATAAATAGAACAACCAACTGTAACTGTGAGCCAGACTCCAAAGCACTCAGCATCCCACCACACAAAGCATCACAGCACTCAGTGTCCCACTACAATCCCAAGACCTCACAGAATTCTTTGCCTGAACTATGAGAGACGTCAGAAAAAACCACTATCAAAAACAAACAAAAAAACCCCAAGCCCCCAGTACTACCAAGAGACAAGTATTACAGAGAAGTAGATCCCTGTATGACTTGGGTTTGTACCATTTAGAAAGATATCAATTTTATACACATTAGCAAGTGAATTGGTGTTACAATAAAAAGATATTCCAGGAACCGACAAGTTCCTCTTTTTTGCAGAAAAGTCTAGATTTTGCCACAAAACATCTTTGTGGTTACTTTCATCTTTTGATTACATATCAAAAAATTTCCAGAGTCTTACCTTTTACCACCAAGTCACAATAACTTTCAGTATCATTTGACATTCCAGATTCTTGCACGCATCTGTTTTGAACAAAAAGTGTATTTAAGATTTCCATCTTGCACAAAAGCAAAATTAATCTACCAGTTAACATAAAATTAAAGTTCTTAGTAATACTTTTAGCTATGAACAGAATCCTTACATACAACCCAAACTAAGACTGCTCTTAAGTTTATCTTTCATCTTTTTTATGTCCATCCCTACAGGCATACACGTAAACATGTTAAGTAAAACTAAGACATTTCAAATCCCAAAATTTTCAGTAAAAGCTCATCATCTCATTTAATCTTTGCCTAAAATACCCAGAAAGGAAATTTTGTCTGTATAGCAAATTATGGAAATACTGTGCCAATGAACCAATTTATGAGTTTCTACAAAATGTGATTTATAGTATTTTTATATTCAAAATCAAAGTATATTTATATTGAGATCATCTGCATAACAATGAATCTCAAAGAAAGTAACAAAAACATTTGATCACAGAAAGATACGTATTTCAAAGATAAGGTGGGGAAACGCAACTATTTCTCCTTAGAAAAGCTCAGAAAGTCAAAATGCATATTAAAATATTATATATAGAATATATAAAACACCATCATCACCACAGATTTTGGATGCTCATAGCTGGTGACTCATACCAGGTATAATGACAGCTGTCTAGTAAGATGCAACAATTTGCAACAGCCTAGTGGGAAAAAGGTTCCACAGGATGCATAACTTGAAACTACACAAACATTCAAGCACAGACACCTATGTATACATATGAGATAACATCAAACAGCAACTTCGTAGAGATGAGAGGGATTATTGTTATTAGAGTTCTTTGTTGCCTTATTTTCTCTCCCCCACATTTTTTGTGAAATGCAAAGTTTGAGTGATTTTGCCTCAACTATAGATTTTCGTTTTTGCCAAACTGCAGTGCAGACAGTTGCAGAAAGCTGTCATCTCATACACATTGCTTAAAACTGAAATATTTTACAGCATCAAGAGACTGAAATCTTCATGTTCAGGTCAAAAGCCACTTCCCAATCTTTACCACATTCTGCTAGTTTTGCAATGTGAAATAGTTACAGAACTACTTTATAACTTCTTGTGAAGAGGGTGCCTAAAACACACAGAGAAAACTACATTTATTACAGTACTTGGCATTTGCTCACCAGCCTGACAAATCCAGGAGCACTGACAGAACAAGAAGTCATCAACACATTTAGAGATGTAGAAAGGAGATAGACTAGACCATGTCATTATGTGGCATCCTTTTGAGTGCTGCTGGTGATTAAACAAATCTCTCTTTATATCCCAAGTTAAACAAAGCATCTAACTAATGATCTCTAATGTTACTGCAAGTCAATGTAATTACTAATTAAAAGGAGTATTTGTCCTCCCCTACAAAGTACTTACAAGATCCAATGAAATTTTCAGTTAGTATTTAGATAAATAGCAAACTATACTGTCATAACCTAAACATGAGTATAAAGGGCTCAGAAGTTCTGGTCTTCCATTCTGTGCAACAACTGTCTGAACAGTTGGAACCCACCTCTGAGCAGCCATTACCACCCTGGGTAATAATGCAAACACAGCAAATACTCATCTGATACACAAAGATATCATACACACTGTACCTAAGATGAATACTCATTCTAATAAATTTACTACAACAAAGCCGAGCTGCTTCTCCAGAAGTTGGATATTCCTACTAGACTTGCCCCGTTCTCCAGAGACTTGTTTAGGCAGAAATTTTACTCTTTTAACATCTGAAAGTTTTATATTCCCATGTCCAAAAATCTGTTAATCATCACAAAGAAGATTCCCTTCTCCTTTCGCAGGTGGGTCTCATGAAAGGGAAATGGTCAGGAGAGCAGGGAGTGGTTGGTAGAACACTGAGAATAATTAAAACGTTACTTAAAACACAGGTAACATAACGCCATCCAGAAAGAGCACACTAAGAAAATTAAACCACCCATTGCAATAAGAAAACTAATCTTCAGAAAAAAACTTGTATTATTTTCTAGCTAAACTCAGAATTTTTCATCTTACAAAGAAAAACATAATCTTAAAACTCTTTCACTGAGCACAAGTATCAAAGCTCAGAGAGAAAACAGACTAGACAGTCAATGAGTTCATCCACTCCTTGAAGAACTAGTACCTCGTTTACAAAAGTTTGTTTCTACTTCTCTTCCTCCTTCAGTGACTTATTATCATCTCAAAACTTGGAGAGACATTAATACCCAATTATTTACACCAGTAACTTGTTGGATAAAGACACAGGATCCTAAACATCCATAACACTTTAGCCAAATTACACTTTTGAAAACTATTAATGTTTGGGGATAGGAGAAAAACAGGGAGGGAGAATGGCAGAATGAAAACTACTGTAGAGACAACCATTTCATCTCACAGATTGAGCAAGAGAATAAGCTACCTGGAAAGAACATTTCTAAGTATATACCACTTTACAACAAAGAAAACTGCCCTCAAATGGCTATTTGCTATTGCAAATCAGGTCAGAGTAATAAAATTAGTTTTAATTATCCTTGTTTATACTTTCACATTTCACTTCACTTGTTCTAAATCATTCCTTTAGGACTGTTTTCCTTTGATCCAGTTTATGCAAGCTCTTATGAAGAGATAATCAATTTATCTGCATTCAGAATACTGTCATAGCTTAATCAAATTTTGACACTTAGAATCAGCCCAGAAATTACTGATATTCTTTAAGGAATCCTGACCACTACAATCGAAGTATATTGATATGAGAAAAAAAAGCATTTAGCAGTATTGTAACAAAAGAATTACATGCATACCCAGAACTATTCTCAACTGAGTATCCCTTTTCCGAGGTAAGAGGAGACTCAGGCTTAACATCCTCCTTTGTGTCTTTAGTGCAGGCGTTAGTAGAGGACACTCTCACTGGACTATTTTCACAGCATGCAAGGACTTGCTGCTCTTCACTGCTGGTTCCAAAAAGGTCAGGGTCATCCTGAATCACATCAATGACAAGAACATCTTGTTTGTATGCTTCAAGAATATCTGGTAAATTTTGACTTCTGTGTTGTGTAAGATTCTCTTTTGATTTGCTATCATCATTTATTTGTAAACCAGCAATGTGGTTCACCAAATTCCAAGAATGATCAGAAAAACCAGGTTTCAGCACACATTCAGTACTACAGAAATCGGGCACAGATGACTCTGGTTGTTCATCAAGAAGATGATGTGGATATGCAGAAGAACTTTCAGGGAGCACAAACATCTCATCTGAGAGGTTTTCAGAGCCATCATGCTGAAAGTCTTTGCTGTCCATCTCATCTTTTTTTTCCTTTATTGGAACTGTAGATGTAGCATCACTCATGACAGGAAGAGGATGCTGCTCAGAACTTCCCAAAACAGTCTCTTCACCTGTCTCCTGTCTTCTTGAAACCCTAGTGCTTTCATGAAGCTCTACTGGACTACAGGTCTTTCTTTCAAATGAAGGGCCAGATTCCAACTTCCTGGATTCAGGTTTCTTTCTGAATAGAGGAGTTTTGAATTTTGTCAGGTCTTCAGGCTTTAATGCTTTAATTAGCTTTAAGTCAGAAAATGTCTGGTCTGCTACAGACACTTTAGAGCTAAAGTTTGCTCTGTTTGTGTTACCTGTAGATGTGTCCTTCTGGACTGTCACAGACAAGTATCTATTTGCTCCATCATCTTCATCTTTTTGTTTTGTTGTAAAATTCAAGGTTGCTTTAACTTCCTGCACATCACCACGGTAAAAAGTCACAGCTGTTCTACCTGTACTAACTGGTGATTCCCCATTTTCATTACTCCTTCTTAAAGTCTTGTAAATATCCACAGAAGAGGATTCTGGTTTTTCAAGTAAAGTCTGACATTCAGCATTTGTATCAATTTTTTTATGTGTAGATTCTTTTGCAATTTCTGCCAATGGCAAATCCAACTGTCTCGAACTCCCAGTCAGAGCACTGTCTCCTACCCCTTTAATAATACTTTTATCACAGGCAGTTTTAGAAAGTCTTTTTCCTTCTGAAATGGACCTATGATTTTTATAAACCCATCCAGAAGTCCTGGCAGAAGACTGAACAGGCCAAACTTTTTTACCAGTCATGGGCACTGTCCTTTGACAGGTAATCTGCTGTAAGTCCTCACTAATGCTGTTCAGTTTTCCCCCTATCTTGCCTTTGTGCCAATCAGAACTATCATGGACCTGAGCTGGCACTCTCAGGGTACCTGAAGCAGCTGAATGATGTGCCACACTGCTTGAATTTTCTCCTTTTGCTACTACAGAGAGCTCAGATGTCTTCTTAAAGCCATTTTCAAATGCAGGTAATTTGCTGCTCTTTGTTTCCCAGGTTGATACATTTTGTGCTTCTTGAGTCCTTTTTCCTGCATGAAGGTTTAAGGCATGATCACATGAAGCTGACAGAGTATGATTTAGTCCTGAAACTGCAAGGGAGCCTGACATTGCAACTGCTGCTTCTGCTTGTAACTTGCACTCACTGCATTCATTAGCCATGCCTCTGAAAGTATTCTGCACTGCTGATTTCTCAGTGACTTTCATCTTCTTTGTAGGCTTTCTACCAATATTCCCCTTTTTTCCCCTTAAATACTTATTGCTTTCACTCAGAGAACATGAAAAACAGCCTTCTCCATTTTCATTTTTTTCTTTATTAGACAATAAACCAACTTTGGGTGATGTCTCATTTGGCATTCTACTAGTGCTGCAAATTGTATTCCTCACTTCTGCAATACCATGGGGTATATGGACAAACCCATTTAATTTGTAACTGCTGGTAGTTCCACCAGCTGAAAGATTCACAAATGTGTTGATGTAACTACAGTCCTCTAATCTCACAAATGGATTCTTTTCTGTTGGACAGAGCAATCCACTACAGTGGTTTAGGTCATTTCTGCAATGTTCAGCATTACATTTTGCAGATCTCTTCATCACTTTTTCAGCTGCACTCACATTGAAATTTTGCAAGTGCTTGATTTGACCAGTTCTGGGTTTCCTTTTTTTATATTGCACATCAGACCTTTTTGTTACAGCACGGCATACAAAGCTCTTGCTTTGAGTCCCACCTAAGGTAGCAACCATGGGAGATTCAGAGTAGTGAGATTCCTTTTCCTTAGAATCTTCTGATCTGTCTTGCTTTGTCTCAACCTTCACAGCCTGTGAAGTACCAGTGTCTTGCTCAATTGCTTTCAATTGTTCCTCTGCTGATTAAAAAACAAAGAAGTCTCATTAAAGAAAACACTAAAACACTACACTATTGCAATATTTTATAAAGAGACACAACAAAAAAACCCTTCAACATTCAAGGCTACTAAAGAACATGACACTGTACAAGGCTAAAATATTTCTGTAGTTTTACCTTTTTTTAAATTAACACTATTAGCAGACTTACAGTAATGAAGAATGTATTAACTTCAGAAACAAATGCAGATGAACAAAACCTTAAGGCATCATATGGCCATTGGAAGTTGTGTATTTGTTGTAGGTTCCACATATGTGAAAACCAACTTAGATCCAGTTGGCAAGAAAATGCAGATGCTGTTTGCAAATTCAGCCTTAAAATCTTCTGTTTACACAGGAGATTCTCTCTAATAAGGAAGCTTATCCATAAGAATATACTTCAGATAAATAGTCCAACCAAATGCATCAGACTGATTGAGAAGATCCAGGAAGATCCAATACTTGCATTTTTATAGACTAATACTTTTTATTTAAAAGCAAAGATGGATCATGTAAAAAACTGTACATCTTTAAATTTAGACCAGAGAATGTACTCAAAAAGGTGCTAGTAGAATGTTGAGGTTTTTAGATCTTAGTTTTCAAAGTGGGAAACAATTTTAATCTCAGTTTTTCAAAATATGTTTTTTAGATAAAATATTAATAATCTACAGTAAATATTTGCCATTCAAATGTATCCACATTGAAAGGAAAGGCTTTTAGACAATCAAAAAATTAAGAGACTTAAAAAAACCCCTTCAAAATTGTTCCTGTTTTATACAACATCCACTTAAAACATAAAAATATAATCATTGTTTCTCCATCTCTCAGAATTTTGCAGAGAATAGCAACTACAAAGCAAAAAGTTCTGGAAACAAAACCCAGAATTCTATAAAGGCAGGTACTGAAACAAGACAGCATGATACATATGCAAATAAACAGATAATACACAGATTAATGAAGAACTGACTCTTATTTCAGCTTTGTTGAAACCACTGCTTCCTTTCGTGCTTGTGCCTGACCTTCTCTGCAGACTGCTCTTGAGGGAATCAAATTCCAACACTTCTTACCCAGGGCCTGTTGCTGCCAATACCCCTTTCTGCCTCCTGATACCCCCCCAAAGGTAACTGGTCTCCTCTCCTTTGTGTTAAAGACTGCTTCTCCTTCAAGACAAGCCTTTTCTCTTTTTAAAAATCTGGTTTTTTCCAAGACTGGTATTCACAGTACTGTAAAGCACACCCTAGCTCTTATCTCTACACTTCCTGAACGAAGTTAGCAGCCAGTTTTTAAAGGGGTCACACTGCAGCACCAGCTCCTTGTTGTGGAAGCCCAAATTCTGCACCTGTACTTCTACAGTGGGGCTCTACAAGTGCTTACAGTGCTTACCATTTTCCCCTGGGCTGTCTGCTCCCTTCTGAGGGCTTGAGCTCTGCTGCTTTTCTTTAGTACGACACTTGTATGTCTCTCCTCTGCTTGTTGGTTGTTCTTGTCCACCCAGAGCCTGTACCTGCTGCGACACCAGTGCATTTCTACCCCTCATACTCACAGCTCCTTTCCTGGACTCTGGACACTGTGCACGCAGTTCTAGCAAGGCAGAACTACCTTTCTTTCTGTGACCATATAGTTTTGGTTTCATTAATGATATCCCACTTTTCTTGTTCAAGCACCTCTTATCTTTCTCCTGTGTCTCTAGCTGTCTCGATCCAACTACAAGACACCCATTCAACTTCTCTACTGTATCAGCCTCTTCCTGAGGTTTTGTTTCAGTCATGGCTTCCTGAGCCTCCAAATTCTCCCTAAGATCTGGGATTTGCATATTCTGCATCATTACAGACTCAGTGCGTTTCATTTCAGTACTCCATGTGACCTCTGTGGGTTGCACCCCTTCTGGTTTTGGAAGACAGGTAATGCTATGCCTTTCTGTGCTCTCAATTTCTTCCTTCGAGGACGGGATTTTTAATTTTATTTCCATACAGGAGTATTTGCCCTCTTTTCCTGAGCTCCTTGAACCCGCCTGGAAAAGTGAGAGGTTCAGGTCTTCCGTGGAGCGTTCTTTCCTTTCGATCCCAACTGAGACTTCACTCTGCACAGTGGCTCCCGAGCAGCACAGCTGCTGCCTCTGCCCTGTCCTTGCGGTCTCTGCGCCGCCCGCTGCCCGCCCACCCTCACACTCCGCTCTCTCTGGAACTGACGGCGCTACACCCTTGCTGCTTCTGGCACCGCTCCCACGCTGTGCCCTCTCGACTTTTTTACCTGGGAATTTCTGGCCGTTTCCGCCTTGCTCCTTCTGCACGGGCACAGGAGGAGCAAACTGCCCGACGGGTGCGCGGGAGGGCGCGGCCGGTGGCGGGCAGGGAGGTAAGGGCTGCTCAGCCTTTCTCTTCCGTGACAGGCGACGGGCCCGCTTTACCACCAGCTCTTTCCCCGGCTCACCGCCCGCACCCAGCGAGGCGGGGCCGGCCTGCCCCACGCTGGCCGACACGACCCTGCCCGAGCGCAGCCGCGGCATGGCGGGCACGGCGGGCACGGCCCGCGGGACGCGCTCGCAGGGACACCTTGCACCGCACCCGTCACGGCCCCGCACCCACGGCGGGCACAGCCCCTCCCGGGCCTCAGGGTCACCCGGGGGCAGCCCTGACCGACAGAACACTCAGGCCGCTCGGGAAAAGCCCACGACGACCGGCGAGTCCCCAGAGCCCCCCACCGCCAGCTCGGAGCCACCGCTCAGAGCAGAGAGCAGGGTGGTGGGGGAACCGGCCCCGCTCCTCCCCAGGAGCAGGGCGGCCGCTACCCGCAGCCTCCGCGATACCCTCCCACCTCTACCCTCGTCCACCGTCCCTCGACGCCTCGCCCGAGTGCCACCTGCCCGCCCGCAGGCCCAGCCGCTGCCGCGGCGGGTAATGGGGGCAGCGGCCTGAGGGCGGCGTGGAGCCCCGAAGCCAGACCGGGCCCCAGCGAGGGCGAGCAGGGCCGCCCACAGCCCAAGCCCCACCGCCGGGGCGGGGCTGAGAAGGCGGGGGCAAGGGCGCCTCGTGGCGGCACCGTGTCTGGGTGGCGGCCGCGCTGCTGTCACGGTCGCGGCTGCACCGCTGTCGTGCTGCTCCCATGTTGCCCGAGGCCACGCGCGAAGCTGCCAGGCCCGGCCGCGGCCTCGTGGGGCGCCCGAGGCAAGGGGGTTCTGTGCCCCAGGTAATGGGGTTCTGTGCCCCAAGTAATGGGGTTTTGTGCCCCAGGTAACGTGGTTCTGTACCCCAGGTAATGGGGTTCTGTGCCCCAGTTAATGTGGTTCTGTGCCCCAGTTAACAGGTTTCTGTGCCCTAGTTAACAGGTTTCTGTGCCCCAGTTAATGTGGTTCTGTGCCCCAGATAATGGGGTTCTGTGTGCAGCTACCACGCCGTGTGACCCCCTGCCCAGCTTGCCCAAGGTGAGAGCTGCGTAGGCAAACACCCAGCCTCACCCATTCCATCAGGTGTTTGCCCACCTCAGTGAAGCAGCATTACCTGCTGCATGTACAGCACTTGGTTCACGTAATCACAGAATGGGTCAGGCTGGAAGGGGCTGCAGTGGGTCATCAAGTCCAAACTCCCAGCTCAAGCAGGATTGTGTCCAGATGCTTCCTGAATATTTCTGGTGAGGGAGACTCCACCACCTCTCTGAGCAATCTGTTCCAGTGCACCTGCACAGTAAAGATTCCTCATACTCAGAACTTCTGTACATCAGTTTCTGCCAGTTGCCTCTTGTCCTATTGCTTGGCAGCACCAAGAATAGCTGGGATCCATCCCTTGGCACCTCCTCTTTAGGTACTTTAAAGATATTGATGAGGTCTCCTCTCAGTTGTCTATTCTTGAGGCTGAACAGACCAGCACTCTCAGCTTTTCCTCATAAGAGAGACACTCCAGTCCCTCAGCTGGACCTGCTCTAGGAGCTCCATGTCTCTCTTTTACTGAGGACATCAACTTTGTATTTCTAATAACACAGATTCTCAGGGCTAGTGCTGGGGAAAAGTCACTCAAATAGATTATATAGTCAGAAAACAGTAAAAGTTGGTGTTTGGGCTTTGAGGTGGGGCGATAGTTTCAACACAGGTGGAGAACACCAAAGCTTCAGGACCATCCACTGTGTGATAATGTGAACATGTAGAAATTAGCTTACAAAACCAACATTGTACAAAGACTCAATCTAAGTGGCAGGTGCTATGAAAATCACAAAATATTAATAAGGTGATACTCTGATGCCAACAATGCAAACAACAACATATTGCACATAGTTGGTAACTGACTGTTTCTTATAAGCAGTCCCTTTCTGTTCATAGGTGGTCTCTGAGGGATAAAGTGCCTTATTCAAATTAATTTCATTCTGGCTTAGTGCTTTCTGGTGTTCCCATTTTGTGCATCATAGTTTGAGACCTGTGCATGGGAATAAGGTGCTTTGTGTCACAACTTTCTGGAAGTACAGTACAGTTCATGTAAAAGAGTAGTTGAAAAGGCATATTTTACTAGTTGACATTGGCTCTCTATGTGACTTCAGCACACATAACTCACTTTATGTCTGTTTCTCCATCTAGAGGTAGAGATAATACATCTCAGTCCAAATTAAGACAGAGAACGCTGGATTTTTGGTGAAAACTCTCCATAGATGAAGAAAGAACAGGCAGGCTGGGAAACTGTTAACTTTGATTTGCTTACCACCTGCATAGGTTGCATGTACATGCTTAAGTACAACAAAAAAGTCAGTGAGTGGTTAACTAAAGCTAATCAAGGTAGAAAATAAAGATTTCTTAGTTTCTCCACTGGCTCTGTATTGTGCTTCTGGTCCTTGGGACACAAAGGACCCAATAAAAGGGAGTTAATGGCATTTATGATTGGCACTGTTCTGCAAGGGTGTTACATAAAGAATTCATCTCTGGCAAAATTTAACTGTTTAACCTTCTCCAGTTCAAATGTAACCTCCTCCAGTGTGTAACAGAGTCTTTTAAGTTTTATAGCAAGATGAAGAAGAAAAAGATATGCTGAAAAGCAGTAGTAAAGGAAATCTGGAAGAATGCCATATAAATTATCTTACTGCTCTCCAGTATCATTTTTAAGATTTTAGAATTTAGTGAGTTATTTATAATGATGAGAACTCAAACCAGATTTTTATGAAATGAATAAAAAATGTACTTGAATACTAATTAAAGACATTCTTCGTTAAATTACTTTGAAAAGAGGGCTAGAGCTTCAGAAAGGACATTTTGAAGCAGCTGTGGATTATGTTAAAAAACAGATTGCATTCAGTTTACAATACTGCTAAAAAGAGATAGTATAAACATTGTCTTGCAAAGTGGATCCATTTAACCATCTTTTAAAAATACTTGAAAGAATAGAGATTTTTTAATATGTGGACATATTTAAAGAAATTCTCTGTCAAGTGTTTGTTAAAATGTAGGTTACTAAAGTAGAAATAACTTTAACATATCATATAAACAGCTTAAGGAGGAAAAATAAGTTATTTTCACATTCCAACATTTGAGTTAGTAATACTACAAGGAAACATTAAAACTTTATTTTGAAATGATATATTGTTTAGAAATAAAGATAAGTGCTTGTTTCTCTTGAGTTTTGTATTCCTGTATGTCAATGTCATATCTAAATTTTAGAACTAATTAAACTTTTGCTAATCTATTGCTTTGTTTTACTGATTTCTTGTTCATCCTAGGCAATTAAAGACAGTAACAGAAAGATAAGCTACCAAATGTCTGAAAGCAAAATGGGAATCCTGGTGCCTAAAACCATTTTTTTCCCAGAATAACCAGTACACTCAGAGATTCCTGGCAATTTCCAAGCAGGAAAAAGGAACTTGTGTGACTGCATTTATGTTAAGTCCATAAAATTATTATTTATTTTTTCTTAGAGGAGCGTGTGCACTTAACTCCTCAACTAACATAATTTACATTGCTAGTGTGGAGAAATTATGGCTGCAGATCTAACAATGAGAGATTTGAGTAATCTTCCAAAAGTTTTCAAAAGATTGAAATTTATAAGCCTATAATCTAGCTACATAGGACAGCCAATCATATAAGTTTTTTATTGGGCTGTATTTTAGACTTTGATAATATACTCATCTAGCAAGGGGAATTAAGTTGTCTTTTTTAGCTGGGGAACTGGAAAGAATTAACTTGAAAATGAACTGGGGGTTTTTTGTGAGGCAATGTGAAAAATGTCCCTCTGGACCACTTCCTTTTACACTGCTTGCATCTTCATGCCTGGCTGAGGAATAGATTTGTTATCTCTGGCAGACCTCGGTGAAAAGAGTTTGGCTGTGCTGTAATAACTGAGACTCAGCTCTGAAGAATACACCTGATCTGTTACATTCTTAAAACACATCACATTAAGCCCTTAAGTAATACAACTAAATTGAAAAAGGAGAGTTTTAGTGCAGTATATCTAAGAAACTCTCCTTTTCTAACCCCAAGTGTTTCTTTATTAACAGTTCAGAGCTATTGGTTTTGCAAAAGTAGAAGCCAAAGATAGTAAAACGTTGATACAATTTTTAAGTAACTTCTTTATCCCCTGCTTTCTGTTCAAGTACTCGTGTGTTTTGGAAATAGGTGTGATGCTAATCTGTTGAAGTAAGAAGTGCTTTTTTTTCTCAAGCCATTCATGTATATCCTTCTAAAACTGCCTTTGGTTTTCACTCCCAGGACTCAAGGCAGGAGCCACCTTTGACATGGCATCTAATGAGAATCGTGCTAATTGCCCATGTTGGGCTCGAGGTACAATGTATGTGCTTGACTCGTGTCCTTGGTAGGTCACCTCTGTAGGTGTGGATCCAATTTTTGGTGACGGCTGTTTGCTTGTCTGTCCTGACACTGAGAACTCCACTGGACAAGGGCCAGTACAGTGGTGAGAGCAGAGATACCTCGGTGGAAATGCATGATCTGTCTTGTGAAATAGCTCACTGATTACACTGTGTGGCATCATGAGGGTAGACTAGGTGAATCCAATGCATAGCTGGATATCTCAACCTTTCTTTTGGTGTCTGTTTTTATTATAGAGCTGTACAGGGTAGATTAAAGTAACTTCATTTTCCACCAGTTTAAAATGAGTCAGTGAAGGAAAAAGGACAGCTGCTGTATTTCATAATGAACCATTTGACATTTCTTGGTAGATCCTCTGATTCTTAATTTACTACTGAATTGTGACTGCATGAAAATCAAAATTATTGATTGCATGGAGTCAATTTCCCCTGGCAATTTTTGTGCTCCTTCATTTTCTGTCTAAGGATAGTCCTAGCAGCGATAAGGACCCCTCCCACTGAACTGCAAGGCTTGAAAATCATCTATACCACTTGCCTTTTTTTTGTAATCATGATGCTTGACATTTATTCTGGATGACTGACTTTCCAGATGGTCACATCTGATCTGAACCTTACAGAAAGTGGCACTAATCAGTTTTAAGGTTCCACAAGGCAACTCCTGTGTAAGGTTTGTATTCTGTTTTATTCCCTTTCATTCATGGCTCTTTTTGAAACTTCCACTGCTAGGAGTTTAAGAAATACACTAAGTAGCTATCTGGAATTAGAGATTAAAAAACCCCAGATGCAGTAGAGAGATGTAGTAGAGCATCAACTAATCAAATAGGGGACTACACTTTCAGTCTAAACTCATTTTAAAATTCTCTAAATAAAGCATATCTTAACTAGATAATACATAACCACGTACCTATCACTAAATCTGCCTTTATAATCACCTTCTTTTAGTTGCTGGATGAAAAAGATGTTGGACTTGGAAGGAAAGCATCTGCACACGTATATGACACCTTCATCCTTCTGCCAAAAAAAGATTATGAAGTGTGATTTCTAGATGAGAAAGTTAAAAAAGAAAGGGAAAAAGGAAATGAAAGTTGAGTTAATCAGAGCTAGAGAAGTTATAGAGTTAGTAATGGTAGGGGTGCAGTAAGGTGTAGATAGAATGCAATAAACCAGAAGACAATTAGTCAAAACAGTTCTAGAAAACAGACCAAAAAAATGGCAAATTGCTTCAGAAAATCACCTTTAAAAAAAGAAAAGAGTGGTGAAGACTAAACACAGTAATAGGAAACTTTTCTGTGATTCAGACTAACTGAAGAAACAGTGGGGAATCATCTTCAGCAGTGCTTCTAGGAAAAGTAAAGAGAGCCTGAACTCTGAATGGTGACAGTGATCAATCGCAAACTGGAACCCAAATCTGAGTCCTAATTAATCTTGCTGTTGGGCATTGAACAGTGACTGGCTCTCAGGTTCAATTTCTTGAGCTCTGGTCATCCATTAAGGCCTTCCATCTCTGTCTGCTTCATAGTGTCAGGGTGGCTGACAAGTGTGGAGCCTTGCTGTGCCTTTTCTTCCTTGGGTGATGCATCCATAAGCAACAGATCATATCCCCTAATATGTTATACAGTTTGTATATATAGTTTTGAACCTGAGGAGTGCATTTATAGTTACTCTATGTTTTTTAGAGCTTCAGATCTCTAGGAAATATATGCTGCTTATCTTTTTTTTTGAAACTTTAGCCATGAAAGTACCTTTTACAGAGGATGAAATGTAATTGTTTCAGCCCTGCTGACTGTATTGTGCAATGCGCTGACTATAAAGCTTCTCCTGAGCAAAGCAGCACACAACCCTTTTAAAATGTATGCTGACTTTACCAATGAACATTTTCCCACCAGCATATCCAGGATAATCCATGGGAAGAGTTACATGAAAGCTGATATTATTGATTCATATGTGTAATATCTTGCTGTGCAGGAAAGAGGAGAGGAGACCAGAGATTTATTTATTTGTGCATTCATCTGCTTACTTTTTCATTTGTAATCAATTATGCAATTTGAAAACAAGAGAAAATGATCTTCAGATAAACCAGGCACATACTAGGTGCTTTAGTGAGGGTTGGAAATAAAATTCATTGATGCTAAGTCAAAGCAAGGCACCCATTTAGCAGAGATTTGCATACAGCATAAATTATTTGGTTAATATTGACATCACTTGCATATCTTCATACTTTGGTGGGCTGAGTGGCTGGGTCATAACCTCTGAGTGGTATATCAGCTGTCTGCATTCTATGTGTAAGAAGACAGGTTCATTTAAAATCTAAATACTCCCTGTCTGTATGCCCTGCTGCTTAGCCAGCATTTGGGAACAAATAATTTCTTTTTCATCTCTTTACCTAGATAAATATTTTTCTAATCATCATGAGGATTGTTGATGTGTTTGTGATGGCCGGGATTCCATAGTGTATTAACTGCAAGTGTCCACTCTCTGGCCTGGCTGTCATTTGGTGGGTCAGACTGAGCATGTATGTAATTATGGAAAGTGTTATTTCTGGTGTCATTTCCCCACAAACAACATCTCTGTGATTATGGAGAGCTGATCAGAAAGTCTCTGTACCTGTCGGTGTAGACAAATATGTAATTACTGAAGAAATTAGATGTTTCACTGTTAAAGGAGGAATTATTTGCTGCACTGCCCTTCAGCCTTGTCACTTTCTAGAGCAATTCATTTGACACGAAATAGAGAAAATGTCCTCGGAAGACAGTTCTGAAACCTCATTATGAGTCATGACTCCAATGTAGGTTTTTTGCATATTACTATCATGTTGGTAGAATTCTAAAGTGATCCCCAGGTCATTTAGCTGATGACAACTGAATGAGCCATCTCAAGTGTTAGTTTCATGAAGACACGTATTTTCACTTCTTATTTGGCATGTTGCTCCACATGAGAACTGGAGTGCTTTGCATTAATTACATTGTGATGATCAGGTGAGAAGTGAGGTTATGTATTCACACAGCACAGGGAACAAAAATAAAGAGTAGGCCTTCTCCAATGTTACAGTATCTATGCAGAAGTACCATCCTTGCACCTCAGAAGCCTCTCTTTCAAATTCTTACTTGCCTGTAATAAGGCTGTCAGTAAGTGGTGATTCTCAGTTAACAGCAATGCTGTTGTCACTGTTGACAGGTCAGAACAGCAAGGCAGTCTATTTCCTTTTTGGCTGCAATGATTGCATTAATTTTTTGTGTGCCTGCATATATGTCAGTCATTCCTTCCTGGCCTCTGAGTAAGTATTGGGCAGTTTTGCCTAAATTTGACTGTGGTGGGATAGAGATCACAGAGCTACTACATTCCTGCACATTTCATGAATATGGACATCCATATAGATGAGAAATCATCCATGGAATGAAAGACTCACCCTTTATTAAACGTGAGAGAATCCACAGAAAAGAGAGATGTCAGATACCAGGTCTTGTCCTGCTGCTTCCAGAGCTACTGATTATAAGATCTTGAACAGGGTCAAGGCAGGACTGAGTGTCAGGGGACATCTTTATGAGAAGACTTGCTGGAGGGGAGAGAGCTTCCATGGGAGTTACACTTACTGACAAAGCTTTATAACTAGAAAGGCCTAAATGTTCCTGAGGGCTTCCTGAAGTTGGAGCACACAAATTAGTAGCTGTAAAGCAGTATTAATCCCTATGTGGAATAATATGTTTCCATATGTGGCACATACGAGTGATTTTTCAGGCATGTTCCAATAAATGAGCCTCTTCCTTGGTCCATGTGAATTTACAGCAATATCTTTTATATATATAGTTTATGTTGTGCAATGAAATTATAAATAAATGCAAACAATATATTTATTTACACTAAAAGTATGTAAGTTGCTCTTGTATATATGCAAATAGTTATTTATCTTTGCAGCTTGTGTTTGAGCTTCCTATTCTGTTTTGAACCTTGAAAAAAGACAGGTAATAATTTGTATTCATTTTGTATGCTCAACAGTCTGAAAAGAGACAAGTGAAATTAGTCAGTTGCTTTATGTGGGCTAGGAATGATGCCTTCAGGGATTTAGGTGATATGGGCTAGGCACATGCTGAACTGAAACCGCTTCCTGTGCTGCAGGATACACTTCGTACCTCATCTTTTCTCCACCACCCCATGCCATTTACACATTTATGTTTGTCACATAAATCTGCATTGTGGTCTTCCTGAGGGTTGTTTGCTTGTTGTTCCTGGCTACTGCGAAAATTAAAAGTTATAACCAAAGACAAATAATTATTTCTAATCAGGAACCTGTTTGGATATTTTTAACTAACATCTTTCTGTTGGTGTGGTTACAGGCTTCTGTGAATAAAATGTGTTCCCTTACTCCATAGGCTGTATTTGTTAAAATGGAAAGATTAACAAATTGTTGCCTCATTAAAAAAGTCAGGAACTATGCACAGCATTTATTTTTGATGCTGCTTTTTCAGAGGTCTGTTTTCCGATACCCTCATCCTCCTCTTCTCTTTCCCTAAATAAATATTTTGTGTGGAGTGGAATTGGAAGGAGGTTATTCTGAACAGTTCAGAGGCTGCACTGAGTCCTTACATTCACTTTGGAATTTATTGGTACAGCTGAACTTACCACACTGCTGGGAGGCTACACGTGGGGTCACGTAGAGCTCTGCCCTGAGTGTTCATGGTATAGCTTGACTCCAGAGAATGGAGTTCACAGTAGTGAAATGGTCCTGTAGAGTCACTGCTTGATCTCTTAGCAGAACACCCTCGCACCCCAGTGTGCCCTTTTGCCCCCAGCAGTCCTGAGCAGGAAAGGCTGGGCAGAGACTGTCAATTTCAGTTGGATTCCGTTGGATATTATTACCAGGACAAAAACCAACACAAGTGTTGCTAAAATGTAAAAATTACGCAGGACCCTCTGGTGTCTGTGTCTGGCAGGCACAGCCCTCCAATAGTAGCTTGGGGGCTCCTGGCAAGCTCTGCTCTCACTTCTGTGGAGCACTGGCCTCGGGCTTGGAAGCCTTAGGTGATGTTTTAGCCGACCCTTCATCTTGAATGGGTGATGTGAGGATTTAAAGAAGGCCTGAAAGCTGTTGGAAACCAATGGCCAGCCAACCATCCCCTGACACCTGTATCTTTTATGTGTGAGTAGATGCTAAGGGCTTACCCCAATATGAATGAAAACAACAAATCCCTCCATGCCGGAACAGGTATGCTCGAACCCACACCTCGGATTTTGTATCTGTTGTTCTCTTTCAGCGTGATAGCAAACCTCCTCAACCAGCATGTGCTGGCCCCATGAGCTGGAGTTTGTGCTCTGCCACCATGGCCAGACTTCACACATGTACAGACCTCTGTGTTTTGGGAGAAGAAAAAGAAACAGGAGAAGCAGGAGACTGGAAAGAGAAATCCTGGTATGCTCTGTGAGTAGACTGCCATTTCTTTTCCCTCCTCTGTTTGCTGCTCCACCATGCATGAAGGATTCAAGCTATATAATATGAATTAGTACATAGCCTATAAAAAGCCTACAGTATATAGCCTATTTTTGCTATAAAAACCAAACTAAACCAGCACGCCTCATTAGTCGAGTGGAGAGTGAGAGATATTGCTCTGAAAAGAAATTATATACACTGCAATAGTATTTATAGGATGCACAACCTATACATTTTTATTATCCCCTCCCAAGTAAGCCCTCATGCCATCCTTTTGGGAAGACTTGCCATTTAAACTGCAGGCTTCTGGGTCAGGGACCATTATTTTTGGTGTCTTTGGCTCCCAGAGTGAGGCACCAGCTGATGGAGTCTACAAGTTGCTCTTGTGCCCTGTACATGTGAGATAACAGCAGTAACATTTGCAGGGGCAACTGAACAAAGAATTTTATCATACATGGCCTTTAAATATTGACTAATTGATTGAGTGCTTGAAAAATATTTGGGGGTTGTGGATTTGTCTACTAAAACTGTAAATAGCTGCTGCTCGCAGTCTCCAGCTGGATTCAGAGAGCACTGCTGGTCACAGTGACCTTCCCTCTTGTTTATTTTTTATTGATAAAAGTAGGTGGAAAAAAGAGTTAATCAGGACTGTCATTCAGATTATTCATACTGATTCAGATTATTCAAACATAGTAATCCCTATGTTAAAATGTACCTTTTATGAAATGAAACCATTTTTATGAGAAGGAAACTAATCTATGTTGAATTAAAATGTCAGGTTGTTACAGTTGGATATTTATATCGATTTATGTGCTCAACTTTTCCTTCCTATTTTATGAAATTCTCATTATAGAAATTTTTTTCCAGAATCGTAAAATGTTTTAGGAGAAATATTGGTTGTGGGTAGTAGATTGGATTTTCAGGAATGAATGGCTGCCCTGCTTGCAAATTCCATCGTGGAGCAAATGACACAGCAGTGTAGTGAATTTGCAAAGCTGTAGTCAGATAGTGATGAAAGCCTGGTAATACTCTGATACATTGATAAACAGGAAGCATTTATCTGAAAAAATAATCAATGGCCCTTTCTTGATTGTTAATCTATGATGATATTCTCAGGGAATAGAAAGTTAGTTCTTGCTGAAAGTCTGAACTCACGAGCAGACTTATCCATGCTAACTCAGGCCATGGGAATTACCAATAGGAGTGGAAGAGTTTCTTTAAAAAAACTAGATGAGTTGGATCTTCTCAGGGCATCTTGTCTCTAACTCTGTGATATGATTTTGTCATATTGAATCACTTTACAGCATAACTGGTCAACTGATACCAAATAATGCCTACCACTTCATTAGGAATTCCTGAGTGTTTTTGCTGCATCTTTTACATTTTTATATTAAGATAATGTAATTTAGTTCAACTCACTACATCATACTTAGGGATCCTTAGTTTTCAAATGTTTTGTTTGGCTTTTGAATGAGATCCAAGAGTGAAGGCTTTGCCAAAAATGCCTCACCCCAAAACCATGAAACCCTCACTGAATAGAGTATTTCTTTCTGTAAGCAACAAGTTTGGACATTTTTCAGCAATGTCTTTCTGGCCCTGCCTGTGCCACACCATGGGATGGGGTCAGAAGGTCCCAGGGAAGGGATAAATTGAGGTATGTCCTACAGCAGCAGCAGTATAGTTGTCTCATTGTGTTGCTTGTATGCCTAACCAGCCCTTCTGAGGTTGCAGAAATTGTGTCCTGGAGTACCCTTGCAGGGTAGAAGCTTTCTGATTTGCATTAAAGGTTCAGACCCCTCCAACAGATGTTTTTCTGAGCAGAAAAAAAATCTAAGAGAAAAAGAAAAAAAAGCCTGCCAAAATTTTCTAGTTGGCTCTTTCTGTTGGTATGGGGAAGATGCATGGTGTTTTTCATAGCTAATAAAGATGTTGATGTCCTGCTTTATAATGAAGCTTAGTTTTGACTGTGGAAATGTAACTAATTCTTCCACAGATTTAACACTGACAAAATAACACACCTAAGTACTATACATCCTAACTTAGAGCTCTAACCTAGCAGCACCTTCTGCTGAATTAACCCTTGCCTTTTCTGTCTTACTTTTGGATGTATGAAATCAGTCTCCTTGGAAGGATTGAACACCCAAAAATGTTTGGTCCAAGGGGCCCTGCCTCAGGTTCCTGGCTTCATTTTAGCATCACTGACCTGTGCCAGTCTGTTGAAAATGTCTGCCATGAAGTTAGTCTGTGGGCATTAGAGACCACTGTATTGAAATTACATGTTGAACAGGACCTTAAAATGCAAACTCTCTGTGTGCTGTATTGTGCTTTCTGCCAACCCTCCGAGCTGCTAGTTGCTCAAGGAACAGTCTGATTAGCTTGTGGTGCTTAATGACTTCATCTTTGCCGACAAAAAAGGGCATAAAAGCAGAGGGCTGGAAATTTTTTGCGTGTCATGTTTAGGAGGACAGGTGGTGACAAACGCTGGTGCTGGAAAGATGTGTCCAAAGTGTGTGTGTTCCCAGCAGATGGTGCTGCGCTGGTGGCCATGAGAGAGGGATGTGTCCAGGACTGACAGCTCCTCGTCCGCGTACCAGCCCTTCCCCAGCACTGTGTGAGACACAACTTGAGATGAAATGTTTATTGAGGGAAGGGGATCCCGAGGACCCTGGAAATTGCTATCATGCAGTATGGAAGTGGCCTGTTTACACATGTGCATAGGTGCTGCACAGTCTGAATTTCCCCTGGTGGCATCTTGTTATAGTGTTCATCTTTAGTTCATTTGCACTATTTGGCTTTATATTGTATTCCCTCAGGGTCTGCATAATTTGTATAAATACACAGCATACTTCTGGGGCTGGAAAGGATGTGCACTCCTATTTTGTTAGTCCTCTTAGATGGGCCAGGGCAGTGCTCCTATTTCATTCCTGATTGAAGAATTACAGAGCCCTTTGGGCAAGAAAGGAAAAGAAAAAATCTTTGACTCACTTCATACTCTGCTATTTTGGAGTGATTTGTAAATGTGAAAAGCACTTAGCAGTTAGGTAAGCAAAACTGCAATTTTCATATTTGTTTTATAAAAATCACATTTTTGCTGCTGTAACCACAAGCACTGTACTCAGAAATCGACACTAAAAAATGTGAGTTCACTAAGCTTGGGCTTGTGTTTCTCAAATAGGAAGACACTGGCAACAGTCAGAAATTATTTTGGTGTTGTCCTCTCATATGATGAGTTGCCTGTGACCCATGTAGTGACTAATAGGGGGCCAAGGTTCCCTTGCAGTGGGGAAGGGACCTCGAAAGTGACCTCATGGCTGATTCTTGTCACAGCCTTTGTCTAATAGTCTGAGCAGACAAACTTTTTAGGGCAGCCCCTTCTTATCATTGTCATCTTTGTGACTCCGCTCCTTGTGGGTCCCTTCCAACTCAGAATATTCTGTGAAATCTAAAAACATTTCATAGTGCTTCAGTGCTGTATTGTAAGTATGTGGGAGGAACAAAAAGTTTATGCAAATGCTGTGGATTACCCTGTGCTTTGAAGTACCACCTGACTTCTAACAACTGTATTGCAAAGGTCATAGTAACAATATACTAGAACCTCTAATGTAAGTTAGTAGTAATTTTTTAACCCTGGAGTCAAAAGACCTGATTATCAATGTTGAATGTAATCAGGTAGAAAGAGCACATAAGAAATCTTCACAAGCAACAAAACAAAGCAGCTTAATGTTGTTTCCCTTGCAAGACCACGGCCTTTTCATCACACTGACTGTACAGATACAGCAGGGCTTGCAGCATTTTCTTCCTTGCCTTTGTGATTATCACTAAGCAACTGGCCCCTCACTGTTTCTGTGCTCAGAACTGGTTTAGAGACATTTGCATCATTTCAAACTTTTTCTCTTTTAGAAACCATTTAACGAATTAATGGACTAAAAGGAAAGTGCCTTGGATGAGTGACATTTCTTTGTTAAGAATTAGAAATTACATTATCTTCTCTAGCCCTCTATGGAGAGAACATGAAAAGTGTCTCTGCTGCCCCCATAGCATCCTACTGCTGTAGAAATTTTGCAGGTTTGGAGAAGGTGAATTTTGAGGGTGCCTGCAAACAATGTAGCAAATGTATGGGCTTGCACCTAAGTGCCCCAGTCCAGCATTTGAGTAAATAATGTGTTGTCAATGCAATTCAGATGGTTTGCTACATTGCAGCACGAGATATTTCTATGCAGAGATCCAATTTGTATAATCTGTTTCCCTCTGAATATGAAATCTACTGCACTGCTTCTTGTAGGTCACTTCCTGGGAGAGTGTAGCCCTCTATAATGACAGAGGCTGAACTGGACTGGAAAGCAGCATCATAGAATCTTAGAGTATTAAGGGGTTGGAACAGACCTTAAAGATCATCTAGTCCCAACCCTGCCCGCCCCGCCATAGCAAAAAACCTCTCTGTCCCACTCCAACATCTGCACTGGAGACAGTGGGAGATCACACGTTAGCTGTGGGAGAAGTAATTTTTAGAGGTATGCCCAGATTTTCTTTCTACACAAGTAGTAGGAAATTATCTGAGAAACCTCATTGCTTGATACAGATGATTATGGCAAGCTAATTGCTTGTTCAAAATTCCCCCCATGATTAAAGTTTCAGAGAGCCTGATGACACAGTCATGGGACACTGCTTTTCTTTGAGATTAGTTGTCTTTCATTAAGGACTAGTTTTACAGCTTCTGGTATTGGATGTTCCATTTGAAGAAACCTCATTTTTTGAAGCAGATAAGAGCCATTCTGCTCTCTCCGTTGAGACTGTATGGGAGCTGAGCATACTATCTTGTGAAATGATATGAAAAATTCCATTTCTGGACTACAGGCATATTAGGAAATGCCCTTCCCACACTCTACAGAAACAGCAGGGAAAGCATGCTCCTGACTCAGACAATCGAAACTTTCATTGTAAGGCTAATGCTGATTTATTGCAGACTTCAGTGTGATTTTTTTCCCCCACCCACACGTACTCAGAATAGCTGCGTCTCTCCCCTTTCCCTCGTGCCATTCCCCGTGCGTGGCATACGCCGTGAACTAAGGTAACTGTGCTCATGCCTGGAGTCTCAAAACTTCCCCTTACAGCAGCTCAGCAAGCTACCATTTATTTTTAATTGCTCCCCACCGTGTAGGCCAATTAAGGATGAAGCCAGCAGGGCAAGGATCACTGGCAAAGCCTTTGAAGGGAGCAGACCCAGCATTTGCTTCGCCGGAAGGCTGCCATTCACACATTTGTGCAAGAATGCAAACAATTGGGCTCACTCAGTGGGATCAAGTGCTATCTAGTTCAGTCTGAACCACTTTATAGTGCAGATGGCAGTGCGAGTGGCAGCACCACTGAATATTATCCTCGGGGTTAGAAACTTTCCAAATGAGATTTCCATTCGTGACCCTCCCCGTTTCAGCACGAAACACCTGCTAAAGCAGCTTTAGGAAATGCCTCTTATTAGCAGCTTCTGTTTGAGCTCAGGTTTTCTTAGCCATCGGAGCTCAGCAGGTTTAAGAACTTGATATTTTGATAATAGGAAAGAGAAAATATTAGAGAGTAAGTGGGTACAGCCTCCGTGTTTCCTGCTACCTTGATTATTCCTTTAAATTCCTCTTTTGACACATTTATTTTTCCCAGCTTTTGAACCTCCCAGAAAATATGGTCACTTGGTATCCTAAAGAGCATGGTAATTTCCAGGAAATCCTGGATGGTGGGTTTGCTGAGTAGATTGGGATTAGCAACCCAGTATTTTAGATGGTTTGGGAAAGAAATGCATCTGCAAATTTGGTCATGAGTGTTGTGAGCAGTCTGTGCTTTCCTGCTTCTGCGGAAGAGATTTATGTCCAGCTTCACACAGAACTAGGAAAACCACCACGCACAAACCCAAAGGGCACTGAGCAAAGGTAGGGAACCAAAATGGAGGAAACTCTGTTTTACTCTGGGGAAGAGTTTCCAGGAGGGCTTGCTATTCCGTGCAATGGGCTTTTGCAAGCTGTCAGCTGAGGCTCACACATCCATCCAGGTTGTGTCTGCTCAGTGTTAGGGACAGACAGACACTGGGCTTGGCAGGGGTTTGGTGTCTCCTTATGTCTGAATGTACATCATGCAGGCAAATTTTAGCCAAAAGAAGCCAAAGTTCTGGTTTTGTTCTTGTGTTCCTTGCATGAGGAAGCTGCTGGTGTCTCCATGAGCTAGTCCCTTGGGAAGTCTCTCAGTTATCCCCTGGTTGAGATGGTGAAAGCAATGGGTGCAGCCAGAGTAAGACACTGAGCACCCCTGCTGTTTGTCTGCACATCTCAGGGATGCCAATTCCACAATTTCCAACCTTTAAAAATATATTTAATCTCTCTGGGTTTCACACTGGAGAGGAAGACCCTATATGAGAAATCTTAGATTATTAACAACTAGCCTTTTAAGAATCACTTAAAATTCTGGCCACAGCTCATATATATGCACAGGGGTCTCTTCTAGACAAAGACAGTCTTCAAAGTACTCATTAAACCTCTTACCTGGGCAATTGTTTAGTCATCTGTTTAGTCATCTGTCTGGGGAAGGCCTGTATGACTAAAAGGGCTGATGTCAGGTTTTAAATGCTACTCTTTATAAAGCAGCAATGGAGAATGATGCACCTGAATTGAGACTGCAATTCCGTGATGAGAAGGCATGTTTCATTTTACATGTATGGCATGTACCTGACTGTGCACATTATGGAAAATGGCCACTCCCTGGCTTGTCTTTAGATTGGATTTTCCCCACAGAAACTCCTGCAAATGTCTGAGACAGAAGGCCAGTGAGGCTTTGGCTATTCCCAGGTGCTTTCCACCTCCCTGGGTCCCTGCAGGACGTCTTCCCCCTCTGCTGTCTGAGCTGCTCCCACGGCCAGTGCAGCCAGTGCAGCCCAGCCAGTGGAAAAAATGAGGAATTTTCTAACCCATGTGGTGCCCCAGTAGCATCGGCTCTCTGCGATGCTGGGCTCTCACTGACACGGCTTCCTACGGAAACGTTGATGCTGCAGATGAGGGTACTGGCATGCCTCTAGGGCTGAAAAAGAAATGGAGCTAGTGGCATTACTTTTGTTCTGATCCTGGTTTATCTCTCCCTGTGTGACTGCTTTTTAAGATTTCCCTGCATGTAGACTTCTGGGGATACTGCAGCTTTCTGTGCCACATGAAGTCATTGTAAGGATTGATTACTGACGGCTGTTAAACATTGCTAAGGGTATTTTTGTTGGATTTACAATAAACGTATTTCAGCAGTAATGTAAAATTTAAATTAAATTGCATCCTTCATGATAACAAGAAAAGCACTGTTATTTTACGAGTTGTTCACATCTCTGATAGTTGTAACTTTGTCCTAATTTTAAAGAAAGCTAATAATTATTTAAAAATGTGTATGAAACAAATTGCTGCATTTGCAGTTTTTTTCCTTTAGATACCTGTAATGTTGCTATATTATAAAGATGGAAATTCTGAAACAATCTTTTCTGGAAAGAAACTCAGCTTCTTAAAACCATGTAAATAATAACTGAAAGGGGATGTATTTGTGCTTTCCTGATAATGGAGTAATATGATGCCTGTGTACATTTTAATCTGGCATTCAGTGATTGTACAGCAGGGTGATCTAATAGCCTTCAGATTTCAGAGCCTGGATTCTGCAGTATGTGCAAAATTGTTTTCAAAATGGTAGAGAATTGTAGGAAGGGAAGAGACAAAACTATTCAGTGTTAGACAAGGGTTTATCATTTTGATTGCCAGTAGCGTATGTTTTGTAAGTCAGAATATGACTGAGTGTCTATTTATATGGCTGTTATAGAAATATATGTGTGTGTATGTCTGGAATGTGATTTTCCAAAAGCAAGCTGGATGTGCACTTCTGTATGTAGTTAATCATTTGACTATGGTGCTTATATCATGAAAGCTCAACAATTGTATTCCAAACCCCCAAATATTATGATAGTTTGTCTTGTTTTCCCCGTGATTGATAAGTTCTTGGTTACACCAATACATCAAGACCACATTTATATACTAAAACAGCAGCTGTCATTTTAGAGGAAAACAAAAACACTAGATAAAAGTAAACTGCTAACTTATATTCATGAGCACATATCAGCATTTAATAAGACAGCATCCAGTTGAGACCAAAAGTCATATCCTGCCTTGTACTGACTATGTTATCTCAGTCTGGGGATTTGACTTGTTGTGTTTGCTTCCCATGTTTTTGTAGTTCAAAAGTCTTTGAAAGAAAACTTTTGTTCTGATTTTGTACTTAGATGAGAATCACATTTCAGTCACAGGGAGTAGCTGGGTCTGCAGTCATTGCATTAGTTTTAGGTACTTTTTGTGCCTGTGGTCTGGAAAGTGCTCTCTGGCTACTCCAGAACCTGAAAATGTGTTAAAACAGCTGAAATGAAAAGACAGAGAGTCAGCCTACCATGGCTGTCCGTGTTGCTAAAATGGCACGTAGAAAACATCGCAGGTGTTGGAGGCATTAGGTATTGCACCGATAGCGACTGAGTCATCGCTCACTGGGGAGGGAAGATGGTCACGGGAGTACAGGCAGGGATCTGCAGGGAGAGGGGATGATCAAGCCACAGGAAAGCAAGTCCAGGTGCAAAGAACAATCAGACTTTAGAAACAAGTGATGGGGAGAAAAGGAGGCTTTGGCTGAAGTTGTAAGCTGAGACCCCCAGGACCTGGGTTCAGTATTTGCTTTAGCTTGGACTCCCTGTGTCATGGTGGCTAAAACAAGGGCAGTGATTCTGTCTTTCTGTTGCCCATGTGCACCTGAGAAGCAGCAGTGTATCTGCTTGCAATACCAAATGTATGAGAAGTCATGTGTAGCTGCAAATACAGTTGAGTTGCCCCTCAAAACTTAAGATGATCATAATGTAGAAAGACTTCTAGTCAACAAGCTCCAAACACCTTAACAGAGTTCTTTGTTTAGAGATCCTTCTCTGGGAATTTTCTCATCAGGGTTCTAGCTAGTTCAAGCCTCTACCACTTTTTCCAGGAGCTGTCCCTTGTTTTCAAAACAGGGATTTGTCCTGTCTGGTCACAAATATTTGCCTTTCTGTTTTCATTTTATTTTAGCATATAGGCAACACCGACATTCAAGAAATGTGTGTGTTGTGTTGCTAGAGAGATTACTTTTCTTTCCCCTGATGACACCAATCACAGGACCAAACATGTTTCTAAACTCATGCTTGGGTTAGGAAGCTGCAAAAGCAGCACTGCAAAAGAGTTAGTATCAACCTAAACCTGTGTTGGCTCAAAAAACCCAGAGACAGTCTCTCACCTCTCTTTTACATCCACAGTGAGGGGAGAGAGCACAAAACTGGAATTACTGCATCTCAGCAAGTACATGGCAGAGCACAAATGAGGAAGTGTGTTTCAGATAGGAGCTGGACATCTAAATATTCAGTTTGTTTGAGATTTATTGATCTTTTATGGTCATACTGAGAAGCAGTCCTACAGCAGATGGTCAGTGGTACGCCACAAGATCAGTCCTATAAGACTTTTTTTTATCTGTGTATTTCAAATCTCCATTTTTATCACATAGACCCTAAAATTAGAAATGTCCTCTCAAAAATCATTATGCCCAAAATGTTCACAAAAATTACTTTTGCTAACAGTGGTGCATTTTATTCTCCTAGTGCAGCCCAGCGTCTATCTTATTAGCCCACATTTGCATTTGATGTAACTGCATGCCATGGATTTTGTCACCAATTATCATTCTTTTCAAGGGAGGATGTTTGTGATTTCAGCTGAAATATGCTAATTACTGAAAACCATCGACACGTGAAGAACTCAGTATTTCAGCGTACTCCCCATTCCAGCAAGAGCGGTGAATGTGAAATACCACCTGTCAGGCACTTGCAGCAGATACGGTGTACATTCTGCAGTGTCCTGTGGAGTAAGAGAGGTGTGGGAAATGAAACTGCCGGAGGATGCAATGCTGATGATTGTCTCTGCAATCTGCACATGGAGCAGCCCGGCAAGGTGGTGTGGCAGGAATTCCTCAGCTGAGTAGGAAAGGCAGCATCACAGCAAGCTGCTTTGCTTGGTAATGCTTCCTGTACCAAAGGAAAGAAAAGTTTGCAGGGGGATTTTTTTGTTTCTTTAAAAATCTATACTTGCAAACCAGTAACTTACACACAAGAATAACACCAAGGATTATTTTCAAAGTGCTTTAAAAAGATTGCAAGAGAAGGGGACTGCTGATTGTTCAAAGCCACGCAAAGCTGTTGCTGCCTATTCATTTCATTTCATTCATCCTAAATATCCAGTCGCAGTTTAATTCCTAGATGTACTGTATGCCCTTTCGTGGATAATCAGCCTAATTTGTCTTCAGCTGCAAGCAAGTGAACCAAGACTCATTTAGTTAAGCAAGCTAAGCAAAAACATTCTTTACCCACAGATGGGTAAGCCAGCCGATATCTTAGGATAAATAAAGGGAATTTTCTTTTCTTAGCTACTGTAAGGACTCCTATGGATAGAAGAATGACAAAACAGATTTTGTCCCTCTGTGGTTTTAATTAGTTAAACAGGGAAAGACTAATAGATCTCATCCTGGAATCTAGAATCTTAATTTGCAACATTGGACGTTGTTTTGACTTCAACTGGCACTTTTAACAAACAGACTTTTCACTGGAGGTTTTCAGAAAGACCGCATGTAATATTAGATGAGAGGTACTTAATTAATGTAGGAAAGTGCCAACAAACTATCAGCCAGCACCGACTTGTCTTGGATTTGAAATAAAAGGTATTTGCTCTGTGCTGCCTGCCTAGCAATTACCATTAAATGTGTGTGGATTTAGGCCAATTCTTAATGAAAAAGGGGCCAGCTCACAATAAATGTCACCCGTGTTGTCTTGGGCTATGCTGATAGTGTGGTGAATGAATCAAACAAAATGCAAACATTAATCTGGCTGACCCCAGGGCAACCAGTGGGAGGCAGAGCTATGACCCCCCTTATCCCTGTGCCCTGTCTGAGCGCACAAGGCAATAGCCAAATCTGCCTCTCACACCTCCCTCACAGAGAGAAAAAAGATTTGCAAAATAACTGCAGTAGGACTTCACATTGTCAAAAGAGAGTCTGGTGTACCCAGCGGAAAGTGCTGAAAATTGAAACCCATTTAATACTAGTGATCAATTTGAATATTAGCAGGATTGGCTACTAAGAGAACTGTACAACCATTTTTCAGCTATATCCTGACTGCATGCAGGTGAAAGCAGTCAGGGAGGGGAGAAAACTGTACCTTTTTATGCTTTGGGATTTTTTTGGTAGAGGAACAAGTTGAAAGTGTCTCAGCCCTGCATCTCAGTGTTGCATCCTCACAGGGTCAGAGAATAAGTGAGCATCAACAGCTCTTGCTGCTCATCTCCATTTTTCCGGGGAAAAATCCAGAAGATACAGGAGCAAGTGCCCTGTTCTCTATAATCGACAATGCAAGAGACATTTTTTGCATGTGCACATGTATTTTTCTAATGCCAGCACTGTGCAAAATGGATTTCAGCACTGCCTGGCACCAGATCTCTCCATGTCCTGCTGGTAGATGGAGCTTCTTCACCATTTCAAATTCCTTCAGGTCTTTCAGCAATTCTTGAAGCACCTGAAACCCAAAGCATGCCTCTGTATTGCTCCCTTTTGCAAACACTGGCTCATCCTGAAGCAGGTCAAGGTAATTACTTGGAAAATAAAAATCTGTTTAGAGAACTTGTTACTTCTTTAGGTTAGCCAGGCACAGCAGCCAAATGGGAATTATCCTCATAATCTTCAGATCAGAAGTGTGGCATACACTGCAGTTATCTGAGAAGGTATGATTATATTTTGCACTGGCTGCTCATCGGTGTAATCACGCCTTTAGTCTCACAGCCTCAGCTTTTCTGTGGTATTGGTGCTCAGCAAGCCTTTCTCTTCCAAACCAACTTCAGAGGCACTGAGGGAGCAACCTTTGGTACCCACCTGCAGCCCTGGTTGCCTCCCATTAATCCCTTCTGGCCCCCTGCCATTTGGATGAGCAAACTGCTGTTCCTTCTGTTATTACCTGTGGTTTTTTCCCCCTCCAAAAAGCAACCAAACTCGTAATAAATTGAATTACTTTTCTGGCTACCTGATTGTTTGTGTAATTGAAGGAAGTGGTTAATTTTTAAGCACAGTGGGTTATTCACAGCATTAAAATTAGTTTTGCTTTTGTTAGACCAGAGATCCATTTGCCGCTAACACAGTTGAGGCACAAACCAGTATTTAGATGAGAGATAAAAAATGCATTGATTGACCAAAACCTTCTGTGCCACTGAACACTGTGCAGTGATCTAACTAGCAATGAAACAAATAACTTATCACAGCATTGGAATTACGTGCACGTAATGGGAAATTCTCTTTTTTTTTTTTTTTTTGTACACAAAAGGACTTGATCACATGCCATTATTCAGAGAGTAGCTGAAATCTCTGCAGGCCTTTGCTCTGTAATCTAAAAAGCCCTTTGCTTTTTACTATCGTAGGCTTTGGCAGCTACAAGAAAATGCAAAATGATGGCTGTGCTTGTATCGATTATCATCCTAATTCTGCTCTCAGTGAAGTCCATCACAAACCTGCCACAGCCTCCCGTGGGAGTGAGTGCAGGCTGTGTATAATTGCAGTTACTTTAATACAAATTTACTGACTTGACACTTGAAATTCTGCATTCTTGCTGCAGTTATGCTGTGAGCAGCATTAAATTAACTGTCTCCCAGAAACAGACTGAGACCGCTCATGCCCATCTACGCTCCTGTATTGTGATGGAGAAATGACAACCCCTTGCCTGGAGTGGGTTCTCTACCAGCTCAGGGCTCTTTTCTGCTTCGCCTGGTCATCTATGAGATTCCTCCAATGTCTTTGTGATGGATGTGCTGCCCACTGGCAATTGCTCATTTTGATGCTCTACATGACATCTCTGCTTCATGTCTGGCTCCTTTTCTCCTTATCTATTTTATGACCTCTCTACCCATTCACTCCAAATTCCCTTTGTGGCCTACTTCTCCTGCTTGGTTTGCTCAGTTAGTGGCCCTGCACCTGGTTTTTCGGTCACAGGGAATGAACAGGTTCTGGCTTAATGTTTCCTTCTTCAGGTGGAGAAGAAAGTGACATCTTCAAATAGTTTTAAAGCTGTTCAGTGACTTTTATCAGTTCTTTTCATTGTCTGAACATAGTATGGCCATTTAGCTTTGCCAATAGGGCACCTTCGGTAATGTTTTTAATTCAGTCTGCACAAGAGGAGGTCACAAGGCTGTGGCTTTTTCCAGAGTCTATTGTAGATCTGTCGGTTGGGCAGAGCAACAGAAATTGAGCAGTTTCTAGCATCTCTTTAAGAGGTATGGTGTGAGGCTGCACAGCCCTGATGCTGTGTTGCACTGGGGAAGATTCACCTGCTCCCAGCTGCTCTGTAAGTGTATGCCTGGAGCAAAGCCTCTTGACAATAACCCTTGAATTACCTGCTTCTGCTGCAAGCCTGGGCAAGTTCAGGACTTTGATTTAAGCTTATATTAGACCCTAGGTGCCTCCATGCACCCACTTTTTGCATACAAGAATCAGCAACCTATGCAACTTAAAAACTGGCTGTTGGTTGTGGCCGCAGTTCACCAACTGTCTCAGTGCAATGTCCCGGTTCTGCAGAGAGCTGCTGAGGGAGGATGCAGAGCACTGTATCACAGCTGACTTGGTTTGCCCTTCAGAGAAATCTCTCTGCCCTAAGAAGAACTGAAATACTTCAAAGCATCATTTGTGAATGTTAATGTGAAGAATGCTGTGTACCCAGTGGGTACAGGCTTCCAAGTAATCCTTTAGAAAAGTCTGTCCTAAAAGTGGAGAAGTCTCAAATTTGTGTTTTAGTATCAGTCTTCCCTATTCCACTTATGACCTGTTGCAAATAAATACCTTAAAGACCTCCAGCTTGTCCTGGTTTCAGCAGGGATAGAGTTCATTTTCTTCTTAGTTGTTGGTACAGTGCTGTGCTTTGAATTCAATATGAGAATAATGTTGACAAAACACTGATGTTTTGGTTGTTGCTGAGTAGTGCTTTTTTCAAGTCAAGGACTTTTCAGTTCTCCATGCTCTGCCAGTGAGGAGGTGCACAAGAAGCTGGGAGGGAGCATAGCCAGGACAGCTGATCTGAACCAGCCAAAGAGATATTCCATAGCATACAATGTCATGTTCAGTATATAAACAGGAGAGTTTGTCAGGGGACTGGCTGGGCATCAGTCAGTGGGTGGTGAGCAATTACAGAGTGCATCACTTGTTTTTCCTCAGATTTATTTTTTTTCTCCTTTCATTACAATAATAGCAGCATCATCAGCAACAACAGTAATAATAATTATTATATTTTTTATTATTATTAGCATCATCATAATTCTTATGATGTTTTACTTTTTTCTATTATTAGTTATTTCAATTATTGCTATCTTGACCCATGAGTTTTTACTTTTTTACAATTCACCTCTCCATCCCACTGGGATGGGGGCATAAGCAGCTGCATGGTGCTTGATTACCATCTGAGGTTAAACTACAACACAGCTAAGTATCAGCAAGTTATGCCTAGCCCTGCAAAATCTTAGGGACTTCATGACTGCTTTGGAGGAGGACTGTGCAAGTCCAGCTGGTACAAGTGTTCAAAACTGTGATCCTGTGATTGGCCTCTGGTTCCCTGGGTCAAGTCTGTACCCCACAGGCTTGGTAGATGTAACCAAAGATGAGGACAGTTCATCTAGCTGATATTTCCATGGCCCACACGTGAATGGACCTGATCTCATACATCCCATCTCCAGTGGTCCTCTCCAGCGAAATTCTCTGTACTCTCACACCAATGCGATGTGGCTGTATTGTGGATAATTATTTTTTATTTTGCTAAGGAAGTGTATTGGAGCCAAGGTGATCACAGTGCCTCCTGGGAGCTTCCTGGGTGACTCGTGCAAAGATCAAGGCTTGGGAGGAGTTTAGAAATGGTACTTGCACAGAGACTTTGCTTCTCCACATCTTCTCCAGCCTGGGAACAAAGATCACTGAGTGGTTAGGCTGGAGACAACTCTGTAGTAGAGGGTGTGATAAAATCCAGTTTAAACAGAGAGAATACAGTGCATAAACCATTGCACAAACCATTTTTATCTTACAGTATCACAGAACAGGTAAGGTTGGAAAAGATCACTGAAGGTTATCCAGTCCAACCCCCCTGTTCAAGCATGTCAAGCACATGTCCTATGATCTCTCACAGAATGACAGAATTGTTAGAGTTGGAAGGGACCTCTGGAGACCATCAAGTCCAGCACCCCTAGATGATGATCTAGGATCAATTATCTTACAAAACTGAGCTTCCAACTTTGCAGATTCAGAGGCAGAGCTCCATGAACACCCAGAACACAGCTGGTTTGCACCCTGGACTGGTCCTGCCATGAGTTATGCCAGCACACAGACAGGCACTTCATGGTAGTCAGTGAAGACTAACCTAGAGGTGTCTTTTCCTTCCCATCCCTGTATTTTCCCTTTGCAGGTGATCAAATACACATATTCATTTGACAAGACACTCAAACCTGAGGGGTGAAAAGAGTTTTAGAGGGAGTACCAGCCTTACTGGGGCAAGTTACAGGCAGCTTCTGGACTGTAGCAGAGCCTTGGAGATGCAGGAGAGTTGTGAGCATGTTATAAGGCTCTGTTCCTGCAGACAACCAAGAAAAAAGGAGGGATGTGCACATGTACGTATGAAACTTGGTGGCTCCATGATCAGACTTGGGAGATTTTCATATGTGGCTGAGAAGCTGTACTGAATCCATCCATGCTTACATCTGTTGCAAATGAATGGCTGTATACAGCCCTTGGTGCAATATAAGCCCTGACGTTTTTTCCCCACCCATCATGGAATAAGATTAAGGGAGTAGCAGAACTCATCAGATGGAACAGTGTGGGAAGGGTCTGGCCACTGGCTGCCTGCACTAAGGAATGAGGTGAGGGTCCAGGGCCCCATATGAGTCCTACTTTCCGGTTTCTGTTCCACTGAGATGTCTACAAGCTCATAGTTGAGCTCTGTAGATGCTTCTGTGGTGGTTCAAGAAACAGCATGACTTATTCCTCTTTTAAAGTAGCCTACAGAACTCATTTTACCTCACAATTACACACAGACAAGAAATTTATTTGAGGGAACATACTGTAGGTTGCAAGTTTCCCCCCCCGCAAAGGAGTGTGCTTGAGGACCTGTGTCCCAGCCCTCTCCTTCCCAAAGCTCAGGCACCGATTTGCCCACGGAGGCTGAGACCAGAGTTACAGCTGATCATCTGTTCAGGATGGAAAAACTTTTTCTGACTGAGACTTTTGGATTTTGTTCAGCTGACAAACAGGAATTATTGGAAACTCATCTGCATTGCAAGTGTGCATTAAAATGCATGAGGCGTGTAAGGCTGGGGCTGGTGGAAGAAAAATGTGTGCAATTTGTGGAAACTGTGGATTGTTATGACTCCTGAATTGGCATATTTATATGCTTCATTGTTCTTAGATTTGGGATTTTCTGTTTGTCAAATCTAGTGTGTGTGACATACATATTATGACAGACTTTTTGTTGCTTTTCTTTCACAGAAGACCTTTCAGTGAAACCAAGGCCACAGCGTAGCAATCACCAGTGGGCAGTGGGTCAGATGACCCAAGAGAGATCCCATCCAGCCTGAATCCTTCTTTTGCAGAACACAGTTGCCAAACTAAGATATTCCTTGAGAGTTCATCGCACTACAAATCACAGTTAGGGAATGAATACAAATCCTATGTGATATCTTCAACTGAGACAGTATTTTAAATTCTCCTTTCTCTCTTGTCTAAAGGCAGATTAAGACAAGATTGAAGGCAAGATTAAGACCTGTTATGCACAGGATCAAAATGTGTTTTTTGAGGCATAACACAGATGTTTTTTGGTTGGGGGATCCCAAATGTTCTCCAGCAGAAGTGCTTTGAAAACGTAACATATGCAGACAATGTACTAAGTAACAGACAAGCGCATTTATCTTAGTCCCCTTTTGCAGGACACTTGGAGGAGCTTTATAGATCGTGATATAACTTCACTCTTGGAGGCAGAAAAATCACTGATGTTAAGAGAACAGATTTTAAACTCTTAACTGTGTTTTATATGCTGCTGTATGGGACCAAGAAGTCATAATATGCCATAGCATGTAAAAGTTATGTCACTGATTATACAAATTGTATTTCTTCCAGTCTCGCAAATATACCAGCAAAAGTTATGAGACTGTATCACAAGCTGGATATTGCCCCAGAAACATCATAGATACCGCTTTTCCATTAGATGTATTCCTCTCAGGGTGTAGATTTCCTGGATAAGGTTCTTTTCATCCTCAGAGTGATAGCAGCCTCACCATTACCTCCATGGGCTCACCACTGTTCAAATGTACCTGTTGCAAGTCACATGGGTCACTGTCATGACTCAAACCACAGGGTCATGACGTAGGTTACAGTGCACATCTCTAGTGCTAGACAGAGAATGAGCTTATTGGCAGCGTGAGCGAAGCATCAGTGGAAAAGAAAAAAGAAATTTACTATCTTGTAGTTCTTATTGTACAGGCAGCAGGACAAACTGCCAAAGGAGAGACTGATTGACCATTGCTGGTGCTGTCCAATGCTGGACACAGCAGTAGCCAGGATATGGCAGGTGTGTGGGAGCTGTGGATGGATGGGAAGAAGAAGGAGTCAGGGAAGTTCCTTTTGTTCAGAGCTGCTCTGAGTGAAAGGCCATAAAACTGGCATCTTCTGGCATGACAGAGGTGGTGACAGAAACACCTCATCTCTCCTGAGGGATAGTACAAAGGGAAGTTGTTTTGCTTCAGGTAAGAGCAAGCTATCCCTGAAAAACACAGGGAAACATTCACTATATTTTTAATGTTTATGTGGCACTTCTAAGCTGGAAATTGTTATGAGTGCTAAATATTTTGTTCCCTAATGTGTAAAACGGTGACTAATATTATTACATTCTGTCATACAAGAGCCCTTGGGATGAAAATTCAAAGAGACACAATAAATAACCATAAAAGGAAAAAAGAAAGAAGGAGAACAGAACCCCATTTCCCATTTCAGTGGAAATGTGCTGATTGACAGCAGGCTTACGGAGACAATTCTCCTCTCCACTTGGGCTGCAGAGCCCAGACGCCATGCAGGGAGAAGCAAGTAGCAAGAAAATGGGCCTGGCTGGCTGTTGCCTTGCAGAGCAGTTGTAGACAGGCATGGTCTGGCAGCAGGTACCCTCTGTCTGTGCAGAATCCATGGTTATGGACCCAACTCTTTTCCCCTCATCTATTTCAAACCAGCGAACATAAGCAGCCATGCCACCTGAGCCATACACTTCCAAGCTGTTAAAGCAAAGCTCTTGGGGGGTTTTTGAGAGTCCCTCAGCAGCTTTTCCTACAATAGCTGTGCTTCAAAATTGCCTACTGCCACTCACTCTTCTGATGTCTGCTGGACTCTGCCAGTGCTCTGCAGTCAGAGACACGGTCTTCTCTCCTCCTTTGCTGTGCCTGCATGCACTTTTTTTCCCCTTAGATTTTGCACTGTTTGTATGTGCTGTTGTCAAATGAAATCACTACAGGCTGGGGGAAGAGTGACTGGAAAGCAGCCCAGTGGAAAAGAATCCGGGCGTGCTGGTCGACAGCCGGCTGAACATGAGCCGGCAGTGTGCCCAGGTGGCCCAGAAGGCCAGTGGCATCCTGGCCTGTAGCAGAATTAGTGTGGCCAGCAGGACCAGGGCAGTGACTGTCCCTCTGTACTCAGCACTGGCGAGGCCACACCTCGAGTTCTGTGTTCAGTTCTGGGCCCCTCACTGCAAGAAAGACATTGAGGTGCTGGAGCAGGTGCAGAGAAGGGCAATGGAGCTGGTGAAGGGTCTGGAGCACATGTCCTATGAGGAGCAGCTGAGGGAGCTGGGGGTGTTTGGCCTGATAAAAAGGCAGCTCATGGAGACCTTACTACTCTAAACAACTACTCAAAAGGAGTTTGTAGCAAGGTGGGGGTCAGCCTCTTACTCCCAGGTAACCAGCAACAAGACAAGGAGAAATGGCCCCAAGCTGCAGCAGGGGAGATTCAGGTTGGAAATCAGCAAAAATTTCTTCACTGAAAGAGTGGTTAAGCATGGAATGGGCTGCCCAGGGCAGTGAAGTCACCATCCCTGGAAGTGTTCAGAAAACGGGTAGGTGTGGCACTTGGTGCTATGGTTTAGCTGACATGCTGCTGTTTGGTCTAAGGTTGGACTCGATCTTGGAGGTCTTTTCCAGCCTTAATGATTCTATAAATCTATGACTGATTTGGAATCAGTAATGGGGGCAAGTGGGATCCTGCCTGGATTGCTTGCTTGCTGGGTTGAGATGACCATCTTGGTGGCCAGGGAGGGGGGAATGGTGGTGGATGCCATTTGTCCTTACTTTAGCAGGGGTTTTGCCACAATAGCCCACTGTATCATTGTAGCCAAACTGGGGAGATGTGGTTAGGAGGTCATTTCTGGGGCTGGTACAGTTTAATGTTTCTACCAGTGAGCTGGGTAAGGGGACAACCCATGACAAATTCGTGATGGCACTTTGGCAGATATGAATCCTTGCAAGTTCTGCTTCAGTGATGGTCTTGACTTAGACACCTCATGCCACTGGTGATGCCTGACCAAAGCCCCAGACCGGTCACAGCCATGCATGTCCCTGCAGGTCCTGCAGGCCACTGCTGCTGGCTCTGCAGAGGGGCAGGGTGCTGGAAGGCAACGTCCAACCCAGAAAGAGAGAAAAAAGCCATGGGATTCTATCCCTAAACCCAGATATAATAATTGGAGCTTGATGAAATGTGCTGGGTGAGTGAGTTTTGTGTGTGGCTCTTTCTGGGGAGTAATTTTTTTCGTTTTCGCTTTTAATTAGCCAGGCTTAAATTAGCAGCATCTACTGTTGATATTCCTCCTTGAATAGCTAGAACACTTTCAATCAGGAGGCTTATTAATATGCAAAAAAGTGATTTGTTTTGATTTCAGTCTGGAAGGGGTTTTCCCCCCACAAGTTTCCATTTCAGTATCTTCTGTTCTAAATGAAGGTGAAATTGCTGTGTCGTGGCCATGTAAGAGAGCTTGGGTTATCTGGGGAAAAGGGAGAAGACTTGATGGAGAGTTTCAGAAATTCCCATCTCGGTTGGTTATTTGTTCTGCTGTATTTTACTACACTGAAACAACACCCTGCTGTGGGATAGCAGGAGACTCACTCAGACTGCTGTGCTCCCTCACAGCGTAATTAAAATGAACATCATATAACTTCTTTTGCTTCCCAAAGGCACTTGGACTCTTCTCTGCTACGTCCTCCCCTCTCAACCTACAGTTTTGGATGGGAGGAAGGTCGTTTTACTCTATAATTCCTGAATCCCTTCACCAGTATGTTTGCAGCACTATATTCATACTGCAGATGACTGATGCTGACCTGTGCATAGACTGATGACCCCAGCAAGCCTCACACATGGTGGAGGGTTTCAATGGCTCTTGCTAAGAATGTCAGGTCCAAGGTCCACTTCCTTGCTATTAAGTTTTTGGACTGAAGTGGCAGCAAACTTAATTTGTTTACTCCTCTAATCTGGAAGTCTTCAGAGTCTCCAGGCATTAGGATTGAAACCTTGCAGTGGGGTGGTGGCCCTTTGTCAGCCTCTCTGTAGGCACTGTCCCTGTCTGTAGCACAGCATTTAAACACTATGGGGTCTTTAAATCCATTTCTGTGAGACACCAAGAAGGGGATGGTCAGGGCTTTTTATTATTACTTGTGCAAGTCCTTGTAAAACCCTGCTGTGGGTCATAACCCTGCTGTGTTGTGTGTGATGCATATACAGAGAAAGCTGGGTCAATTTTGAAAGGAAATCTGAAAGGGGACAAATTTCTTGGCCTTTTAAGCCCCCTTAGCACAGTGTAGGAGTGGCAGGGGGAGAGAGCCATGCCTGCCCACCCTGCTCCCTTGTGGAAGAGACGTGGGACACCCACATCCTTGCCACTGCACTGCTGGGGAAGGCCAGTGTCAGCAAATGTTTTGCTCTCCTCCACTTAATGCTTATTTTTGTCAGAAAAATGTAATTTAGAAATTGCTTGGATTTGTATTTCTGTCTGAGAAAATCCCAGAGTTTGTCACTGTTATTTTGGGCTATATTCAATAACAGTGTCTGACTTTTTCTATTAAACTATTTCCAAATATGGATTTTTTCTTCTATGAACATGTGGGGAGAAGTAATGTTTTTTCTTGACCAAATGTAATTACGAGAGTTGTGGACACCAGTCATGTGCTTAAATTCAAAGAGATCTTCAGATGTAGATTAAACTGATTTGTCATGGGTTTAAATCAAGCAGATTGTGAAAAGCAGTGATTTACACAGGGCAAATCTAGTCTGGCACTATTTGCCTTAAGATGGCTGTGTAATTACAAGTGTTGAGTAACAAAATGTTTCCTGATGTTCATAACACTTCCCCAGCCAGGTACACCTCCCAGGTGGAGATGTGGGGCTACAAACTGAAGATGAGAAAAGAGGTTACCCCCTAATAGATTTAGAAGAGAGCCCTAGCACAGGGTAAAGTCCCTGTGCTCACCAAGCAAGAGGTAATGCCTTCAGATGGGGGCCTGCCTGCAAGGCAGAGAAATGGGGTTTTGAGTAACTTGGAGACAGGACTGATGGGGCAGACTGATGG
>JAWWEV010000083.1:40895182-40920817 GCA_035583235.1 Hafferia zeledoni
GATGGGGGCCTGCCTGCAAGGCAGAGAAATGGGGTTTTGAGTAACTTGGAGACAGGACTGATGGGGCAGACTGATGGACAGACAGATGGACAGAGGCTGTGGGTTCACTGAATAGAAAGCATGCCAGGGTGCTACAGCCCTGGCTCTTGTCTGTGCCCAGGGACCACTTAATATTCAAAAAGCCTGTGAATAAAGGGACTTGGATTTCCCAAATATTGCCTTCAAAAGCAAGAGTCTTGTGATTGACAGCATAACAGCAATGCCTCTGAGTGACATTTGCTTTGGTGGGTTGGAAGGGCACACTTCTGATGTGTGTTTTCAGTGTGCCTTTCTTCAACTGGAATTTCTCCTGACTCCAGGGAACTGGAGCTCTGTATGTCTCTGGAAATTAAAACAAAAACTGGCTTCAGTGGTATTTCCTGAAATGCGTTTTCATCTCATTGAGTCTGTCCTAACAGCAGCCCCAAAGCATCCAAGATTTCATTTTCATCTAGCAGTGATCAAAAGCAACATCAGCAAGGAATAAACAGACAAAGCCATGCTGCGGGGATATTAATTCACATGACAAGGCAGGGCAGTTTGCTTTATTTAAAAAGAAAACTCGTGAGGGTTTTCTTGGCCACTATTTCAGTCACTATAAACATCTGTATTTTGCAATCTCGTGTTTTTCTGGGTCTTTGAGGGAGTAAGTCTTCAGCTCCCATGAATGAAGCTGCAGCCCTGGTGAAGGTGCCTGAATGTGTGACGTGCCTGGGACACAGGCAGCCAAGGACAGGGGTTGAGCAGGAAGCTCAGCTGCACCGTGATGGAGGCCTTGGTGTTAATGCTATTTGGCCATTGGGAATCTGCTTTCTCATTCTGGCAGGGACAGGGAGACTTTCTTTGTCAATGTCTCCCTTCTCCCTGGCACAAGTTGAACTCTTTCATTTATAAAGGAAAAAACTCAACCCCAACCAGGTGAGCTGACTTTTACACAGGTTAAAACAAGCCAATTCCACCCAAAGCTGCCAAGGATGGAGCCACCTGTGCAGTCCAGAGTGTGTAAATCTCACTGTGGCTGCGCTGGCCCTGGGGCACGCATGACCTCCCACTGCAGGCAGCTGCCTGCACGTCCACCACTGCAGAAGGGGGATGGATTTCTGGGCTCCTTTTGCCTGACAGCAGACACTTCTCCCCCATGACAGGATGAGTGATGCTGTTCCCTCTGCATGTGCTGTGGGAGCAGTCACTAGCTCCGTTTCCCTTACCTTGTCATTAAGCAGCAAAGACATTGCCATTTTGAATTCAAGCCTTGAAGACAACATGATTTCAATTTGACTGATAAAACTAGAAGGGCTTTTACAGCAACCCAGCTGCCAGAATGCAATTCAATACTTCTGGGCTTAAGCTAGGGAAAAGTGGAAAGAGATCAAAAACCATTCCTGGAGGAAAAGAGCTGCTGGTTCTCACCAGAGACTTAGCACATGCTGCAGCTGACATGGGAGATGCTGCCATTGTGTGATGGGTCTCTCTGGAGGTCCCCACAGTCAAACAATAACGGAAGTTTATTTGGAACAATAAAATAGCGAACTATATATGTTGAAATCTGGTGAAGGGAGAGGTTATGGAGTGCAGGAATACTTTCCCTGACAACATCCCGTGGATGTGCAGTATTTTTGAGGGCATGTGTGGATTTTTACTATCTAAGAGTCTTCTGCAGCATATCTCCAGAGTTGGGGTATGTGCTGGCCCACATGGCTGTTACTATGGAAACCATTATTTTAACATACTAAAAAATTAGTCATCTAAACCCCCTAGAAGAGGCTAAAGCCTTTTGCCATTTGGTAAGGAATAGGGCTGTAGGGTGTATGGGGAGAGTAGCTTCTTTTCCAGAAGACTGTCCTGCTCTTTATCAGCTGAGGAAGGTGGGCACCTACTCCTGTTTAGCCATCAGGAAGGCTCTGGGGAGGGGAGCAGTGTGGTGGCTGCTCATCACTACCCCCTCCTGCAGAAATGCCTCAGCAGAGTGAGGTAAAACCAGCACAAAGTGCTGCCTCCTCCACCAGATCTGGTGTCTGCAGCAGTGAAATTCAGCCAGAACTTGGGAAATTAAATGCAGTTTGCAGAATTAGAAGCTACTTCAGTCTATGCTGGCTATTTACATGGAGAAGCTGCTGGATTTCCTGAAGAGCCCAGGGATACATGTGCTACCACAGCTACACATCCCAAACAGCAAGGACACCAGAGCAGAAAGAGTTCAAGGCATCAGACCCCTATTCAGTGGAAGGAATTAAGGTTTAGTCATCTTAATAACCACTTCACTAAGGGCATATGGGGGGCAATGTATTTGGATGTTGAGGTTTTGACATATGCCAGAATTCTCTAAAATTGGACTTTTCTTCCCAAATGGCCAAAATTTTTAGCTTAATTGTGGAGATGTCACGCACTCAAAATATTAATATAGACTTCAGATCTCTTCTCAGTTCTGCTTTTTTTGTGCTGTCTCAGACTAGAAATGAACTAGCTCATCCCAAGCCCGTGCCCCAGACTCTGCAGACAGTGCAGCAGCAGGTATAAAGCTGCAATGACACAGGTGTGGGCACCTGGTCTCAGCCTTCCTCTTGGCAATTACACCGTGTCCCTGGGAGTACAGGAGTTTTCCTGGCATGAAGTGGGTCTCAGAGTGCAGCTGGCTGGATTGCTTTGCACATCTTTTTAAAAATGGTCTCCGTGGCAGCAAGAGCTGTGTACATTAAGCTTGCATGCGTGGGCAGCGCTTTCCTGCTAATGCATGGCTGGAGAACTAGGTCTAATCAAATGCAATGTAAAAACTCATTTATTGAGGCATAGGTAGTTAGTCTCCTTAAAGACGAGAGGCATCGGTTTATCAAAGAAACATGATAATTTTTGGAATTTCTTATATACAAAAAGAAAAGTAGTATGACACAGCAAAGTCTGCTGCTTTTAAGTAGGGAGAATCTCCCTAGAGGATGGGTTATAAAACTTCTCTGAGTAGTTTATGCATTTCTTCAGAGACTGCTTGCTCTCTCCTGTTGTTTATATTAACCTTTGAGTGAAAGTTATTTAGCACTACTTTGTGATTTTTATGCTCTTTGTGGTGCCACTTCACTGCTAACGGGGATGTTTCAGCCCCTTTTATGTGCACATTTGAGGCCTGACTATATACTGGAAGGACTTTTCTGAAAAAATCTATCTGATCTATCTAATATAACCATCTAACATACTGTATTTAAAATGGTACCTGTGAATAAGCCTCTTTTCTTCCTCCTTAGTGTCACCTCACTGTTTCTTTATTTGCTCCCTCCTGTTGTGAAGCTTTTATAGCACTGGAAAAGCCTGACTCAGGTTTGTGGGTACCAAAATTCAGCCCCACCTACTGTTCGCTTTGCAATGCTGCCTGAAATATCATTTTAATTTCACATTAGTTGTTTGCCAAAGAGAAAGCCCAATTAAGGAGATGAAGAGGAATCCTGTAATGGTACTTTTCATGAGGAACATCACAGTAACAAAGCAGGGTGCATGCGAACACAGAAAGTACGAGATGCTGAGCCCTACTGTGCCTGTCAGCTTGGCTTTTGCATGCAGGGGAAAAGAGAACAAAATTTACAACGATGCTCCTCTCTGGAGTGGTACATGAGCTGCTGGCAAGCCCGAGAAGGAAACAAAAAACCTATTCAAAACAATTGAAGAACACTGTGGATGCGCTGAGAAAACAAACCCATCAAGTTTATATTTTAAAGGGTTCAAGGGTGAAATTAAGTATTATTTGCTTAAATATAAACCCCACTTTCGGAATAACAACCCCATAAAACAAAATCTCACAAGAGACTATAGCCCAGCACTTCAGCTTTAATAGACTTTGCTCTTTTTTTCCCAATTGCTGAGCACAGTGTTTTATAAGGTTATAAAAACCCTATCAAAAATTCTAATGTGGTATTTTTCAGGGGTAAACTTCCATTTTTTACAATAGTAAGCAAGTAGGAGAAAGGATCTGGAAGGCACCACAAAACTCTCCAGGTGTACTCACAGACTCCAGGGGCCTCTTGTTTTGAGGGTTGTCCAGAAATCTGGTGAGCACCTATTTTTTCAGCTCAGCAGCCAGACAGAACTAGAGTTGACATGAAGACCAACTGTAGGCACTTATTTAAGAATAACATTAAAAACAAATATAAGGCCTATTATTTTGTGCATTCACTTTTTGCTGCAGCACGTGCCAGCTGCTGAAGGGAGCAAACAGAAATCGCTTCCATCACCTAAAACTGACAGTTGGCAATTCAACCTGCAATCCACCTCATAAGATGACATGATGAGGCTTCTTAATGACATGAAGGAGTGCCTGATTTTCAGTAGCAGTGCTACATTATGGCATGCATTAATTTGCTAGGAAATCACTTTATAAGAGCATAAAGTGTGATATATTTAAGTTATATACTACAATAAATACCCCAAAGATACCTCTGAAGTGTGATGTTTCCAGGAAATTCGTAAACAAAGGGAGCTGAAAATGGCCTGTCTCCACATACCATACTTGGAGCATTATGGAGATAGTCTATCAGGTCACCCAGCAGTGGATATTAAGCTATTTCAAATGTTATGTGTATTTACTGACAGAAACTGAAAAGGTCAATTGTGGCTCACAATAAAAGATGAGACAGTGTTTAGTTCCATAAATGAATAGCTGCACATGTAAATCAGAGTGTATGTGTGAGCAAGGGTTATTGGAGCTGTTTCCTTGATGCCTCCTGTTTCTAAAGAATTGTGTGTATTAGCCCATGAAACAAACTCTGAAGTTAAAAGTTGCAAGCTTTAAAACAAAGTTATAACAATGAGATTACCACACAGACCATAGCACTTGTGTTAGCAGAGAATAAGTTTAATAAAACAGACTTCTTGCATGTTGGATTCACAAATTCATACTCCTCCTTGCCATAGTGCCTGAACTAGAAATGTGGCCTTGCTTTTCCTCTCACCAATGACAGAGAGCCACTGCTAGCCTGCATCGACAGGTTGCCCTCCCCTCATGTACGAGTGATCCTCCCATACACATCTTATGTTGTTCATGGTATTGGTTCTGGACATTTTGCTATTACAGGAATTAAGGGTTTCTGTAGGAAAGCCCACCTGCACAGAAAGACCAGGATGGGTCCAAGGAAACCACCATTGTCTCCTTTCATTTGCATTTCCAGGCTGTCCCATACTATTTCTGGTCTTGTGCATATCCTGACTCTCATCTTTCTCCCAGCCAGCAATCATACATCCAAGAAGGAATTTAAATCATTTTTACTGCTATCTTCAATCAGATGAGTTAGGATAACAAAGAAGACTTTCAAAAATACCTTCATTGGTTCTATGTTACCCAAATTGTTTGCCCTCTGCATTTCTCCACTCTTTGCTTTAGACATATCTAGAGGTTTATATGATATAAGAAAACAGCCAGCCACACCTGAGAGCATATAGCCATCTTGGGCAGTGGGAGGAAGGGAAAACCCACCAAAGAAACCTGAATCTGAGTCCAAGAGCAGACAGTTGTTTTCTGAGATCAAAACGGAACAGCATTTCAGTTTGACTTCAGGGATTGTATAGGGCCATCAGCTTTGTGCCAACCTCCATGTACATGACTCAGTTTTGGGTGAAAAGCACCGTTCTGTGACCCGCTCCCCTCAAACTAACATCACACCGGTGTTGTGGTACAAAGGAGGAGGCAGAGAAGAGCTGAAATTACAGATCTGAAATGCATGGCATATCGTACAGGGCCACTCAGTTTGAGTGTGCTTCGCTGTCCCTCTGTACCTGGTAATTTAGGAGGCACTGCTTAAGCAATGTTTCCATTATTTTAAGGACAGCAGTTGTTGGTACCACTTCTGGATGACCCTGCTCTTTATTTTTTCACTCGTCACAACACACTTAGGGCTGTTTTAGTGTCAATACCAAGGGCCCCAACTTCTTTCCTGGTACATACAGCATCTTTTACAGAGAATGTGTGATCAGGTATTGAGAGAGGGAAGGGATCAGAACAAGTCACAGGCACGAACCACAGACGCAACTGTTAGGGAGAACCACACATGGAGCATGCAGAGGCTTTTTTTTTATTTTACAGTTTGCCACAGCTTAGTAGAAGCTCCCCGTTCCTTAACATTCAGATGGCATTGAAGGGGCAGTGACCATGTTGCTGGCAGAGCTGCCCTGTGCCTGCTGAAGCACTGCTCTGCACTGCACAGTGAGGCAGGGTCTCGGGGCCAGACCCACACAGATATTTAGGGGCCTAACTTCTATTTCAGACTTCAGTGGGAGGCTGGTGCCTAAATAGGAGTTGAGCACCTGATTACCTTTGCAGGTCTGGGCTTGGGTGGAGGCAGCCAGGAGGTGCTTCACTTCCCCTGCCTGCCCACAGGAACTGCAGCTCCTCTCCAGCCAGTGGTCGAACCGTGGTGCGGTGCAACCCTGGTGTTGTGAAGTAGCCGTTCTCCAACTGGTGACGGCCTGATTCACAACACCAGCTGCTGCACGGCACCTGAGGGGGCCCCCTGGCCAGGCTTCCTGCTGCTGGGCTCCTCTGTGCTCTGTGCTCTGTTCTTCTCCTCCATGGTCCATCTCCCACACCACCATATGCTGGAAAGCAAAGTGACAGGATTAGGTCCATCAATCCCACAAGTTATATACCCCTGCCTGTTTAAAATACAAACATGTGAAGCATGTGTGTCTCCAAGGCAAAAAAACCTGGCAAACTTGCTCAGCACTCAAGATCTAAGGCTTCGCAGAGGTGTCTGCTGCAGTGTGATGCTGGAAACGTGTACAGCTGCACTCCTGCAACTCATACCCTGTGCTCATCTCCTGAGGGCTGGAGGCTGGCAGGCGGGGGAAGCAACCTAGAAACTCAGCCAAGCCCTCAGAGACATGGGAGAAACAGGCTGCTTTTTCACAGATTTCAGGATGTTGTCAAAAGGAGAGCAGCGCCCCAGGGACTGCCTGGCTTCCTGAGTGCACCATGGCCATGAACTCTCATACCTGCACCTTGTCTGCTCCTCTGAGGTGGCTGAGACACCAGCACACGTGTGGCCCATCCCCAGAAGCTGCCCAGCATATTGCCATTTGGGAAGGTGCCCGCACCCCACAAAGTCCTGCTGCAACCCATGAATGAACCATCCCCTTGCTCCCCTCCAAGGCACCCATCCCTCAGGAGCTCTCAGAACCTGAGGGACACAATCTGCTGATGACCAGGAAAAGTGATCTTTTAAAATCACAAAGGGAGTAATGGATTCTGGGACTCAAGGGAAAAGAAATCTCCTTTGCCTGTGCAGGGCTGACGCTGGGGAGCATGCCAACCACTGCAGCCTGCACACAGTGTGTCTCTCAGGCATCACGAGAGCTCAGGCTTACAATGCTGCAGCTCTACAGGAATGGCCTTGGGGAGAGCATGAGTCCAGGTGATCCTGAAGATTTTCAAGAAAACAAAAAAGGTGGAAACAGACATGTGCTTCTTCCTGATTCTCCTTAAAATGTTGCACCAGCGGTACAATGACTTGCTTGTCACGGCTGGATCATTCTTAAGGGTTTACCAACAATTCCTTATTGGGTTAATTCATCTAGGCACACATGAAAAATTAGCATATAATAAACTTGATCTTGTATATTACCTTCCTCAGCAACCAAAATGCAAAAGGAGGCAGAGTTTCTGTGAATCAGTTCAGGACTATCCCTGGAATGAGGACTTATTGCAGGAGTCCTTAAGCAAATTGGATAGAAAGAAAGTGGTATGCAGTCTAGCACACCTCCAGGGAGAAAGCGCTGTTTTTAAATAGTTCTCCTGAAATAGGCTGGATTTGGAGACAAAACTTCTAGCCCTGCTGATAAAGGAAGTGTCCCCCCATCCATGCCCACTGCCCAATTTAATCCAAGGGAAACTTCATGCCTTGCTTTTCCCCTGCAAAGCAGGGAGATGTCATCATGTATAGTCTCTGGGCAGAAAAGAGAGTAACATATGCACATATGCACTAACAGAAAATATGCCAGAGACAGGCTATGCAATTTAGCTGCTGTAGGAAATGGAACTAAATTTCCTGACACCTGTGCATGTGTGCACACTCATAAGGTCTCAGTCATGTTGCACTAACAGAACTTTTATTTAAAGAGCAGTTTCTGGAATTTTAACACGTTGAAGAAAAAAAGTATTTATTTTTTATGTGGAACTATTATTCAGCCCTCAACCCTGAAAGCAAAAACCCGAAAGCTGAACGTGTGTTATGGCTGGTGCTGATCAATGGTGACACGCTAATGCTTGATAAAGGTGAATTGTCTCCTCTGAGCAGATCTTTCACCACGTGCAGTGACACCAAGCACACTTGACGAAGTACACTGTGTCACACACACAGTAATGCCAAATACTTTTTGTACATTCTCTGTTCTCTGGGAGCACTAAAGTCTGCCACTAGTACCGTGGGTGGGAAAAGAGAAACAAATGATAAGAGCCTTTTTCAAAGTTGTTGAAATCCTTCTGAATCCTTTCATGCAATCTGTGCTGAAGTAGATCAGACTACTTAAAAAGACCAGGCTACTATATATGCATTGCTTGTTGCCTGGAAGAAGCAAATTTAGAAGTATTTTCAAAGAAAAATAAGTATTATAACTCATACAAGTGAGACATGAACACTTAAACTACTTTCTCTCCCTTTAACGCACCAGAGATGGAGGCTGGTTTTCTGCTTCTTTACTCACTCAGTCGAATAGTCGAGTGCAGTCTTAGTGTACATCTCAGCTTTTAAAATTTTAATATTCTCCCATTTCTACTTAATACAATTTTATTTGATCATCTACTGGCATTAGCTTTCACTTTTTTTGATGCTACATGACTTGAGAGCATTTTTATGATTTCAGCTAGGTTGCACATAGGTAACTGTAGAATCTCCTAAAGAGCTGAGTAACAAGCAGTGAGGGAATGGCATGGTCTAGAAGACCTGAGAAAAACCACCAAAACAAAATATTTACTTTAGGGTAACACTAGTTCATTAGGAAAAGAAATTCAACTCTTATAAATAGGAAAATAAACATTTCAGTTTTGGGGAGAAAAATCCACCAACACACACCCAGTAACACAGATAATCCTGCCTAGGAATTAGCATTTTTGTGTGTGTGTGTATATATATATATGTATATGTATAGTTAGAAACAGGGAAGAGTAACAAGAAGCCATGCCAGCAAGCTGGTTTTTGTATGCCGAGTTCCAGGCCGTGAGCAGGACTCGGGTGCAGGGTCAGCACCAGACCTGGGACATCCACTGCAACTCCACCCCACAAGGTTATTACTGCCCTTAATATCCCATGCAAATAGATTTTCTTGCTTTGGTCACAGCAGTCTATTAATTCAGCCCTCTTGTCTGGTACATCTTTATCCTCTGCAGGTTAATCCTGCCAAATTCCCTTGCTGTAGTACATGTCACACAGCATATAATATCCAACAATGCAATTTTGCTAATCCTGTTTTATCAGCTTTGTTGCCCTGTCTGGTCAATCCAATAGCGAAAAACCACACACAAGGTTTCTGCCAAGATCTCCCTCTCTTCTGCCCCTCTCCCACTACTTTTGTATGGTTTCAATTAAATAGTTTGAGAGCAGAACATAGCATTTGGATATCCGCCAATGTCCTTCAGAAGCAGAATGTCAAGGCACTTAATTATATAGGTCTCCCAATTCTTTCAGGCGCCCCACCTACCCAGTCAGCTGAATTTACTAAATGCAAGTGTAAAAAATCAGCTCAAATCCCTTTTTAAAACACTCCCCATACATTAAGGACTTGAAGATAGCTGAATAGCGACATATTTATCGCCCATTATCTTACCCAAGATTAAACAAGTGAGTAAAGACTGTCTCATTAACAGTTCTTTGTTGTCTTGTTTACTGTTTAGTGGACTCATTAACATTAATTATTAGAAGAGGAACATCAATTATTGCAATAACCTTTGTGAAGCCAAGCAAACTGACTGCTAAACAGCAAACGAATCCACTTTTACCAGGCAGGATTTGCATGGACAGAAAGAAGAAAAAGAAAAAACCCCATAAAATCCTCCACATCACTCTGAAGCACGAGAGATGCAGTGTCGCTTGTTAAGTCTGGCATCAGCAGCACGTCCTGCTCAAGACCTCTAGACAGAGAATAAAAGGGTGAGTAAATTCTGATCTTAACTCCACAAGACTTGCTTACCCAGCTCTAAGTGGCGAGATGTGAACAAAGGGATTCCTGCTTCCTCTGGCGCTCGCCAGGCTGTATTTATTACACTAATTATTTGAACGCAGGGAACAGCCCTTTCTCTCCCCCGTCATCAGTGCAGTGCATATGCTTGTATAAATATAACGCAGACTGCAGCATCGATTTCAGGATTCTCCGTCAACGCGCTGCTAGGGCTGACTGTTTCGCTGCCTCAGGTGAAGGGCATTCTTACAGTTACTAGATATTATAGCTCGGGCTTTCCTCTTCTCCTCCTCCCTTTCCCTCTCCCTCCGATTTCTTTTGGGAAAACCAATCCCAGGTGGAGATCTCCTCTGCCTGAGCAGAGATTCAACGTTGTAGCAGTATTTTAAACACACCATATATTTCAGCAGCTCTGGCAGGAGTTAAATACCAGCAGTAGCACAGCCATTATTTAAAATACTGTGAGGAAGAAAGCTGAGTCACTAAGCTGGATCTGTCACCTCTGACACTGTTTCTCAGCCTTAATGCAAGTGCTAGTCTGTGCCTAAGAACGAAATGAACCTTTTCAGAAGGATCCTGAGCCAAATCCAGGGATTGTAAGATTATATTTATATACAAACAGAAACAAGGGCAGATAAGTGCTGCAGTTTTTGCAGATGCTTCTGCAGTTACACGCAGTGAACAAATATGCAGATAGCTCCTTAAACCAGCTAGGTTTTAAAGAACAGACCTTGGCAATTTCTGAACAGCTTGCCCTGCGATGGCAGCCCTATGTTTGGCATCACCAGGACCCTTCCTCCTCACCCCCTGGCTCCACCAGTGTGGTTCACCAACACCGTCCCCTTGCTGCCCCTTGTAGTACTGGGCTGTGTCTGGTTCTCCCCACTAATTAAAATGTGAAACAATTAAGCTGTGTGCTAAATGAGTGACTCTGGCCCTACAACCTCCTAGCCAGAGGGAGGTCCGCAGGGACGGCATGGCGTGTTACCTCGGCATGAATTTGTGCTGACAGGACAGTCCATCCGTCTTCACATCTTTGGACAGCTGTGCTTACCTAGCAGAATGTAAACATCTCTGAACTTTGCTTACTGGATAAAAGGAAGCATTAGTTTCCTATTGCATTTCCTCCTACAAGATCAATCATACACATGGGCAAGACACAGCATCCCTATGTTTGTAATTAATCTCCTAAAGGAAGAACATCTCCTCTCCATCGGTTGCTGTATTTATACGCAGCCTTCTTGCAAGGGAGGGAGTAGAAGAAAATAAAAGCCAGTAGCAGAATAATAATCAGCTGATTTCATAATAAATGCTGATATGTGCTATATATGCACAGCAAGATGCTTTTTTCTGTGAGATGATTCTCTGCTGTAAAAATCACCTTGTAATCAATGTTGGTCATTAACATTGGGGACTGCAGGATTGCTTTTAGATGTCCTGATAGCAGGACTGTTTTATCATGACAAAATGATGTTTTCACCAAAACAATACATGTGTACTTCAAAATAATCTTCCAGATGCTTTACTGTCTCTTGCTAAGTGTTATCAATTGCAGATAACCAAACTGAACATCACATGGTCTGTATACTGCCGGTTTGCCCGTAGGAGGCTCCTTCCCACCAACACATCTGGTCACAAAGGATGCCATGCCTCCTTCACACTTGCCTTATTGTGTATGGGAATGTTGAAAATCCAGACTAAGGAAGTATTCATTAAAAAACCAACAACCCCCCACACCACAACCAACTAGATCCTCTTCATCATTAAGATTAATTTCTTGTCCTCTCAGAGAAAGAAGTGTATGCAAAGTTGCTGCCCTTCTGAGGCTGACCAAGACTCAAATTAGTGGGCAGCAGGAATCAAACACAAAGTGTTAAAAAAACACCAAAAACCAGAAAGCAAGTGGTGCTCAGCAGTTCCAAGGACCCAGACCTGCCTCTCACTACTGCTTTAGATCTGTTTCATTACACAAAGTGCATTGAGCCCACTGACATTTACATTGGGCCAGCATATTCTTTATAATAAGAAAATAAATAGTCTCGGAGACATGTTCAGGTGAAATGTACACTTCTGATAGGCACCATACTCGTCTAGGGTGTCACTGCCCATTTTGATTTAAAGGAATATTATCAAGATTTGCTTGCTGAATGCAATATTGAGACAAGTCAGAGCCTTTCCCCCATTATGCAAAACAGCAGCAGGACAGAGTTTATTCTGTGGTACTTCACACAACCTGCTTCACAGGTCTAATGCTTATATAATCCAATATTCAGAAATATTGGACTGTATATGTCTGAGAGGAGAAAAAAAACATCTGTATATTTTAGGAAACTGATTTACAAAAATGGAGAACAGAGCCAGTATAATAGCACTTTAAAACAAAATGCAGGTGTGGTATATCTACCTGACTGCCAGCACTACAGTCTCAACTGCATCTGTGCAGACCTGGAAACATCCTTCTGCCCACCAGCATCAAGTTGCATTAAGTAAGAATGTCTTTTGGTGGTCTTTGCTAAATGCTCTGCTGCAATACTTGCTCTTTGGGGACAGAGGCCGATCATTTTTATTTTTGTACTCCTCCTTTTTAATTTAAACATCTTTTATCTCTAGAAAAACGTAAGTTTTGCCACAAAGGAAAAACGATCTCAAATGTCCACAAAATACCTAAGTGTACCACTGGCTTTCAGTGGACTCAGTCTTCACTTAGATATATGATTTCCATAAAGAATTGGATGTCAACATATCCATTTTAGAAACTCTTTATCAGAAAATACATCTACATGATAATAAACTGGCTTTCATCTGGGAAATCTATGACCCATTACCAGATTGCCTGTTCACTGTCAATAGAAGTTACCAGCAAAACTGAGTTACCAGCAAAACCAACTTACGAATCATCGGTTTGAATCCTTCCACCTCTCCCTGTGTGACAAGGGCACAGCTGGACCAGTGGTGCCAGCACCTCATCCGAAATGACGCACACTTCAGGAAAACATTTGAGTGATCAGCACTTTAACTCTTCCTCCATCATGGCTGCAGCAAAGGGCATCTTGCCTCATCACCAGTATGGAGATTTCCACAGCCCCGAGATAAGCAGAGGCTCTGACACCTGTGTCACTCTTAGGATGCCTCCTCGCTGCCCTTCCTTTACCATGAAAGTCCTGAATAAAAAGTGTAAAGATGCTGTTTGCAAACACTGATCATTAAAATTAAGGCAGTGTTCAAACTTTTGGTGTTTGTAAGGTGCAAAGAAGATTCAGTTTGGACACAACCCACTGGCAATATAAAATACAAACATAGTATGTATTCGACTAAAGGACAAATGGTAAGCCCAGGGCTGGATACTAAGTGTTAACCTATGTTTTCTCTCTGCGCCTGTTTAACAGGGGACTTCAGACACTTGGCTGACTTGGAAGTTTTGATGCCTTGCCAGTTGCCTTGAGGCTGCAAATCTTAGAAGATGAGATCTTTCTGTAGCATTTGACTTTTCTGCCTGAAGCCCAGAGAGCTCAGGAGCGGACAGAGCACAGGTGAAAGTAACCCATTACAAATGGTAATTCACTGCATGTTCTAAGTAAAACAGATGTAGAGTGCAAAAGGAAGGGGATTTTCCTATTCCAGTTTCCTCCACATTCATGTGGTCATCACTGTCTTTTGCCCCTACATGCACTGCTCCCAAGTCTGGAAGACCAGTAAATGCAAACCATTCTTCAGGCTGCAATTTTTTCTCAGTCTTGATGGCTGAGGAGAGAATCCTTCTCCTCCTCTGTCTTCCTTGCCGCAATTGAAGAGTGCTGTGAATGCTAGTTTGTCCCTCCTGCCCTCAGCCAAAAGTCACAGGTACCTTCAGCTCTTGTCCACTGTACCTGTAATGGCCAAGTCATAGTCTGGGGACAGGGAGAGCTCAGACAGTGTGACAGCCAGGTTAACAGGAGGTCAAATAAAGCTGTTAGAATTTGAGATTTTCATCGATGTTGTGGCATGGTGCCTCTCCTAAGGGAACACTGCTACAGTGTTCAAGTGATAGGGAAGGATATTCAGCATTTGGTACAGGACCTCAGAGAACAGCAAGGATGTTGTTGGTCAGTGTGGAGATGCACCAGCAGAGTTCAGTGGGCTGTGTTTGCAAAATACCAGTTCTTCAACATATATGCATCAAGACATAAATGAGAAATTCAAGTCTATGAACTTATTCAAATATAGCCTTTTAGCAAAGGGGGTTAGATGTGGTTGACCTTTACATGGACAAAAGGATTGATGGGTGTACAGGATATGCTTTTCAATAAACTACATTAAAATCAGAAATATCAGAAAAGTTGACCAGGGGTCTGATAGTGCTCCTCCTTATGAAAGAAAGACTTCAAATTTCTTCAAATTCTATCTGCTGTTTGGTATGCTTCTTTCACAACTAGCTACCCTTCTGTTGCCAGACCTATGGAGGTTGGAGACACATTTCTCAAAGCCAGCAGGAAGACAATAACAATTAACAGAATTATTCAGTTCTGTTGAAGCCAGATAAAACCCATGATCTGCATAAGAATTCAAAATTATATCCCTAATGAAACGTACTTTCTCGTCCCAGCTACTTTTTCTTTAAAAAAAAACCCCAACAACCAAACAAAACCAACCAACGCCAACCTCTCCACCTCCCCAAACGAGAAACAAAACAAAAAACTCACAAAACCCCAAACAAACACAAAGCAGCTCTTAAGGATGAGTATGTAAGAGCTTCCCTTTCCTTTGCTGAGATCACACTACAACCTATGATAGTGCAAGCCAGCTGCACAAAGCCATCCCCTTCTTTTCTTATCAAACCCGTGAAAAAACATGAATCAAAGCAGAAATACTTCAGAGATTTCCTATTAAAGCTGCAAATTTGACAGAGAATCCCATATGGTCAGTTGTACCACAAATGCAAAGTCACAGTCCTAAATTCAGCTGGTCTGCTTTATCACAACAGGATGCGTCTGTCTAGCAGTAGTCACTGAGAGAATGAAGTTATCCAGGATCTGGAAGATAACACACTGGAAGGAGGCATGTTTGAAGATATCAGCTTAATTAATAGCAATGGCTTTTATTATCCTCTGCTTCCAGTTTTGCTGTTAGTTCTTTTCAGATTTACTCTCTGTTAATGAACAAAATACAATCAGGAGAACTAAGCATAAGAGGGTTCAATTAAGCATTTTTAGGGGGAAAAAAACCCAAAGAAATCAAACCAACAAACCCACAACAAAAAAAGCAAGACCATCATGTATTTAGGATTCTTACTATACAATATTCATGTCTCTATGGGGGTGTATGTTATTATGGCACTAATTTGTTTAACACAAACACGCATAAGTAGCTGAAGATGAGAACCTGCACCTAAAGACATGGCTGACAAAACATGCTCACATGTGCAAATAGAATGCTTGAGAATAAAGCTGAGCTTGGGTTATGTGCACAACTAAGGGGTTTTTTTTTTTCCCCTTCCCAGCAGAGCTGACAATAAAAGTACCCCTGTCATCATCACAGCCTCCTGCAATGTTAACATTAAATTTTTCTCTGTGTGCATGTGTGCAGGCAGCTTTTGTTAGCGTTTGTCTACAAAATTATAATAGGTGTCTTTCCTTGTGCACTGGCTTGTGTGATAGCGGTTTAAAAGACAAAACCAAGCCCTGTCTTTAATACAGTGTTATCAGAGGCATCTCCCTTGGGGAGGTGTTATGGCCATCTAGCAGACACCTAGATGAGATATGTGCTTCTTTGGAGAGATATTGCTACAAAGCGTTTGAGAGAAAGAATGGATGCTTAGCTAATAGATGCGCATAATTACTAATCTGCGATGCTCTTTAATGGGAGATTTTGACAGGCAGTTTTGAGACGTATCATAAAGACGTGCAGTAGTGCTGCTGAGTTTGTGTCTCATACCCCTGGAATCCTCCAAGCTTAATTTTTAATAGCCATAATTTCTTTTAGTTTTCCACCATTAATGAATATTTGGATATGCCAGCCCATCACTGCCCTCCCCTCCTGAAGAAGCGTGTTAGAACAGAAATGTGCATTCAGATTTCCCTCGTCTGCATGCTCTGGGCACAAGCACTGCATCACAACTCAGCAGAGATGGTTCCAGTGAAGGGGAACACTGTTCTTGTTGTGAGAGAGGTTAATGCAAAGAGGCCACTACAGAAATGAAGGGTGGAAAAAGCAATTCTACCTAAGGTGGGAAATTTAGGGTGAGATGGGGTATTCACAGAGCAATTCATCTTGGGAGGCCAATCACTCTGAACTCAGATTGAAAATATGGGAGACCATGTTTTGCTCTCAGTATTGGAGCTGCAAAACCATACATATGACTTGGGTGTAATGGAAAAGACTTGGAACTCAGAGGGGAGTGACTGGCCCTATTTCCCTGTGTCTTTTCTCTGCCTCCCTGCATGCCAGCACAGCTGAGGGCAAGATTTCTGATTCTTGCTATTCCTGTCCTGGAGAGGCAGGGTGGCCTGATTCACCGCTCAGCTGGTTTTGCTCCTGTGATTTCAGGGGATGGCCTAGATGTGCTGCAAGGAATTAACCCCTCACCCTCCTTCCTTCACATGCCATTTTGTTGTGAAGTGTAATATCGAAAGAAACCACTACAACACCACGTCTTGCTGTGAGTGAGAATGATCAGCACAAAGCACAAAAAGCCCAAGCTCCACTTGCAGACTCCTTTGAGCATTTTAAAGCAGCGTACGTTTGGCTTTTGTCCGTGCCCTTCCTTTGAATTTCCATCGTACCTGGCCACCCTTGCAGACACGTGATCGTTCTTGCTAAAATCTCTCATTTGCCTCATGGTCCATCCCAACATCAAAGCACACCAATGCTTTGAACAAGCAACCCAGAAACTCCCATATTAACAGAGCAATATGTGACTCTGAAAAAGCTCGTGAGCTCATGCGTGTGACAGGTTAATGTGGGCAGTTTTTGAAGGTGAAATGGAGGCGTTGAGATCCAAGGGCAGCAAGTGGCATGCTCCCAACTGCAGTTCATGATGAAAAAGGCCATCAAGAGTCTGCAGCACTTCAGAAGCCCTGTCATGCATTGCAAACATATTTTGAAAGGTTTTCTAAACAAATACGAAGGAGGTTATTAAATTCATCATTCTGTGTGCAGAAGGCATGAAAAAATTGTTGTGAATTGGATAAGTAAATAGAAGTCTAACTGCAAATAATAAAATGACATAAATAACACAAGAATGATGACTAGATTGCTGTATTTTGAGTGGATTTGAGGCAGATGTGAAACAGGTGGTAATTATTTGCTACAGAGTAACTGCAATTTACTTGAATTAACTGCATAATACATTTTGGCCAGAAATCCTTGTATTAACACAATGTTTTCTGAACTTCTTCAGGGAAAAAAATTAGTAGCATATCAAGTTGCATTTCACCGCAACACCTGTAATTTTTTTTTATCCTCAGTAAAATACAAACATTCAAGCAGATCTCCGAGGTCATGCAAGCTGCCAGGGCAGCAAAGACCAGGAGCTCCAGGCAGAAAATGAACACTGGCTCCATGAAAGAGTTCCCTTCCTGCTGATTTCGCTCCAAACGCCAGCACAGAGGGCCACACCACATCTCCTGCTGCTGTGCTCAGAAATTTCACCCCAGGCAGCTCAGTGGACCATGCGACAGACTTGCAGGGTAGCTCCTGTGGCTATTTCACAGTCACGGACATACCGACTGCATCTCCTGCTTTCAGGCACATAAACTAATTACAGTCATGTTCCAGTGGAAACTTCCTCTTGGATTTGGCATGCTATTCATTCAGCACACAATGATGAAAAATCTTAATTTCCTTCAGATGATCCTGCGAGCTGTATTAATAAATTAAAACGGCAAAAATAAGAATAGCAGTGCCTGAAGCTCCACTGGAAAAAAAAAAGCATTAAGCAAAAAGTATTAAAACTACCATGCAAGGCATGTATTTGCTATATTTAGCTTTTTACCCTACAGGATGATAATCCTGAAGTGGAAGAAAAAATGTGCTGAATCACTACATCTAAAAAAAATTATTCTTCAAGCAAAATGTACCAGCCATGTAACACTGCATCTGAGTGCTTTTCACCCTACATTAAAATACTTAGTGAACTGAAAGAGATCAAGGAAAACCTGAGACCTTCCCAAATGCATGCTTCAGAGGAGAGGGGAATTAAATCAGAATTCATGTACTCAGAAGTTGGTATTCAAATTGTTTTGTGAAAGGAGCGTTCTATCTGTTTTGATAGCCCAAAGCACCATGACCGCTTCAGAATACAGGCATTGCCTGAACATCGGATCCCGCACCGCCTCCCTCATTCAGGAATAAGGGCAAGGGAGCCAACTTCAGCAATGCTATTCACACACGAGAGGGTTTAGTCCTGCAAATCTTCATCCAGTGGCAACACTGATAAAATTGTGGGGGAAAAATCCAGACCCTCGCTGTAATTTGCAATAGTCTGGTATATGAAACTTGTCAAACGCACGAGCAATGTGCATAAACAGGGCAAGCCTCTAAAAATGCAGACAAATGCTACATTTTTAAAGATGTATTTTAAGATAGGGGTCAGATTTTGTAAGCTTAATAATAATTTTACAGAAACTGAACACACCAGGTTCCTACCTTGCTTGAATAAGTGGTGCTATGTACCATATGGCAATTTCCACCAATGGTGGCAATAATATCTTTTTTAAAAAATATCCTTTTTCCTCTCAACAAGCTTTACAGATGAATATAGAAAAAAAACACCACACTTGAATTAAGCAGATGCTTATGACATTCCTCCTGGCAATATAATGTGATTTATTGAGTTATACTGCAGTCTTCAGCTTTTTAACCAGATTAAGGTTGAAAAAGAAGCCAGCAACTAAAACATTTTTCCTTTTTTAAAATTTTTATTATATTTAGTTATGTTTTTTAGTTAAATAAACTTGTGGAAGAGTACAGAAGCTACAAGACCTAATGGCCCGGATATGTAATTAATCAGATTTGAAAAGCAATGACCATTTATCTACATAAAACAAATAGAATCTATTCTATTAAGCTAACCCATTTAAATCACAAACCTGACTGCTGCTAGTGAGAATATTTTGCTTGGCAAAGGTCCTAAAGGTTCTAAAATTATGTATGCTATTTTTATTTCCTCCTTGGATTGGATTAGTTACTAAGCAACTAAAGTGTTCAGTTCTCTTGGTTAACAGATATACTGTATTTCATAAAATTGGTTACTGTATAGGACCTAAGTGCCCGATAGACTCATGACTTTTGGAGGCTATTTGTGAACGGGTTTGTGTGATCAACTGTCCTGATTTACATTTTAAATGCACATAATTACTATCTGGGTTGCAAGTTTTTTCAAAGTTTTATCTCTAGGTTATATTTTTAAGAAAAGAGTAATCTCGAAGTCAGTGTTCTACTTGACAAGGGAATTTGATCACTTTTCATTTCCTAAAGACGCCACTAAGGAATTGGAGGTATATCATCAGTGTAATGCTTGCTCTTTGGTGCATTAAACAGAAATAGGACAGTTTAATAATAAAAATTTAAAAAAAAAAAAGGTAAAAAGTGGCAGGGAAGATAAAGAAGATGCCCTGAAATAGTAAGAATGGACAAGAATTCTGGCATAAAGGCAGAATACCAGTAACATCCTTTAAAGCACATCCAAAGATCCAATCTTTACCTGATTTGTTGCTATCGCTTCTAAATATATATGTTCTTAGTGTGGTCAGACTAGGGAGGCAAAGGTACTTCAGGCCTCTCAGGACTGCAGTGTGCTGCTTACTGATGCTGAAATCCTATAAAGCTCCACTGTGGTGCACCAAGCTGTTCAATTTCATAAAGTATTCACAAAGCCTCCCTTAAACACTGTAAAATGTGGAGCTGATGGTGGTTTGATGGATGGTATCCTTGGTTTGGGTGTTTCTTGGTAACTTCAGGCTTTGCCAGCTCAACCTAACCTACTTCTTTTGCACACTCACTCCTGTTTGATGATGTTATTTCAAACATCCCCCCCTTTTTTTTCTTTTTTTGTCGTTTTAAATTTTTTTCATTTGTTCATTTGTTTCAACTCCAGATTGAAACCTCTGGCATGTAGGAGGAATGAAACATTTGCTTTTACATGAAGTTATTCTACAACAGTCCTTGGGAGAATGCATACCAATAGACATACCCTAGCACCTTTTCTGAAATAAAAGACTGTGTCTAGACAAGTTAGGCTCCTCTCTCTCTGAGCCAGCTGACTGTCACTTTTCTGCATCTGTGGTGTGGTGTGGCTGTGGTTTGCAAAGGTGCTCATACACTCCTCAGATAGGCAGAGCCCACAGATGCTTCTGGGATGGACATGAAGAGCACACATTCATGTAACCAGTTGCCACATCAAACACCATCCCTGCTCTTGTGTAGGTAGGTCAGGTGAACGGCCTTCCTTTGCAGCCACTACGAAAAATCCCTCAACTGTTAAAGCTGGCAAAGCATTTGCTCATGATGCACCAAGTCCTTAACTTTAGCTTGTGTAGCTGTGATGCAGTGAGAAGCCAAGCTCATGCAAAGGGGTTGCCAAGCAGGGCTTCTCTTCCTTCTGCAAATCCCTAGGAAATACCCAGTGAGCAGAGGGACAGAGAGATGCTGGAGTGTGTGTCAGTCCCACAGCTGCCTATGCCATGCATTTGTTCTGGGCAATGTGTGTAAGCTCATGCCCATAAATAGACTCTACTGGATGATGATAGAAGTAATTGGAAATGCTTAAAGCAGCTACTCCATAAATCATTTGCATTCACTGGGTTCCACCTGGGCCATCACTGTACTCTCCTTTCTCTGCCTGGCTTGACAGGCAGAGTACAAAATGGGTCACACTCTGCTCCCTTGAATATTTTATCACTAAAAAGGGAAAAGCAAAAGGTCAGTGTTCAAAGGAATTCCTTGTCCACATCTCTGTGCAACTTCAGCAATCTGGGTAATCTCAGGACCAGACCGTTCAAGATGCACACAAGACCTCTGACAAAATCACTGCTCCCACATCATAGTGCCTCCTCCTGTGTAGCTCCATGCTGTCCCAAGGTTAATATGCACACACACAAAAAAACCCTACTTGTAGGTACTAAAGCTGACCCACAGCGTGTAGTGCACTGTTCTGGAAACTAGTTCAGGCAATTCAGCACCTTCTTTCAACTATGGTCTATTTTTTAAGCATCACTCTTCTACAAGTTTTAAAACAACACTTTTTGAAAGTGTTTTTTAAAAAAAGAACCATTAGTGGTGCCTATGTAGGTATCACCAGACTGTGAGACAAAAAACAAGTCTACTTTTCTGCAGCACATCTGCACTCAAACTTGCTTGCTGAAAGACCCACAACCTCTGCACAGACAAAGGTCATTACCTGAAATCTGACAAACGAGCTATTTCAAAATCAAAGGAAAGGGAAAAAATCTATAGTTGTGATCCTCCCATTTCCGTTCTCTGGCCAGCTGCAGGGGGAGTGAAATTTCGATTACTTCTGTGGTCCAGTTTAAGGCCAAAGCAGGCAGGGCTTTAGCAGTGAGAGCCAACACTACGAATGCCATCAAAAGCACTGATGCCTTTTTTCAGCAAGATACTGCACCACAAGATAGGCTGCTGCATGACTCAAAATAAAGGCACTTGGTGTACATCTGGATGCAAAGCACATTTCATTCTAGGAACATCTCAGCTTTTCCACCATGAATTCCTGAGGGATCATCCTGAGTCAGCCATGAGGGGGACAGCAGATACGGAAGATCCTACAGAGTTGATGCTGGGGAAGATGGAGAAGGAGGCTGAACAGTGTCTCAGCACCTGCCAAACCAGTATTCTCATTTTAAAAGGTGTTTAAATACCAGTGTTGAATACTGACAAGAACCAAATGTACTGGAAAACACAAAACGTTTAAAAATCAATGGGCAAAGTATGAGATGCTGATCTGCAGTTCCAGTAAAGGAAAGTCAGCAATGCCAGGAAGCACACTATGCACTGAAACCTCAGAACCATGATAGGACCCGAACACAAAGCCAAGCACAAAGCCAGTCCTTGGCTAGCTTTTTTAAGGTCAGCTTTCTTGCTTCAAGAGTTCCACTCAGAGCATAACGGCTAAGCAAAGTTAAGACAACCTCAGGTACAGGCACTATTAGACCCAAGAAATAGTATCAGAACCAACATTTCAACACTAGAATTGCCATTTCACAAACTGTCGTACCATCTCTTACAATGCCACAAGCCAATTGCTGGAAAAGCTTCCAGGATTCCTCTTATTGGATATAATCCTGCAAAATTTTGGAGCAAAGCTTCTAGGAGGTCTCAATTTTTGTGTGCCTGGTCCTTCGGACTTCATCAGGACTGCTCACACACAGGTCTACTTGATCCAGAGCTGAGCTTTGAGAAACTCCTTATTTTGAAGTAAAGAAATGAAGCAAGGAAGTTGAACCTTACAAAGGAAGGAATTCTAATAGAAATGACCCACGAAGCGTGAACTCTTCTATACCTTCAATTTATTTTCCAATACAAGCCTATACTCCTGCAGCCTGCTCCTGTGGGGTGCAATGCATCGGTGACTCCCAGGACTTCCCTGCAGCAGGGTGTTATCACCATGTGTTTCCCGGCAGCAGCTTCACCCTTGCAGCTTCAGCTCTAACAGCCCACCTGCAGTAACACTCAAACTACACTACACAGGAACTCAGACTGCATTCTCTCCATTTCCCAAACCATAACCATGCAAGCCAGGCTGCTGATTTAAATGGGAATACTTGCACGTTTGCAAAATCAGGTCACAGGGAGGGGGGGAAAAAAATCCTGTTTTTTAATGCCTGAAGAAGGTACATGTGGGAGAGATGAGGTTTCTTTTCTAGGAAAAGAAAAACACAGGAAAATTCAAGCAAAGGAAAATGAAGCCTTGCTTCTGATTTGAGACAAATGGCTGTCTTACTGGCACAAGTAAATTAAAGGTGAAAGCTTTGTCAGGAGCTGTGCTCTGTGGAAGACAGCTAGAGAAGAAGAATTTAAGATTTCTGGGACAGGAAGAGTCACAAGAGATGAACATTGTATGATTTAATTATCCAACTGGAGGGATAAATTAAGCTTTTGACTTGGAGCTGCATATAAAGAGAGCAATTAGACTTCTCTTTAAGAAAATTAGCATACGGTTTAAGAAGGGAGTAATAGTTTAAAATGATAGTATGAAATTGTTACTTATATGCAATGGTAATAGAACTGTATGCTATACGTATTGAACTAGATGTTCCATTGTTTTCTATCAGTATTCCTTTTCCAAAGCTAAAGGACCTGGAGCTGGTTTTCACTGTTAGAAGATCTGCCCCAATGAGTCCACTTCAGTGTGGACACAGCCTCCACCAAAACTCACTGCAGTTTTCTCCATTTCCAAACCCACACTGCTGCTGTGTGTCTTGGATATGTATTATTCATAGATTATTAATCCCCCTTAAAATAGGTCTGTGCTGTGAATCTGCTCTTGAAATGGGCTCTGCATATATGCTTAGCTTGGGTTCAAGTTTTTGTGAGAGACTTTTGTGTAATAGTAGTCTCTGTGACTAAGCCACTCTTCTTATAAGAATGTGTGTGCATGCATGTATCTATATATATGCACCTTTACTTCCCAGGTTCTGCTGGCACCGCATTAAACAATTCCAATGAGATGAAGTGGTTTCAAAAAAACCCCCCAAAACATCCCCATCAAACTTCAGATTTTCCAAGTGAGTAAATCAATATGTCTTTGACCAAAATAAAACCCTACCACCAATCTATTCTAGCTCAGGAACAAGCCTTAAATCATTATAAAAGTACCTAGTAATAGATTTAGGGTTTAAATTAAGTTATTTTCCACATCAGAGGTGTATATGAGCTTATTTTCTATACCGTGGGCCAGCTTTCAGTAAACTATGCCCTCTGTTTGGAAACCTACCAAAAATTACTGAGAGAGATCTCATCAGTACAGAGATGAGCACTGTTGACCCAGTGTAAGATTTTGTTATAGTATCCCTATTTGAACAAGTAACAATTCTGAGGAAGTCAATGTTTGCTCTGCTATCGTATTTCTATCTAGTAGCACTTTCCGGAGTGAAGAAATTGCTCTATCATGCGTGCAGAAGCACTTGGCTTGCACATAAACAGTCCCCGGAGGGTTAAAAAAATTCCCCAGCACTTTTTGAAACCCTATCAGCATGCACACAAATTGCACACCAAAGAACTGGCTAGTATAAATTTGAATGCATTTAATACCCAAGTGAGGAGCAAGACAGTAACTCTGAAGCAACAATCTCGCCTTTTTATGTAACTCACTGTCCAACAAAATGTTTAAAAGAGGATTAATTTTCCATTTGTGACCTTTTACCGTGCACTTTTATGCTCAGATAATTAACTTCCCTAATGAAAACAAAACAAAAAAAGTATCAGTGCAGGTTTTAGTGCATTTAAATAAGCATACATTAGTTTAATTTTTCATGTCTGAAGCCCTAGGATCTCAATGGTAAAAACCTAATGTGATTTGAACTCTTTTATACACAAAATAGGTTGGTGAAAAGAAGATACAACATCTGCAGCTCTGTACATTTCTTATATTCACCAAGATTTTATTCCTAGTAGTACTGGAGGGGAAAACATCAAGAATAAACGTACATGTGAAAAGTATCACTATGTTAGTCATCAGTTAGGAACTCAGTCTTGTACGTAACTTCTAACTATAATATAGCACCAAAAATGACTAGGATGTATTTTTACAGTGAAAAATAGCAGCTCTGCCTTTCATAAATCAGATAGCCTCACTTATTCTGAGCTAAATTTCAGTTATGAACATTTTTGAAAGTACAACAGCAGTAAGCATCATGATGACTGAGGTTGCTGTGGGAAAGCTTCCTTGGTGGTCATCAATGCTGGAATGCCACTGGCATCATTTGAGCTGCTGATGTGGTCCTCATGTGCTCCCAGGGGACTGTCCACTCAGCAGCAAATGTGTGCTCTGGCTGCAGCTCTCAGCAATACACCCAAAACCCATGTTCCAGCAGGAACAGATCTGTTCACCCACACATTGCACTGCTGCTCCCCTCAGAACAGACCACTCGTTAATGGACAGGAGCAGGTCTTTAGCAATAGGAATACTTGTGCTTTTCTGCTTCTATGCTGATACTTGCTGCTTGGATGTCTTGAATTAAACACTCAGGTGTTTGAGGGTTTTTTCCCTTTACCTGTGCAAAACACTGCTTTGTGCCTATTCAGAGCTGCCCTTTGGGAGCAGGTTTCTATTAACAGCTGCACAAGATGATAGGTGAATATTTATTTATCTCTGTGTGGTTTAGTATGTAACTACCTTGTCTCCCATCCTGCAGGTCAAGTTCTATGGTCCAGGTAGCACTTCTGAGGAAGATGTAGGGAAATGCTGTGAGTGGGCTGCGCCTGCCAGATGGTTATGTACGTATGTAAGTACGTATGTAAGTA
>JAWWEV010000083.1:40920911-40950400 GCA_035583235.1 Hafferia zeledoni
ATCTATCTATCTAATCTCTCTCTATCTCTCTCCCTCCCACTCCCAGCTGTTACTCCATCATGCAGCATCAACCGGGAGTTCCAGTGGAAAATTAATTCTCTCCCCTGCTTCTACTCAGGAAAGTTTCAGCTCCACATTTTAAGTTTACAGCAATGCATCACCAAACAAGCCCCAAGAAGGGAGATGACAGCCATGCTGATGTTAAATGACTTGCTCAATGTCAAGTGGCAGCCAGGAGCAGAAATGGGAATATAACCCCGGGTTCCACATGGTGCATTTGCTAGTTTAAAGTCTGGCATACACTTCTGAAAGTGAACACATGGTGAGGAACACACTTGAGTATTCAATGCCTTGTTTTTTGCCTCCAGTAGCCCATACAGAACCCTACTCAGATTTAATATTTTGAAAAGGCAAAAGATCATGTTATCAACAGGTGATCAACAAAATTACTTCCCCATCCCTTTCTATGTTCAGGACAATGGACTGAGTACAAAGTATCAATGGATATAATTTAGCAAATACAGGTTGTACATACTAGTTTAATGCAGTATTTTTATAATATTGTGTAACACTTGGGATACCAAGGTCTTACAGGAGGATATGTCTCCCTGGCAATCTTCTACCTCCCTGAACATACTGGTCATAAGGGAGGAACACTAGGCCTGAATTACTGCTAGCATGGGAGTGAAATATATTAATGCAGATCTTATAAAGGCTAGTTTTGGAGGTTTATAAAAACCTATATATTCTATTGACCAATTAGTTCTGGCAGCAAGCTCTTTAATCCCATAAAACCTCATGTCAATAACAGATCCCACACAACATGCAAATCATGCAGCTCCTGTAAAGGAGCCTGTGTGAGGGTGAATTAGCTGTCAAGAACACAGATCTGGCCTGAAGTTATCCCCAGTGCAAAGGCAAGGGATTCACATCGAGTCAGATTTTTCTCTTGAAACATCCATGGGCTTGGAGCTCACTGTAGAAAACAGGACACAATCTACAGACTTCAACAGACCTTGTGAAACGCAACTGGGCCTTCTTTCCAGTCTCGGGCCATCCAGCCAAAGTACTCACAGCATCCTATTAATGGGTGAGGAAAAGCCTCTGCTGTTGCAGTTAACAGAAATGACCACATAGTGCAAGAATGATGACCTCAGAGCAAGTTTCCAACCAAAAATTCCTTACATGAGTAGTCTCTTATGTTATAGGGGCTACATCCAGTGAGTAATGAGACTTGAGCAACTCTGGCTTCTTCATCAGATCTCTGGACAGAGGTAAAGAGAAGAATGATGCAATGGGAACATAAAACTTGTGAGCTTCCTATGTTTCAGAGAGACATGCTGTCCCTATTAAAAACAGATCCTTGTGTGCAGAAATAAACCTAAGCCAGTGCCCTGCCACCTCCCAAAACAAATCAACAGCCACAAGCATGCAAACATTCTGCTGATAATTTAATTGACAAATAAAAAGAATATTGGTATTGTGCTTTGAAATTTTCTGATATTGGCTTTAGTGTCAGCTCCCTGCCTGATCAGTGTTAATGAGAAGGACTGAAGAAGGTATTTCCAGGGCTTCGGAGAATGCTTTGCCTCATCTGGCAGCAGCCAAAGGTTCTCATGGCATCCCCAAAGCACACTGGGACCATTTGTGTGTGATGTCTGATTCAGGGAAGTCAAAGCCAAGACCAGTGCAGCGGTCAGTGCTTCTGGTTGTTCCCTTGACTTCTAACACATCCAAAGCAGGACAAATCTCTTTCCCTTTCACTTTCAAGTATGTTCCCTCTCACTCCAGCTCACCAGCCTCTCCTTTCCTTGCCTCAGGTTCAGCCATGCAGAGATAAATACTCTGATTTGCTTTGCAGAAGCTAGGCAGGGGTGGGGTGGGGGGAAGAAAATAAAAAAGGCACAAAAGCACCAGTTATGGAGGAATTCAGTGTTTTTACCATCTCTCCCTCACCCCCAGCTCCGGGCATCAGCTCCAGTCAATTCCAGCCAGACAATAAAGTCATTTATCACTTGAGGACCTGCACAGGTTCAATACCTGATGTAAAGCAGATGATTGCTTCCATTGATTCAGATGAAATATCCAAGCAGAGCCGCAGCTGGCTGTGGCTAGAGCGCATGCACCATTTGTGATGGTTTAATAAATAAACCATTGATTATAAAATGGAGCCTGATAAATCCTGACAGGGCAGATCGGCAGCTGTACCTCTCCTCTGACTCCTATAATTAATGGCTTAGTACTGTGCTACTGTTAAGTGAGGACCAGCTCATCTAGAAGGAATAGCACGTTAGCGATATTTATGCAAATGTGCATAATTACCGCACATGGCATAACTGACAAGGTCACTCCTTGTTTTGGATGAGATTTTCTTGGTGGAGACCATCAGCACTGGCGGGGGATGTCTTGCCACAAATCAGACCGTTTCTCACTGCAAGGCTTCAGCTTCCTGAGAGCACGATAGCACGTCCAGGAGGCAGGAGATGAATCCCACAGCAAGTGGGAAATCAGCCCTCAAACAAAGCAACCATCAGAAGAGGCTGAATGAGAGATGTGGGAACTGAGTGGGCTTTGGATGCTCTGCGGGCTGTGACCATTCCTGGTGACAGGTTTGAAAAAAAAGTAAGATAACCCTGATGAATGGCACCTTGCGAGCCTGAAAGAGAGATCTGGACAACTACAGACTCGTACAGTGCCTTTTTTTTCTAAGCAACAAAACTACAGCCTTGTTGTGAATAGTTGTTGAAATTACTTCTTTTTTCCTTCAACAAGTGCTGGAGAACACAACCATTCCATGAGCCTTGCTGATACGCAAGAGAGGAAATGTGCAAATGCTCTTCCCATCACCATGATGCACAGCCCCGGAGTTCAGCCATGACTCAGAAGACTTCAGCCACAGCCCTCAGCATTGCCAGCTTTTGCCTCAATCCCCATGGATGACATCAGGACAGAAGTATTATGTCTTTCTGTAACTGATATATATGCTTTTCCAATAATGTATTTCGATACCAAGCCAAGCTAATGCCTGTGCAATTAGCAGTGGAATTGCTTTACTATTTACCAACCTATTAACTGCCCAGTCAGAAGAAGGGGCCAAGTATCAGAGGAATCGAATACAGTAGCTAACCATTTACATGAGGCTCATTCAATTTCACAGTATTTTAACAAGGTTACAGCTTCCTGATGACATTCTTCTACAGTTTCAGGGCAAAAAACCCAGATCCTCAAAACAGAAATGTATTGCAGAGAAGACTGGCAGAGAGAGGTGAGGAAGAAAAGATTTGCCTTATATTTTTATTTGACTCCTTTCACCCTGACTGAAGAGAGAAATAGACACATGATTTTAAAAAAAAAGACGCACTAGATTTTATTGTGGTAAATTCTTGTAAGGTAAAGAGGTGACTTTGCCTATTTCGATTTAAATGGGAAATGAGCTTTCTTTGCAAACATGTATGTGTAGATCTACAAAATCTATTAAATTACATGAGGGTATTACTAAGTAATGCTCATCAGAAAGTATTCATTGAGTTAATTCTGTTTCCCAAATGAAATAAAGTGCAACAATAAATAATGGCTAATGTGTAATGCAATGCAAAGTCAGGACCAATCCTTCCTTTCATTAAACTTGGTACAGTGTATGTGCTATGCATTTTTAATAGATTTAAATAATTTAGGAGAAATAGTGCAGAATAAGACTGACAGGAAATAGTCTAAGCTCCTAATTTTAGGAAACAGCCTATAAATAAAATTTCAGGAGCACACAACTCCTTGATTAAAGGCAAATTGTTGTTGTCACACCCAGAAAAAAATGCGTTGTATTTTATTACTGTAATATATTTGTAACTGTAATTTAGGGGAGTACCACAAAGCTGCCAACCAAAGAATCACAGCCTGTGACCTCTCCGTGATATGTTCTGCCCAACCACTGCAGAATAAACAGCAACAATCTAGAATTTGAGATGTTAAAGCCAAAAATGGCTTCTCTTATAAGCATGCACCAGCTTCTGATTTTTGACAGGCAGCAACAGCAAACGCATTTCTGACTCTTTCCATTTTCTTGCTGGCTGGTTCTTAAACGTCTCTCTCCCTCCTCCCCACCTGTCACTGCTGACCCTTATTTCCTGCATGCAGTATTTCTGTCCTTCCCTTGAATCTGATGTGCCTGATAGACCAGGCATGCAGGATGCTGATTAGCGCTGTCAGCTTTAAAGTTTCCCTAACCCATTTCTCAGGTAATCTCGTACAAATGCCTATCTCCAGCCAGCACATGGGGCAAAGATGCAGTAGCTCACCTCTTATTTCAGAAACACCTGCAATAAATCAGAGAAAAGCTCTCAGCCCAGATGCTGAAAGGCAAGGGCATAACAGCCTGGCTGAAGCTGGAACTTGAACCCAAACCCCACTGTGTGTGTGCAAGCTCATCGCAGTGAAGGACAGGAGCGGATCCACGGAGGGAAAATAAAAGGCAAAGCCTAATGCACAAGCTTATTCAGGCAAATAGCAATGCAAATGAATAACTTTAGTCACAGGAGCAGTCTCCATAAATCCCGAATCATGTTTGTGTTCAAATACTTCCTCCCACGGCTGTGAAATGTGTGAAGAGGCTGAGAAAGAGTCACCCGTAACTACAGGGATTCACACCACTTAACGCTGTCCTTATTAAAAACAAACTGTATTTACCAAAACAGTATACAAGCAACGTCAGCTGTCTTCCTTTCCTTCAATCAAGGCACCAAAAGCTCAAGCTTCTCCAGAGCAGACCAAGAGAGACATACTTTTTCAGCCAAGGGAGTTGAAACAGCTTCCACTTGGGGGATTCACTGCAGAAAATACCTAGTTTAAATCACATTTTATAGGTTGTGTCATGCAGACTGAATAATTTAATAGCCCCTTCTGGCTTTAAAATTTATGAGTTAGGGAAACCTACCTATTGCATCACAGGTGGTAAACTTTTTTACCGAGAGAAGAGTAAGCTTGGGTCTTGAAAAACAGGGCTTTCTAAAACCAATCAACCAAAGCCCCAGGTAAGCCAATGTGTTAGAAGTTTGCATCGTGAAAGAGATCAGAGGAGTTATGGTAAGATCTTAGAGACAGGAACTTTCAGTAAGTTTGTACTAAGTTCTGAAAGATTATGTAAAATAATGTTTCCTGCGATAAAACACTGGCGTATTTGAAGAGGAAATTGTATATAAGGAGGAACAGAGTATAAACTCAATTAACTCTACTAAAAGCTAGAAATATCTAATCAAGCACAGTATTTCAGAAGCTGAACCCTAAACATGAAAAATCCAGCCATTATGGAGCGCCCTGGGCTGCAGACACCCTATCAGGTTGATCAGGAAAAAGCAAAGAAATAAAAAGCTGCAAGCTGTTCCTCTCAGTCTGAAGGGGACTAAAATCTTTAAAAAGCCGTAACTGTACTTTAACTCTGCTTAGAAGACTTATACATCTACTAGTTATCAATTAAGTTATGGATTTTATGGGTTCCAATTCCACAATGTACTTAAGCAGAGCGACTTCCATGCATAAAGTTAGAAATTTATCCATCTGTACTTTACACTCAAAACCAGTGCTCTATATATTATTCTTCTGCAAACTGGTGTTTGCACATGACACCCCTCCTGGCAAGCAGATGTCTTGGAAGGTGAACTGCTGAGCCACAGCCTCACATTTCACAGACAGAACAGCTCTGAGGCCCCTTGGGCTTTTCCCCTCAAAGACAAGCAGCATCAGGCAAGTTTTCCACGCAGAAATGGACACAGGACTTGGAGATATCATTGGGAAAAACACCCCATGATCTCTAAGGAGCTGTGTAACGTTGTGATGCACAGTGCTTGGTCCTGATTAGGTCCCAAGTACAGCACTTCTAGTGGTACACTGGGCAGTTCACCTCAGGGCTCCTTAGGAAGGTGCAGACTTGCTTTTTTTGAGTGTCAGGCAGCACCCTTGACATTCACCCTGATTTCATCGATCAATTAATCTGCAAAGTGAGAGGCAGCTTCAGCACGAGCTGGTACCATTGAGCGCACAGGAGGAGGGGTCTGTGGCACTGGGATGCCAGATACAACACCGCTGGTTCATCCACCCCAATGGGCATGTCTTGGTTAGAAGAGTCTGAAGGATTGTGGCTGCTGCACTGCTACGTTGCCATGCCATGGTTCTTCAAGGCATATGTATCTTGGTAAAGTTTTCTCAGCCTGATTGCTGCTGTCTCTAAAAAGTAAAAAACACACTGAAGACCAGGGGAAATTTCTTCTTATCTTAGGGGAAGAAGCCACAGTGCATCTCTTTAAAAGCAAACTGAGGATAGGAAATTCAGTAAAGCATAAAACAAATTTTCCCCTAAATTTTCCAATAGGGAACACAGTTCTGTTTTTCCTCTACACACACAACACCTCTCCACTAGATCATGATCTAATACTTTGAATTTCTCAGCAGTTTCAAACATAATTTAAAAAAATAAAATTAAAAAAATCTACTTAGCAGAAAGACATCCTTCTCTTTTTTACTGCCCAATCTTTCCACCCAATTGCTGCTTCCAGTTGCAAATTGTGCAACACCCAGGGAACTAGTGACAGATTTAAGAGCTAGCCCCAGCATTTCAGACTAGCACTCTGGGACCAATGTAACTAACTGGGAGGTTCACAGTTTTCCAAATGAACACAGCATAACAGCTTCTCCTTTCTCATCTGGACCCAGCAGCAGAAGGCATCCAACTTCTGGGGAATGGTAATCTAAGTGCTCCCAATCAGCAACAGCAGAGATTTCCAAGCAGCTTTTCTCTAAAGTCATACACTGCATAGGGCCAAATAAATCAGGTTTTTTCAGTCCTCACGTGAAGGGACCTGTGTGACTTTAAAAAGCAGCTGTATTATCTAATAATGCTTTCCATCACACCAGCTCACCCTGTGTGCTCACACACAAGGAAATAAAATGTGTGTGTGAGAACACGGGCGTGCGCACGCACAGCCCCATCACGTACCTTTGTGTCTCGCCATCTGGCATTCTTCTAGGGATTAATACAAACAAAGTTAGGTTTAAAATGCCACATACACATGCAGGGCATGAGAACTCTTACAGAAGGTTTTAACAACCTGCGTGAAGGCGCCATAAGATGAACAAGGCAAGACATATAAGCCTATGAGAGCGTGTTAGGAGCAAAAAATGCACGTTTATCAAATCAGCAGGCACAAAAAGTTGCAACTGTATGTGTTTCATGTAGCATAAGTAAGTTGCAAACCAGTACGATTGATTAAAGCTTGTTCAAGTCCAGAGAAACTGAAATAGGACAAATGGTAATGTGACAGAGAAATGTCAAAATAGATGAGGAATTACACATGCCAGTGGCTGAACAAAAACTAGCTGAGATTAAGCCAGAGACAAAGATTAAATGCCAGATTGCCTAAAGCTAATTATCTGGACAATTAATGGAATGCCTGCAACTCGTTTTGATTATTAAGAGCACAGTCAATTGGAGAAAGGACAAAGCTATTTGCAAGAGGCTGCACTGATTTCCTCAGAAGAAGATGCTGTCAGTGAAGTGGAAAAAATTCTTACCCTGGAGATCACTAAGCCAGCTGCTAAACTATGGTACAGCCATGTCACCTGGTACCCAAATGATACCAATCCTTTCCTTGCACTGTCACTGGTGTCAAAATTTGATGCACATCTCACTCCCAAACTGATAATTTGACTGGCATACTAGATAAGGGAAAATATTTCTGTGCCTTCAATGCTACCAGACACATGCAAGTATTTCTATACCTTGACCTGCCAAAAATTAAACTGAACTTCCTCCTATTCTTCCTTAATTTTTTCATGCACCAGTTTTCAGGAAACTCTTACATTCTTCTATATTTATACATTCAAGAGCTAAATGTGGTTCCCAGATAAATACTTTATGTGATGACATTTCTTAAACTGGCCACAGACCAGCCAGATGCAAATACCTACTCATTCAGCTAATATGAGGGAATATAAAGATGTTTAATAAAAATATTCACTTTCTTCTTTAAAAAAAAAAAAAAAGAAAAAAGAATAGAGGCTAATCCCAAATACAGAGATACTTTCTATGGAGAATCATCTGAGCCTTTTTCTCTTACTAGTACAGGACTATCTTAGTATCTGGAATGAGAAATACCCAGCAGGTTTTTCTTCTAAGCACACATTTGTGTCAGTAAAAAGCACAGGGACCATGCTCTTTTGAAGACACAGTACTACATTTTAGCTTTTTTTCCCCCCTCTAGTGAGATCCTGGGAAACATGTATGCATTCACCACTGCCATTAAGCATCACATCCATCAGTTGCAAGGCACTTTACCCTAGATAGCAGAGAGTGGAAATAGATGTGACCCAACCCTGGTGTTTCTCCAAAGGGTTTCCCTGCAGACAGGCCCTTCAAATATCAGATATAAATTAGAGCACCCATCTCGACTGAGCAAAGGCCTGTAGTGCCAATGCCTAAGCCCAAGCTCTGCCAGATCTGCAAGGGTGAGCGGCACCGTCACAGCAAGCTTTGCTCATCAGCCAGCACAGACCTGCCAGCAAGACTTGGGGGGCTGGATTTATTCACTTGGGTTCTGACATTGACTGATGTAGTTATGCTGCTTTCAGCACTTAGCTAATTCTTCTACACACATGTATATTCATTTTGGAGGTTTTTACATGATTTAACAGCTCGAGATGCAGGAATTTCCAGAGTTGCCTTGATCTGTCAGTGTAGGGATCACAAAGCCAAGCTGTTCCTGCTTCATGTTTAAGTTGAGCATTGTTGCCTTAAAAAGCGAGTGCGTACAAGGCAGCACTTTCTACAGAATGGAACTACAAACTGCTGTGCTTCTTGGGAGAAACCCTTCATGAGGTTAACAGCAGTTTAACACCTCATGCTGAGATTAAAACTGGTTTTACAAACACAATTCCTGAATAGGCACCATATTTTAGCTGAGGGGAAGGCAGCCAGCTTTGCAGCACGGAAACCAACTTCAAAAAGGCATACTAGGAGGGAGCCCGTGCCTTCATACATACTTTATCCATCCTTGGATGACAGAGATAAAATGATGCATTGAGGAACTGCACTTCCTATTTTATCCTCTGCACAAGAAGGGCTGGAAAAGGGACAAAAATTTAGGGTTTTAGAGCTTACGTGCCACCTCAGCAAAAGCGTGTTTGGTGAGCAAACACAGCTCTGCTGACTGGTTGGTGAAATGGCACGAGGCAGCAATCTCAATCCCAGAATAAAGCGATTTTAGTAAAACCCCAGTGAGCTTTACAAACAGGAAGAGCACACTGCACGTTACTCAAGAGTAAGAGCCTTTGCTGCTGCTCCCTGTTGAACTGACTCCCAAACACAGTGGCCATGGCAGTCTGGGACCCCAAGCAGGACAGATATCCACCTCTTTTCCTCTCAGACTGTTGCTAGGACTCAGCCCACACTTGATTATACCACCTGCAGGGAGTTACAAGCAGAAAATATTTCGGACCTGCAGGGTTAAAAGGTTTTTTTTCCCCTCAACAGTGAAAAAGTGCCCTAAATGCTTTTGGTCATTTGTTAAATATTAGGATGCTTTCCGAACTATTTTATCTTGCTAACAGCTAGGGGGTTTCCAGGCCCTTAGGAAAAAAATGAAAAAGTAATATTTAATCCTTTAAACAGGACAAATCTCTCTTTTTGGCCATTCTAACTGATTTACAGCTTCTGAAACAGCAATTAGCATCTTGGTCAGAGACATAAGAATAAACAAAAGCTCTCAGCATATCAGGTCATACCAGTGTTCGAAAAAAGTGCTTATACTGTTCTCAGCTTTATTTTGGTTTGCCAAAACAAAGAAATCAGCTGTTTCCCAGGGGAAACATGACAGACACATTGATTTTCACAACACAGATGTGATGGAGGCTGGTGCAAAATCAGACATATACAAGGACTCCACAGCGCTCTGTCCTGCAGGCTGAAGTCAAGGCAATGCAGTGGGGACCGAAGTGCACTGCAGTGTTTTAGGGGGGAAAATAGCTGATACATCTGTGTCTGCTGCAGGAGTAAATTTTTTCTGATCTTTGCTCACAAAAGAAGATTTAAGGATCTGAAAAATTCTTTTTCCTCTCAAAATAGTATGTCAGAGTAATACATGCTTCTGCTAGGCCCCCTGGGAGACATGGGAATCACACCAATCCATCACACTGATACCACTGTGCACCCAGCATCTACCCTGTCTGTGCTTTTAAAAGGTTAAAAACCCTCTTGGTTTTGTGATAGGCTATATGTTCCTTTATCTCTGTCTTAAAAATAGTGGAAAATTTATTTTTTATAATTTTATACTTGGAGAAGCAATGCAGGGGAAGCATCATTGTTGGACTCCAGATTTCTTTACAGGTTTGACAAAACCTGAGCCATTGCGAAAGACGAGTGAACATGAGCTGAGTGTTGCTCTATGCTTTGATTCACCTTGTACCAAACTGAGCTTAAGAGACTACTGAAAGATGTATTGTATGCTCCTGTACTTCAATACATCCACCTCAAACACAGACGTGAAAGATCTTGCAGGAGTGAGGCTTTGGTAAAGTGACAACTCCTGTATTTAAATGATGATTTGTTTGGACAAGGTTTTCAGGAGGAATCCTGCATGGCAGCTGTTCCCAACGAGCTCAGCACGAGCCAGAGTGCTCATTTTATCCTACCTTTTCATAACCTTAAAAAACATGGTAGCATTCCCTAATTGACTACTCTTTTCACATCTCAGGAGAGGTTTTTCCATTACAAAGTATAACTTGTATTCTCCTAAATCTCACAGATCTTAACCAGAGGAACAGACAATACACAAGGGGAGGTCCCTCCTTTTCAAAACATTCTGTCAGGGTGGACTTTGGCAAATATGAACAAATTGTAAACATTTTAAATCTCCAAATGAGGGGAAAACAAGAAAGCTTAGAAAAATACATGCATGCACATACTTGATTTAAATGATGAAATTCTACTCATGAAAATTAATACGCTATCTACACACGAGGTGGCCCAAATGATAGCCCTGTTGTCCCATTAATTGTATTTATTCCAAAAGTCTAATAACGTTATCTTTGGTCCCAGCTTCAGCAGCCTGTAATTTAAAACAAGCACCTTTTTCTTCCAGCATGCGAATCAGGTACTAGTGCTGTCTCTTTCAACCTCTTTTGTGCTTCTAAATTAGAAAACCCAAATGTCATTTTATTTCAGATGTGAAACACAGTCAAGGTCGCTGTAAAATAAAAGAGCAATTAACATTGCAAGAAAACTGTTGTACAGGAGTGAAATACAGTACTTGAAAAAGTGGCTAAAACCTAAACTATTCCTACAAATGATATCCCTTATTCAGGCTAAAATGACAGAACACAGCTTCAGATATTCCTGACAAATTCAAACAAAACAAAACAAAAGAACCCGTGTATCCTCCAACCCACTAATTTGTTTGCTGGGCTTTCATTGCTGCAAGGTAAGAAGTCTTGCTGTTTTGGTAGCTCTGATACATGAAAACTGTCTGTGTCTCCCTGCCATCTTCCCCCTCCTCAAACGAGCCCGAGACATCTAATAAACATTAGCACAGAATTTCTCTACCATAGTTTCCTGTATCACTCAAATGACAGAAGAAGTTTTATGAATTCTCCAAATAATATTCAGGCTGGAGCTGCCTTAACTGAAAAGACAAAGAAAAAAAGAACATTAAGGGTTTGGAGTTGACAAGTATTTTAAAATACAAAACTATCTTGCCTCTGACCCTTCTCTAAAATCAGCCAAGATTTTGTAACTTGGTAAAATTAAATGCGTTATCAACACACAACTGACTGCCACCCAGCAAAGATAAATTATCTCATTAGTGCCATGGAAATCAGATGAGGCATGCATAGTAAGTGACATATTAAATGCAATCATAAAACGCTGCTGAAGTGATATTAGTGACCTGACACATGACAAAAAACCCCAACAAGGCAATGCAGAACCCAGGCTGGAAGATGCGCTGATATTATTTCTATGCAGAATACATCAGATACATCCCATAATCAAAAGCACTGGAAAAAATTTAAGAAATTATTTATATGCAAAGAAGGAGATATCTTCAAGTGGAGCAGCGCTACTCATTAATGCAGCAAACTGCAACTGCTATGACAGGATGAACAAGTAAGGAGAGCTGCCATCCCACATCGCCCACCTACATCCTCCCATGCACTTAGTGCTGACCAGTTGCCAGACCCAGGCAGGTTCCCACTTTTCACATCTGCAGTGGTAATTTTCCAGTGTTAACTATTAGCAAAAAGCATAAGGGAACCACATGGCTCCAAGAGACTGTGGGGAGCCCCCTCCCACCTCATGTCCGCAGTACCAGTGACTTAGACACCTCCTGACCAGCATTCATCCAGCTCTCCTCAAACTCCCCTGGTGTTGGAAACCCCAGGACTGCTGCAAGCAGAATCTCCAGCGCTTCTCTCCCTTCTCTGGTGCAAAGTTTTTCATTAAAATCTGACCTACATTTTTCTTGCTGCACCTTACTGCTTTTTATCTGACTCACAGCAGACAGACCAAGGGCTATTCCTTTTCTCCAGCAGGCTTTTACACCTTCCAGGGACACACAGCCTAGCCAAGAGACCTGGTGACAGCTTCCATTATTTCAGCTTTCTGTCCCACATCCTATTTCCTAAATACATTGCCATTCTTGTTGTTAAACGTTGCTCTTCCTGATATTTTTCTTGAAGGGTTGTGCCCCAAAGTGGACACACAAATGCTCCAGCTGAGTCTTTATCAGGACCAGCTATCTTGAAAGATCAATCCATGTGCCATACATGCAACACTATTCACATCCAGCAAGTCATCTTTTTAAAAAGTATGTTCCTGTCAACCTCCATCTAGGTTGTGACACTTTCTTACTTTCAGACTATTGATGAGATACTCCTTAGGAGTCGTCTCCTGCTTGGACATTGAATTGGGCAGCTTAAACGCCACTCTCTTCACTTGCCCCATCAAACTTCACCTTCCATGACATCGTGGCCACAAGTGAAAGCCAAGTACTGATGGCCAGGAAAAGACTGGTAGGGCCACCTCACCCACAGGGACAGCTCTGAACAAGTGCTTAACTTCGCCTTTCACCATCAGCCTCTCGTGCCATCCTTGGTGGCCACGACAAGCACAGCTGGAAGACAAACCACAAAACCTGACCCCAACCACTGACATGAAACATCCCAGTAAACATTCACAACAAAGCAACTGCTTCCCATGGAACTGCTCAGCATCTCCCCAGGAATCTCTGCGACTGGGTCTCTGCGAAGGGCTCAGAGATGGCTCTTCCCAAAACACAATCCTGATGGCTGGAAAGAAGGATTTTTCTTTTCTCTGGGTTGTTGGGTTTTCCCCCCTCCCCACTTCTGACTTGCATCTGACTTCTACAGTGAATTTAAAGTGCAAACTCTTCAGGCCACAGCGCTGAGGAGTCTCCGCTGTTTGGTGCTTGTAGCAAAATAGTTCTCTGCTGTATCTTCTATTTGAAACAGCATTGCTGAATGGGACTGAAGTAACGTGAAATGATAGAAAAAGTCAATAAAAAAGGTCAAACAACATATATACCTGTACCTGACACAAACACACTGCTGTTACACTTTTGGGGAATATTATAGTACTGATTTTTATAGGGAAGAAGACAAGAGGCTCCCACACCTGCAGCAGGCAGGGTCTGAATGACACAGGGCATTGCGATGGAGTTCCCTGTTCTCTTCCTCCACTTGCCAACCCTGTTGCATAAAAGAGGGCAGGAAAGGTTTGGGAAAAGCCTTGTGCTCTTATGCCACATTGCTAGCAAAGGAGAAACACGAACATGCACTTTCTATGTGCCACTGTCAGATGATCCAGGGATTTTTTACTCACTATTGAAATGAGTCAGCTTGAAATGCTTTTCTTAATGCAACTTTTGGCTGATGTCAGTGCCCTTGTGAGGGGCACTGGTAGGTGTCAGGTGTGGAACAACCATGCCAGAGAGGAACCAACCATTTTCCAAGAGTGCTGTTTCATTCTGCAATAAAATAAGTTACGCTATTCACAGAATTACCCTTTATCCATCACTTTACTCAGCAAGACAAGCCAATACGATTTCTGTCCTTTTCCTTTCTCTGTACAGTTCATTTTTGTTCCTCCTGGAGGTTACAAAACAAATTGCAAATTGACTGGTTTGAATCCTCAACACACAAAGGGGTAATATTGTTTAACTGCAGAACTGCAGGTATGTTGCTAAGGTGCAGTTTTCTATTTCAATAGGTTCACTTTAACTATAAAATTAATTATTTGGTGACACCAGTAAACAGAAACAACCAGTAGAGATCATTGCATTTTTATTTAAGTGTATGTTAACATGGAAAAATTATATACAACCAAAAGATTTGAGCGAGTTTAGTTCTGTTTGTTCTGTTTTTAGGGCAGTGTTCAAATCCTTGGATTTTAACATTGAAAGGTTAAAAAGTTTAATTGGATTAATTTGGTGGTCTACTTACATTATCCAGCAGGGATATTTTGAGCCATTATAGAATGTCTCTTGTGTTGCCTGAGATACAAGCCAATGAAATTGAGATGAGGGTTTGCTATTGGCCAGGACCAATTATTTCTGCTGGGAGAAAAGATCAATCCCTGATAGGAAATAAAATGAAATAACAGGGATATGAATTCGAGAATTTTTGACCCTAGAGTAAGTTAATATTTTCCTTTGAAAAGTTTAAATACAGCCTTTATTTTACACTCTTTAATGTGGGAAACTAATAATAATGTCTAAAAGGGCAATTTTCATTGTCTTGCTGAACAGAAAACACCAGTAAATTCATTCTCTCTGTTCTGGATGCCACACATTTAATCTTTCAAGTTTGAATAGAGGCTACCAGAGCTAATTTACACTAGGGAAAACTACTCATAGCCTACTCACCAATGGAAAGGGAAAACTGAAACAAAAATGTTAGTAAAGAAGCCTTGAAACACTAGGAATTTAATTTATCTGCCCGTGTGTCCCCAAGAACACCAAAGAGCCTTTCCTCAGCATTTACATGGAGGCTGGGATGTCACTGACCCCGCTGGAAGCAAATTCCTGCAGAGGTGCTGGTACTTCTGCCCATCTACTCCCAGGCTCTCCTGTAACCTCACAGCTACCACCTCTAATTGTCCTAGGGAAGAGATCAGTTAAGAAACTCAAACTCCATCAACTCTTCCAGCCCAAAAAATGTCCCTTACTGATTTTCTAGTTTTCCCTGCTTTTGTTCCATGTAGCAAAGAGTATCCATCATCTTTTCTTAAAGAATAACAACTGGGTGCTGGCTCAGTGACACACAGAACTGTTTTTAGCAGACTGCTAACTTCTCAGGTTCACAGCCCTCCTGCATCGTGTGACTCCTGCATACAAAGGCAGCAAACTATGTTCGGACTCACACATAGCTCAGATTCAGCCCATAAAGACAATTTTGGTTACTTTCTGTGAGACCCCCCCCCGACTCAGCACTGGTAGCATTTCCTCAGCTCAATCACCCACAAGTTTCTCATGAGATTTTAGCTTTTTATTTCCCTTCAGTCTGTGTGAATTTAGTTTGATCTTCACTCTCACATCCACTTTGCAGTGATTCTGCCCTGTTTTCCAGCCTATCAAGCTTCATTCCCTTCTTGCTTGCTTCCCTCTATCTTCCCTGTTCTCTTGAGAATGGCTCCACTGCAGAACCTGCTCCACACCAAGGGCTGGGACAAACCCTGCACTGCTAAACTGGGGAACAGGTAACAGAGTTCATGGGTGGTCACAGGGTTGGGTCAAGCCCTCACTGCTGCAACTATAGAAATTTTAATACTCATACATGCCTCCTGACTGTGTCCTAAGATAACAGAAGATGAGAATGGATGCGAAGGGGTACTTCAGCTCCAGCTGAATTTCAGGTTTGGATACTGAAGGCAGAGTAGGATCCAGTTAGCAATATCCCTGGTGGATTGTGCATGTGAGATAGTGACTTTATTAAAATTTGAAACATCTTTTAATTAACAAATTCTTTTGTAAGACACAGTCAGCAGTGGTTTCCATGGTTGCAGCTATCGGATATTGCAGAGCACAAAGTGGGGCTGCAGCAGCAGGGGGAGGCCACACACTGTGCTGATGGGGAAAGGGATCCCCACTGCCCACCAGGACCCTGGCAGAAGGGGCAGTTAAGGCTGGGTTTGTGGCCCTCTCCCCTTAGAAGGGATCACCTTCCAGGAAGGCATCAGGAGAATGGTGCCTCCTCCATGTACCCACTGCTGGTCCCACTGGGTCCTCCTGTATCCCCACTGGCACAAGATCAGGTCTGCACTTCCTGTAGGATGGCCACATTCAGTCCTGTTCTACACCCTAGGAATGTCCCCGTAGTTCTCTCATACCAGAATGGGTACAGGCTTCAATTTGTTCATCTCCAATGTTCAATCAAACAATCTACAGTAGGTCGACTTTCAGATGGGAACTAAAGGCGATCTTTTAATTAGATTTAAGAACTGCAACACTTGAAGTTAAATCACGCTTAGAAAGATGAAAATTGAAAAATGATAACTAATGGGATTTACAGATGATTTCCTTTAAAAGTAAAAAATTATTATTACACACATGTACCCCAAGGACCTTTCAATAGCTGTTAAAAATATTCCTCTTAACAGCAGACAATGAGAATATATCCACTTATATGGAAAGATGAACAACAAAGCTTCTGCTAAGACATTTTTTAATAAAAGTAAAGATTCCCAATTATAGACTAGAGCCTGCAGTCCCTTCCACCTTCTCTTCCATTTCAGATTCCATATTTCTTTAGCAACTGAAAATAATGTCACAGATGAGTAATATGGGGGCTACACATTTGGATTCTGGCCTAAGTGACATCAATGAAGCCAGTTGTAAAAAGGAACACTGAATTCTAGCTCAGTGACATGTAAATGACATGAAAACACCATTTCAAATACCTGTCCTACTGCAAAGTCCTATTTCAACACAAATTTAAAACCATCTAAAGAACTCAGGACCTTAACAATACTACAAAAAAGCCAGGTAGCATTCTTTTAGCTAATCTTCACATTGTTGTAGATTTCTTCAACAATGCCAGTAAGTGACAGAAACTACTGTTCATGGTTGAACTATGGAGGTCAAGGTTTTTCTCGTGTAAAGCCAAGCACCCTCCTTTGCATCACATTCATCTCTTCTGACACAGCCCCAAGGCCAACTGAAAAATCCCTACCAATTTCAACAGGAGTGGATACAGACTTGGAATCTGCTTTATGAGAAAGATCTATTCCTTAATTAAGTTTACTTGGAAAGATATTCTAGCCGTAATGCAAACACTGACCAGAGCGTGCACAAGGCTTTTTGTGCTTGCATATCTTTGCTTGCTCAGGTCAGTTAATCACTGGGAGATCCCATTAGTTTCCTGCCTCTGGTTTGTGGGAAGTCCACTGCCACTGCAAGTGCTAACCAGATGATCAAACAAAGGTATTGAGTGCCAACATCTATACTGGCGGCAGAACTTGCAAAGACACCTACTTGAGTACAATTCCTAACTTCAGATCCTGTCCTTTTGCAGCTGACATATGGAAACTGCAGGGGACATGATGTAATCAGGTGGGAATCCTTCACTAAAGTACTCTGTCACATGCCAACCATTTCAATAACATCTTCTTACATCTAAACAGATCACTGTGTCTCCTACAGGGGTCCCAAAGGTGTTCTGAAAGGAAGTATTTTAAATTTTCCTTCAAATGTTCATTGATAACAACATTTACCATGAATTTTGTGGCCTTACTTGCTCACTAAAGAAATTAGCAACAAATCCAAAAGGACACAGAATTCTGTTCTGAATCCACAGGCCAAAATGAAAATGAGAAGCATGTTTGATGACATAAATATAGCATGGTATGATATAATAAATATACTGGTACAAGACAGAACAAGGGTTAGAAGCTATCCTTTTTCACACAGGTTATGTTAAAAAGTGTCATCCAGAACTGATAAAGAGAAAAACCTGTGATGGCAGCTTAGCATCTTTTACCTAGCAAGGTACAATTCTTGCACTTTGCCAAAACCCAAAGTCCCTGGTGCACACCAGCTGTTTGGTGGCTCATCATATGCAGCAGGATGATTAATGCACTTGCAGGAGATGGGTGCTCTGCCCTAAAACCACTGACAACCTTGGCAGGCAAGACAAAACCTGCCTGTTTGAAGATGAAATCCTCATCCCTTGTGTCTCTTTAGAGCATGATAAACTAGCAGAAGCTGGCATGGCTTTCCTGTCCCCTCAGCAGGGGAAGACACCAAAATCCTGCCACTGCTCTCTGGCAGGCACACCTACTTCCAGTACTACATTTATTTCCAATGAGAAGTCATAAATTTGACATTCCAGCACCAGAACAAACACAGCCTGGGTTTGCCAGGCAGGGAAGGTTGGTTATTTCAGCAGCTTAATGTTCCTGGGTCAGCTGGTAGATGGAAAACTGCCTGTTCAGGAGCCACAAAACGCTGTCACAGGTTTCATTTTACTCACGTGAATGTGCTGAATCATTAAAAAAAGGTCTTGCTTGACTAGGTAGGGTAATATTTGAAGACTGTGGAGAGGAGATTATTTGGAAGGTAGAATACACATAACCATTAGAGGTAGTGTTGTGATTCACAATGTGATTTACAAACTGAATTGCTGGCAGTGCCACTTCAGGCCCAGGAAGAATGCATTGGTGGCTATGTGGCTGTGAGAAAAGCTTATCCATTTGCTCTCCTGAAAAACCAGTAATCTGCTGTGTAGCACGGACTCTCTTGGGGCACATCCTCTTCATTCACAGACTCTGATAGGGATGCTCTATCAGTATTTTTAACTTTATCCCAAATTATGAATGTTTTCAAATCTGAACAGCATTAAAAAGCTTTCTTTCTTTTTCTGGCAGCCTGCAGTGCAAAAGTGTTAACTCAGGAATTTATTCTACAATGGATTATAAATGACATTTAGTGACATGATGGATACATCCTGGCTTTGCAGTATGTAGATGATCTCAGAATACAAGCCTTATTCCTTGTTTCACTAATATGCTGCACACGGATCAGTGTTGTCAGCAGTCTGTCTGCAGTATTTTGATTAATAATGTTAACGTGATTTTCTAAATTGAGTTATTGTTCCCATTTCTGATCATATTTATGCTAATAGTTGTGGGGTTTTTTTTATTTAAACAATTATGAAAGCATTAGTTTGTCACCAGCAGGCTTACTTTCATAGGCTATGTTGTTTCAAAATGAAGGCAAGCTTATGAGGAACAAAAATTACTTTCTTTCATTTTTAATTTAAAAAACATCTTTAGAGAGTATTTAAAATCTTATCCTATTCTCCAGTTCAGATGTCTTTAGTGAGATTTTTCTTAAAACACACAAAGGCGAAGTTATTGAACTCTCCTGCTGATGTGAGATCAGAGGATGTATGAATTTCCCAACCTGTATAATTTGGGGGGGTTTTCACACTATGCTTCAGATGAAGCACTTCCAGACTAATGACATCTGGCGACCCATCAGCATGCCTTGTAGCTAACATGTTCTCACTCAATGCCTAAGATGTGGGATATGCAGACAATCCCTCTCAGCCTTCATGAACAAACAAGGTTAAAGGTACAAGTCAAGACAGGCTTCACCAGAGTTCAACATGGAGACTAAAATAAGAAAACACTGAAAATATGTTTGAGACACGTCTATTAACTGTCAGAGAAACCCTAACAAGATCATGCTGGTGGTATCCACAGTCCCTGTTAAGCAAAGGTCTGATTTCTTTCCATCCAAGAACTGACTCATGACATCAGACTGCAGTCTTCACAGGGCCCCAACAAGGGCAACATTGCTTTCTGTGCTCACTAATTGCAGAAATTTGCTCTCCAGCTTCAGGCATCTGAAGGGCATGTTGCAGTGTCAGCAGGAAATGACGGGGCTGTGCAGCAGAAGGAAAGATGACACAAGGTCTTGAAGTTGGAGGAAGACAGAGGGCCATAGGGATGACTCGACCATGAGTTTCTGGCACATCAAAGACAAGCCATACTTTTATACATACAGACAGGAAAAGGAAGTTCCACCCCTCACCATCCAACACCTAAAACTGTTAAGTATCTTAGTGGCCTCACTGAGCAAGAAAGAGAAAAATGTATTTTGGAGCTGAAATTAATAGTTTTGCAAATCTATACTTTTTTGTTTCTATAGTCCTTAGAACAGACTTCTCTGGAGGGCTGCAGACCCAGGATGAACCATGTGTGGAAAACCTGGCACACAAAAAAGCAAGAATGTAGAAACTGTATGAAAAAAAGTCCTGCTTTCTTCTCCCACTGAGCAGCAACCAACCACTCAAATAACTTAGGAAAACAATCTGCAATTTTCCTCCAGATGAAGAGCACAGTGGCTTTTGATACATATGCACCTAACTGTGGCTTTCTGTGAGCACAATTAATATCTCTAATGCAGCTAACAAAAGAAAAGCTTTTTAAAGATACAAAGCTGAAAAAGCTGAACAAGTGGAGAGAGGAACAAAACGCAAAAGCAGCTCCAATGCTTAAGGCAACCTACACACACCATCTATAGATGTGTCTCTTGCTACGAAATGCATTTATATGGATCATTATCTTCACATGATACCTTGGCATTCCAGAAGCATTCAAGTGACCACATTATGCACGGCTCAGCAAACCACTTACATACGCACATGGGTGGCTTTAAAGAATCCTGAAATTATGTCACCAAGACAGGGAAACAAGGGGCTTCCCATCTACAGGGAGAAAGAAAAGTGGAGAGTGCAAGCAGAGGGCTGGGCTTGTCCTATGTATTGTGTTGGACATAAAAGGCAAGACTGGCAGATGAAGTTAAAGGCACCATTTTAACTCAATAGAGGACAGAGGTAGAAAATATCAATTCTGCCTGTATGCAAAAGACTTCATAATTACCTTTGCTGTGTGGCTCAGTTCCTCCAGGGAGAAGATGGGAGAAAGCAGCAAGAAAAAAAGAATTTAAGAAACTTTTGCGTAGGTGTGGGAAGGGGGGAGATGGCTGAATGAGCAAATTGCTTTGAACAATTGGCTGGTGATGGGTTAGCACTGAAATAGGAATATCTGTGCAACAAAATTTGGGAACCACAGTAGATCCCTGAAGAAAAAATGACAGCTGGACTTTACTAGAAGTTGCCCAGTCATGCCCCTGTGCAGCTTCCCGATGGAGCTCCCCCCTGGCCCAAGAGCTGGCTGGACCTCTTTGCCCTGCCAGGCACTGTATCAGGGTCTGACAGGGGGCATTCTGCTGCATTAGCAAGTTAGGAAACCCTAGAACTAATCACAAAAAGCACTCCCAACTCCTATGTTACCAACCTCTGCCTCCCCAGTATATTTAACCTTTATTTAATGGAAACCCTTCAGACAGGCTCCTACAGCGTGTGCCTGCATGGCACACGTCTGGGGACAGGGACCGGCTCTGTGCTGTCACAGGGAACTGGTTCCTGCTTCCCGCTGATAAGGAAACACACTATACATTAATCTCCTTTTACAATATAATATAAAACCCTAATTACAACCTCATGCCTCCACAACAAACACATCACACATTTAATTCATGCACAAATGTCAGCCCTCAACAATTTTTTTAATGTGGCTGAGTTTGTAATTAAAGATTTGCTTTGTTCAGCAAGTGAAGTATTAGGGCATGGCCACAGAGCCCCGTTCTAACACTGTTTGCTGAAGGATTTTCTCAGATACAAGCAAAACCAGGACAACTGACCAGGTACATTAAGAAGATCATCTGCATGGTCAGAGGTTTTACAGACCTACAGCTGGGACAGAAAACCCTTTGTGAGCCCTGATCAATAGAAAGAACCAGACAAGCACTTCATTTGAACACCTAGCAGATGCTCCAGTCCAGGTAACCATTAATCCATGTGCTTCTCTCTCTCTCTTTCTTTGTGTCATTTCAAAGATAGACAGACCTATCTTTCTTCTATTTACATGTATTAAACTCAGAAAAAAACATTTAAGTAGAATTCTCAGCAGTAGTGCTTAAAAGAGAATTTAAACTGGGAAACAGGGATACACAATACCAAGTTTACACCTGTCAGTCACGCAGCCAACAGCAGCCTTTCATTATCCTAACAGGCCAGCCCTGAAAATAGGAACTCAAAAACTTCTTCAGAAGTCACAAGAGCCTTATTCTGGGCTGGTAGTCACTTCTGGGTGCTCTTATCTCTCAGACAATCCCGCACATTTACATTAGGTAACATTGCTGTTACCAAAAGATCTTTGTTAGGAACACACATAAACAGATCCACATGCAAAAATCCTGCAAAGATTTAATCTCAAATGACAAACATACCATGTCTACCTAACAATACACAACTAAACTAAAGGCTCCTGATCCACTGTAGTGTTAAACTATGCAAAAAACTTCCTATTCTTGGTTCTTTTTGCATGAGCTACATTCCCCTGACTTCAGGATAACAGATTTCCAGGAATTAGCAGATAACATTCTTCCACTTGTAATGATGTTCCAAGTTTCACAGTTTTGTGGTGGAAACTGGAAAAAGTCATCTTACGAAATAAATTCAATGATTAGGCAAGAAAAGCATTTCAAATATCACACAGAACAGGTGAAATTGTGAAATTACAAAGTTATCCTGGTAAATGGCCTTCTGGAAGATCCCACAACAAAAACAAACAGACTTCACATCACATGCAAGCAGACTAACCATGACTATTACTCTTGGATAATTAGCTGCAGAGCTGAGACATATGAGATGAATGTAGGTAGTGTCACTGAATAGGAATGCAACAAGACATACTGCCCTTGTTAATCACATGCAATTTCACCTTGTCATATCCAAAGCACTAAGGGTAAGGAGGCTTTGGAATGCTTATATAGAAAATATTAAATTATGAATAAAACACTTTGCCATCAGCAATGGCAGCGAAAGAGGCAATGTTCAATGTCAGAATTTAGGACCACAAACATCACAAAGTGTAAAAAAGCCTCACTTTCCAAACCACGTAATTGGATTAAATCAAGTATGTAATAAATATATATTTTTTAAACTTCATCTCATATGATCATGAGAATGAAAGATTTTTAGAAGCGACAGACATCACAGGCTTAACTTCAATGAACTTGCTGGAAAATAAATACAGCAGGAATTCATAGAAAAAATAATTAGTGTGTAAATGTTCTTTGTATAAAATATACAAGAAAATGTATGTAAGATCTGGACATGAAGCTAAATTATCACTACAGCTGGGTACACTGGAAGAAGCTGGATGCTGCTATATTGCAGCACAGGTTCTGCACAGACAGCTGTGCTCCTTCAAGTTACATGGCAGATATTGGATAAAAGTCCAGTAAACGACTGAAAGAAGGGGAGCAAAAGGGAAGCACAGGCAGATTTAATTAGATTCTTACCCAGGCTTATGACATATATTACAGCTGAATTTATCAGCCAAACTGACCAAGGCTCCATTGTCCAGGGAACAGACTGAAAAAGGGCAAGCCTGTATCCCAAAGGCCTTCAAAGTTAAGACTTACCAGGTGAAGAGAACCAAGTAATAAAACAGTGGATGTGGTTATTTCCAGTCAATCAGAAGAGACAATGACATTTCCTACCTGAGAGACCAACCAGAAATTCTGCATTGAATCTTTTTGGAAATTGTCACCAATCACAGAAATCTACCAGGATTAGAAGCTAAACTATCTCTTTGATGATTACAATTATTCTGCACCTATCATCTTCTGCATGATTGTAAATGTAGGTGAAACAATTACTACAAGAGAACAAGTTTCCCCAAAACCATTACAATTTTTCATCAATAAAAAACAGCCTACAGTCACTGGGTCTTGATTAGGGGATATGTTATAGACTGTTAGGATTGAAGCCCGACAGGACATAAGCTCAAAGAATAGTATTGGCCTATACTACTGAGGTTAACACAACCTCCAAGATCTAAAGCAGGGCTTAGCAAATGCTTGCATAGCACTTTGCAGAGAAGGTCAGTCTGGGAGCCAGAGCATTACATGGGACCAGGGATATAGACAGGCAAGAACTGCTCCTCTCTAGATGCCAAGTACTTGAAACTGTCATCCTTCAAAAGCTACAACAGAATCAACAACATGTAGTCTACTGCCAAGGAGAAAAAAGAAAGGATGCTGCACTGTTGATGTTCTTTACCATATGCTTGGATTGCTGAAGCCATTGCTTCACAGGCTTGTCATTAACATTGGTGGTCTTTTTCCTCTTCCTTGCAGTGGCAAACATTACTGATAACCGATCAAGAGCTGTCTCTCAAGAACTCTTTTAATTCTGAATAGGTTAACAGAAATCCATGGTTTTCTGCTGACACAAATCCATATTGTCAGTGCGGGAACCCTACTGAGAAGCAGCAAGTCTCACTTTCCACATCCCTGCAACCAGAGAGAAGGGACATGTCACGCTTGCCAGAAATATGTCGGTCTCTGAGCATTATGCCACACTGACAATTGAAAATCCATAATCAACACTCTCCCTAAAAATAAGGCAATTCAAAAATGTCACTTCTGTTGTCACAGTTGATGTCACTTAAGTGTCACTTGGAGTTAATATTAGACTAATCAAGCCAATTATAGAGTACTTATAGTATTTAATAGGCTCTTAGATTTGACTTTTGATACAAAAATCTGCATATTCCTAGATGTTTCATGAATTTAAAACATTTCAAAGTTCAACTCCAACAGGGAGAGCAGCATGCAAGGTGTTGAGAAAAACCCCTCTACTGCTGAAGCCGAAAATGTTGTGTCACATGCCAGCCACAGCAGACTTTTAGCAGGGACTCAACATGAATGCAAGACCTAAGCCCTCTTGCTATGCACTGAGCCATTCCAGCCCCTCCTCTGGGGCCACAGTCTCATGAAGGATTGAGCTTTGCTGCTTAATTTCAAAGGAAGCAAAGGGTCATGGACAAAGCGATGCAGATGCCTGGAGATGCTCAGGCCCGCAGACACCTCCCTCACTCAGTAGGTACCCCAGCTCCTTGTTTGACCACACAATCAGCAGCACCTGGTTGCATGCTGCAGTCCCTGTTCTTCTATGCCTGGAGATGAGGTTTGCCTGAAAACCTGCATGCTGATGCTCCAGAGTCAGAAGAGGCACTTAAACACTCCCACTCATCTGTCAAGGAAGCAGAACTGGGCAGAAATGTTCCTATGACATTTATTTTCTTCTTTCTTTAGTACAAAGGCTAATGAAGAGTTTCATGTACACGTGATTGTCATGAACAGCAGTTTAATCTCCCTATGCAGCGTTCATGGTTTAAACACACAAAGAAGATATGCTGATTCTCACAAAAATTAATTGTTGGGGCATAAAAGAAGCAGGAGGGAGGGACAACAATATTGTTTCCTTAAGGAAGAAAACCATACCTTTGGGGAAACAGGTGCCCTTTGGGAAAAGTCAGAGCAAAAGCAGCTAGTGTCAGGAAAGTGACTTTGCCTTTTAATAAAATGCAGTTTGGTAAACGCAAACATGAAAGGCAAGTTGGTACAAAGGCACATTTTCTTAACTCCTTCAATCACAAAAGGCAGTGTTCCCCTTCCCCTTAGAGCACCAAGAGCAGAGGCCTAGGAGGAGGTGGAGACAAGAGGCTCTACCCAAAGCATTGTCCCTAGCGCTCTCTCACACATAGCCCAGTGCTCACCTCTCCTGCAGGGGCAAAGGCTGTGCCAGCCTGGGGGTCCCTGTCCCCACTCCTTCAGGTCAGGTTGCTCACAATCTGCCAATCACTTGCAAACTTCTTATGAGAAATAAACAGGAGTGAATTCAGTATTTCACTGAATAGAAAGAAGAAACTCACTAAATAGTCCAGTTTTGTTAAAAAGGAGATAGGTGTTTTGAATATTTGTGCAGTCCTCAGGGAGACAAATTAATGGGTTGTTGATGGATAAAGTGGACAAAGGGGTATGATACAGACATTTATCATGCACACATTTATAAGCTATGTGTGGTTTATAGCATAATTAACCAGTAGCTGTCTCCTACTCTGTACACAAATGCAGCCTCCCATCTTCCCAGGCACATCCAACAACTCATTTATATCCTTCTACAAACCAAAAAATCTTATCCCTATGGAAGGTTCTGGGAGAAGTAATTCAAATTCCCACCCATGGAAACTCAAAAAGGGCATTGGAAGTGCTGTCCTTGTGCATCCTTGGTACCTTCATGTTGAATCCGTGCAGGCTCTGAGGAGCGCTCACAGCCACTCTGCCACATGTACAAAGCCACACAGAAATACATGGAGGACTGTGTATATCTGACTTGAACAAAAGAGAAACATAGGGAAAACTGTATCCTCAGAGAATCATTACTGCTCTTCAGGTCTTACTACCAATGCTGCCTCTTTCTGTACCTGGTCCTGACTCTTAGCAGTGTGAAGCCAGTCACAATGCAGAAAATGAGCAGCTCTTATATTGAGGTTAGTCAGTTAGAAATCAGGAGACACAAAACATACATTTACAGAAACTAAATACAATAGACAATTTTGAGAATTTTCCCGCTGAAAAAAAAAATCTCACTTGCATCACATACAGGAAAAAAGTATTCAGCTCAATGTAGGGCCTTTGTAATTATAACTTGCCACATTTTCATGATTTCTTACTCTGTATTTACTATTCTGTTTTGCTGCTGCACAGAGTTTCCTCTATTGCAATCAGTGTGGGTGTTTGGAGTGTGAGCTGTTAGATTTCTGCTCCTCCCCTCACATCAACATGCTGGCAGTTATCATAAGCAGCTACAGTACAGATCCTGGTTAGAGGTTTGCAAGATCTCACACAAAAACAGAAGAGTCACTAAAAGGAAGAATTATTTTTCCCCTTAACAGAAAGTTCAAGGAACATGTACATACGATTTAATGGGAATAAGTGAATTTTAAAAATGGTGCAAATTATTTGTGGGTTCGTAAGCCATATGTGAGCAAGACACAAATATAGCGAAGCATCCACTGAAACACCATTCCTTAAAACTCATATAAAGGAGAACTCACTGGACTTGGAAAAAGCAGAGACTATGCACCATGTGAAAGTGCTAAACCTACCTAAAGGAAAGGAAGAAAATACTCCTTACATTTTGGACATAACCTTTCCCTCAATAAGTAAATAAAAAGGAAAACCAAGATAATTTTAAAAGTAAGAGACTTATATATTTCTATATATTTTTATATACCGCTCCATATAAACCCATAATTGATCTTGCTTTGTACACAATCACTTACAAAAGGTTAAGTTTTCAAGAAATTAAGAGGGCTCAGATAAAATTACAATGATAAATTTTCAGAAGAGGCCAACTCACGGCTTGTCATATAAAGCAGCCCCCTATTACCTTCTACTTTGTTCCCTTCTCGTGGATGCTTCACAAAGCATTTCCATTTTACACAAGGGCGCACCCAAAGTTCAGATAAAGAGGAATCCTGCAATTCTTCTTTATTTAGAGGCATTAAACACAAAGGATAAAAAATCTGAGGTTCTTCAAGGAGCAGTAAAGAAAAGCAATGCCTGCAGTTTATGTATTTTTGTGTATATTTTAACTGCAAAATACCAGCACACAGGCAGTCCTCAAAGAACCTGTGTGAATTTTATCAGTGGACGATTTCCAATCCCTCCAACATTTCATCTCTGCCTTCAGCAACTAATGAGTTAAAGATGATAAATACCATTAACAAAGGAAAGAGGATCTTTCCTTTGTTTCCCGAAGAATGCGGAAGCCTCAATTCTGGTAATGTATTTTTATATTCAGCAAAGTTCCCTAAACGGGCAATTTTGCCTCTAGCTTTGTTTATTATTGTACCTTAAAAAAAAATAGGTTTTGATTATCCAGAGGACAAACACAGAATAAAAGTAACTAAAATTTCTGTTTCCTATTACTGATTCTATCTGTGTGTATATTTTCCCCCTGTAGAAAAATAAGGGGAAAATGTATACAAAAATGTACATCAACACCACAAAATCCATATAGTCTGACTTCATCTCACAGGGAAACTCTTACCAGGGGAAAGGAGAATTATATATAATCTCATTCATAATCAGTCATTAAATATCAAACCACTAAATATGCATCTGAACCACATTTCACATGTAAAATTTGCCATTGATAATTCAAAAGGGCCCAAATAAGCCACTCACGCCACAAACAAAAACAAACAAAAAAATTGGTTTCACGTTTGTTGGTTTTGTGCAGAAACTCCTGCTTGGTCCTACCATCTCTCCTTATGCTGGTTAATGTTTAGGTCTTCCATTAATTCAGAAGGGATTATTTTACAGAGCCAGGAGAAAAGGAATCATTGAGCACTAACAGCAGTCACAGCTCCACACACCAATTTCATAAAAAAAGGGCTCAATGATACAAATATTGTATACATTCGTAACAGCATTTACTGAAGAGACTATAAATTAGCAAAATATCAATAAAAAACATTGACTCAAGTATCTGATTGAAAACACAGGGCATTTTATTGTTCTTTTGAACCTGTCAGTTACGAGCCTTATTGACCTCTCCTGTAATGAAGGGGCAAATGTTCTGTTTTATTCAGCAAACAAAATTACCAGAAATAACAGACAGCAAATTTTCCCAGGAAAAATGGCTCTGTTTTTAAAGGTTATTTTCAACTGTACTTACATTTTAAAGTTACACACATTCAACTGCTTTAATTTAGATGTTTTGTAAAATCTGCACTTTTATATTTGAAGACTAATGAGTATTAGCATTACACAGGAACTCTCTCAGAAAAATAAAAGGAACAATCATTATATTAAAAAAGACAACTATCTGCAAGTATAGCCGGGATCTTATAAAAGGGAAAACCAACAAAGTTTTATATAAAAGTGTAGTTTTGCTTTTAAGGTTTTTTTCCCTCCTCCAAGTTTCACAAACATTTTAAAAATTATTTAATTTCTATCTCTTAGATTTGGACACTATTAGAAAAAGAAAACATTTGAGGAATAAATATTTATGCTTTTAAATTGTGCCCGATAGTCAAGTTATTAACACATCCTTTCACACTCCAATTTAATCCAGGTCTGGTAGAAACCACGCAGTACCATTTTTAGGGAGGCACCTGGTATGTCAGTGCACATTCACAGCCACAGTCTCTCAGTGTCTAAAAGGAAGAAAGCAGTACAGCAAGGGTTCTTAAGCATGAGGTAAGTCAGACACAAATTGTGTTTTAAGTTTCCCGTGAATGTGGGGGAAGAGCAAGGTGCATCCACCCTGCTCTGAAGGCTGCCTGCCGAAATCCCACCAACTGCCTTACGCAGCACTCCCCCAAAAAACCTGCTCACACCTCTGTTGTTTCCTTCTACCTGATGTTCCCTTATCTTGCTGAAAAGACAGATGCAATCTGATTATCAACTGAGGGTGCTTCAGTAGGGCTTCCTATATAATAGGGTATTCCTCGCAGTCAGATACTATTGGTCATTTACATACATAGTAATGGAAGAAAAAAAAAG
>JAWWEV010000083.1:40950500-41018850 GCA_035583235.1 Hafferia zeledoni
GCTCACACCTCTGTTGTTTCCTTCTACCTGATGTTCCCTTATCTTGCTGAAAAGACAGATGCAATCTGATTATCAACCGAGGGTGTTTCAGTAGGGTACACAGCAGACGTTATGCTTTCCTATATAATAGGGTATTCCTCGCAGTCAGATACTATTGGTCATTTACATACATAGTAATGGAAGAAAAAAAAAGGTGGAGAAATAGCTGTTCTGTGCCTTCCTTTCCAAGGAGTCACATTGCCTTTCTGCACGTTTCTGAACTTTTAACTGTAATAATGCAGATGGTGGAAGCAGTTGAAAAGGATCTGGAGCCCATACCAGGATTTTTTCCCCCTCAAGACAGCAAAAGCGCATACCTATACATTTAAATACGAATAGCAAGGCTATATTGCAATACAAGTGCACACAAGGACAGATGTTCCCATCTCATAGTGGATTGAAGGCAATCCTAAACCTGTATGACATGAATACATCTGACACACTACCAATTATAAAGACTTTCTGCCATACACTATGACCACTAGTATTTCATCACTCCTTTTACAGAATAATCTGCAATTAAAGCAACAGCATAAAGAATGAAATATTTTATGTCCTTCTGGTATAACCCACCCTCTGAGTTAAATGCTGACAGCTATAGAAAGAACACACAGTACTATCTATTCAGAGGCAGCACCGTGAATACATTCAATTAAAACTGAGAAGCGTAATCTTGAAAAAGGGGACACAGCAACTACATTTCCTACCAGGAGCTGGACCTCACCTCAAGTGATACACTACATGCTCTTGCAAGGTGAAATATTTCTTCCTTCCCATGACAAAAAAATATCTGCAGAGGAGGAAGCACTTACCTTGATTTCTTTTGGAAAAAAAAAATATAACAAAAGAGCTCGGCTCCACCACCTTGAACAGAGAAGGCATCTGAGAAGACGGTGCCGAGAGCGAGCGAGCAGCAGGCAGCACCAAGGCAGGGGCGCCCCTGCTCGTGCCCCCCTTTTCCGGCAGCGGGGATGACAATGCGCGAACACCCCCTCCACATCACAGCAGGCAACTGTAGCCAGGAGACAGAGGTGCTTAAATTAGAAAACCGCTGCCAGAGGAAATAAACGGGAACCACAGCGACCCCCTCGACCCCAGCAGCTATCAAATCCGGGAAGATATAGTGCACATCTGTTTTACGAGGCCCCCAGGGAGCTCCAACTCCAGCTACTTACCCTGTCTGCATTATTAATAGATGTTAATGGCGCCATTATATTGAAAAGAAGCCTCTTCCTCTTTATAATATGGAAATTCCAAGTTAGATTTGTTTTGGTTGGTTGTTTTTTTTTTTTTTCTTGTTAAAATTAAAAAACCCCAAAACCCCTACACACCATGAGACAGCAAACAGCTTCTTGGTCCTACCAACTGCAGAGCTGCACCCCCTTCCTTCAGTCTGCCTTCCTCAGTCATCCTCAATATACTGATTTGGTAGACAAAATCGATTCAAGGCAGTAAACAACTGCAATAAAGCAAACAGGCAGACAAAGACTTCCTGCCATAAGGCAACTCCTGAATACACAATTTTTTTTTTAATAAGGTTCTGAAATTTTTCATTTACAGCACATACATTTATTCTAATGTAAATGATACAGTGTAAAGAACAGCATAAACCCACACGGTTCAGATTTTTCTTGCTTATCTAAATACATAGTTTATTTCTTCAGTAGAAGTTATCTGTCACCTCAGAAAGTATTATTTAGACTGACTCGATGACAAAGTATCCTCTGTCAAACCTTTGATTTAGTTGATGAATAAAGGAATGTGATCCTAAAGTATCCCTAGGCTGTGTTTTTGTTAATGCCTGGATTTCCTCCGGGTCCATTCATCCTCAAGGTAGGTGTACTCCAGTCATGCACCAAAGTGTCAAAAGACCTTCCACAAAAGATATTGACCTATTTTAATCTGATCCATGTATAAATGCAATGGAACTACCACTGGGAATAAAGTGAACCAAAGATGTATTTTTAACCCCTTTATAGCACTGCAGGAGGAACAAATTCACATCAATAACAAATGTATCCTCCAAGACTATATGAGAATGCAGTTTACTTTATCTGGATCTCTTCCTCTGGTGTTTCAAAAAGCCAAGAACATCTTCTCTGCACTTCAGTATTGCTATCAGATAATTCTGATCAGCTTTAAAAAAAATAAAAATAAAAAAATCAAGAAATACCAAAACTATTGGCTTCACCTAGTCAGCTTTTACTCTGCTATACAAGACATCAATTTTAACTCAAATATAAAAACACCTCAACGCCTCAAACCACAGAGAGAAAAAATAAAAAAGCTATCCTTAAGGCTGGAATTACCCCAGCACTAATTGCACACTGAAATATTTGCATATGGGGGGGTGGGCTGGGGAGAGCAAACATGTCAAGAATCACCTTCTTGTGCTGCAGATGCATGCTGCAGCTGTTTGCTGGCTTTCCACAAATGAATGAAAAGTGCCGCTAATTCTTCCAAGACAAATGTAACCGATTGGCTTTGTTGCCTGCTCGCCTCTGCGGCTTTTGAGACCACGCAAGTACGCTGCAGACACGAAATCACAGGGTCTGGCTGTATTAACTGAATTACAGACAGCGCTGATGTGATCATCTTCATCTCTCTCGCGCGCTCTCTAATTATTTATCCAGATCAAGCCTGACTGCTGGAAAATTAGCTCTCTACAGGAGGTAACCGAGCTGAAAGGTTCTTTTTACCAAGAAATGATGGGCTGGCCTCTAGCAGTACATAAGCCAGCGTGCAGTTGTAAGGAAATGTCACAAGATGTAAATTGGCAAGTAGATTTCCCATCCTCCCAGAAAAAGAAATAAGACAATTTTAGAAGATATGAATATATATATTTATACAGACACAGAAAATAAGTAACTGTCCAAATTTCTGATCCTGAACTTAGAAGAATTTATTTAAAATGGACAGAGAGAAGATGTGTATTGACCACATCTTTTCATTGCTTTATAGTCAGTCTCACTTGCCTGTCTGTGAACAAGTTCACAGTATTTCACTTGCACAAGGTTTTCACTTCTTGCCAGCAACTGCAATGAGACCAAGTTTTAGTTCCGGTGCTTAGGGGTAGAAAAGACGACGTTTTAGTCACTTAATCACACCAACCCACAGCAGAATGAACAAAGCATAAAAAAAGAGGATAATAAGGTTTTTTAAGCTCAAGATACTGTTTTAGCCTGTAGCAATCTAAAAGGAACTGTGAATGCATTTTTTTAATTAAATAAATGGAAAATAAAAAGTGTTAAACCTGCGAGACAAACAAGTGTAGTATAAAAGGAATAGCTTTGAAATTATTTTCCAATTAGCAAGACTGTCATTACAAGTCAATTTGCTGTACTGCCTGTGTATATGGATGTACGCATTTTTAATGCACTTTAATGCACGCTTTGGTCCAATTCTAGTCAGATGTAGCCCAGTATAAATTTTAGTGCTAGAGTGCTTTAACTTACCATTTGAAGCATTGAGCACACAGAACACTGATAATAAAACGATGTGGCTGTATGAAACAAATATGCTGATTTTGATACCTACAACACTTGGAACTTAATTGGTTTTTTTTTAAAGAGCATCAGATTCTAGGCTGAATCTCTCTGCTTGCTGCATTTGCAGCAGTTTCTGCATGTCAAGCCTTCCTCGATCTTTTAATTGCATTGGGTGTTATGCACGCCAGCGATGGGTGAGAATAGTTGTCAACCCACCTGACTGCAGAACAAAGAGCATTTTTTCCTCCAGCATTTGTTACTGATGCTTGAGCCACACCCTGCGTCCTTGCAAAACACGCTCTGTCTCACATGTTCCTTTTTCCTACTCTCACAGAGAGACCATTTCTTCCCAGTAACAAAGTAATAGCTATACTCTTGAATTACTACACTGGGTTTCACCTTTTTATAAATTCCCTAAAGGTTTACTTTTAAGGGAGGGAGGGGCTGCGGGTGCTGCTGTTTCCCTCAGTGTGGGGAGTCCCTGAGCTGGGATGCCTCAGCACCCTGAAGCCTGGCTCCCCTTGCCCTGCTTGGGATGCTGCTCACTCAGTCATGGGAGAGGACAAAGCCTCCAGAGCATTTGAAGGCAGAGAAGGGAATAATAAAATAAGAAGAAAAACCCAAACCAAAATAATAATAATAAAACCCCAACCTAATGCAAAAACATGAGGAGAAGCCCCTTGTCTGCCTCCTCTTCCCACCAGCCCCAGGCACCTGCCTGTGGGGTCAAAACGCTCTAGGCGTCATTAACCCCTAATACATGTTTGCCAAACCATGTGCTCCCTATCTCACCCCCTCAAATGCTCCAACAGCTGGGAGTTTGCAAGGTTGAACTCCTCTTGGTCTGGAGAAGAAAAAGGTTGTTCCTCCACTGCTCTGTACAAAGACCCTTCTACCTTTCATGTCTCGCCTACACTCCCATCATCACGGCAAAGCACACACAGTGTCTGGTCTCTCCAGAAACAGATACAAGAACAAAACCTCTTGTAGTGTAGCTACACAACACCCAAAAGCCTACCATGTTTTTTACAGATTTGTATGAACAGGCATACTCCTGACTTTATCTACTTATATATAAAATAAGCAAGCAATGCAAAGCAAGATGCAGACAATGCAAGAACCACTACCCGCAAAGCAACTCACATCCCTTTTCCTGCCTATCAGAAAAATCTCCTCCATCACCTCAATTTTCCATTCCAAAATGTCTGGAGGCAAACAAACACTACAGCTTCTAACACTGTCCCTATCACAACCTTCCCATGAAGTGTAGTAACAAGTAGGCTGTGGTTTTGGTGGTTCCAGAGCAGCAGGTAAGCCCTAAGCATCCGCAGCACCAACAAGGCAGCCCTTTGCCTTTCCTGAGGCGTGAAAGGAACACCTTTTGACCTAATACAAGTAGCAGCAATTGTGTTTTTCCCCAAGTTTCAGGACAGGTGGAGGTAAGGAACGGTGTCACTTAGCCTGGATTATTTTTGCAAGCAGTAAATAGAGGGTTTATTAATTTTTTGTTTCCCTGACAGAGCACATGCATTTAATGTGCTTCCCAATCCTAGCCCAAGTGGACAAAATGGTTTAAGAATGAGTAATGCTATGGCAAACCTCTGTGAGGTTTGGTCTAGGGCTTTCTTGTTTGTTTTAAAAAGAGCTTTTGTTCAGCTGTTCCTTGCTATTTGATATGTTATCATCCACCAGCCATGCACCACCGAAGGGAAGCCACAGTGCTCTTGGGCTGTGGCTAGATCCTGCGTCAAACAGAAAACTGACGCAAAATCAAAGAATCTGTTGCCACTTTAACCTTTGAGATGCAGAAAAATTAAATCCTTTTAACTTTTGATCACATGATTCTTGAATAACCAGCAAAGACAGCTTTTAAAAAAAAAAAAAAAAAGGCAAAACAAAAACCCCTGTATATCCCTGGACACATTAGACTGCCAACTGCTGAAGGGTACTATTTTGAATTAGGGTGTGGGTAGAGATACCTACTAAAGCTTTCACTGCTGCCGCCGCCGCCATTGCTGCTTATCAGGTAGGTGTTTTCAGAAATCCCAGCTCCTAAGGAGCCTGAACTTGCACCTCTTCTGGGATGCATGGAAGACACAAGTTTCTTGCACCATCTGTTATTTGCATCACCACTGCATGGGGATGCCAGCCTGTGACAACACTCAGATCTGCTGCAGGCACAGCAGCAGCCAGGGAAGAACAAGGTGAGCCATGAAGGGAAGTCATCAAGACTGGGATGGGAACTGAGAAACAAGCGGCAGCACATTATGTGACACTGATACACCTGGGCAGGATGTGACAGTCAACCTGAAAAACCCCATGAGACGGCAGATTAGTGGCTTTTAAGGCACCTTGGTCGTGAAGGCATCACAGGATGGGAGGAGGGACTCCCATCACAACTTCACAAGATTATTCCACTGCAAGTTGCCACATATTTCAGTCGAGCCTCAAGAGAATTTAACATGCAATGGACGCACATGGCACAAAATCAGTGGCATCTCTCCCTCAAATGTTGGTGGTGACCAGAGGTCCTGCATGTATCACTGGGGCAGTACAGCCACCAGACAGCAGCAGAACTTTGCCGATGCACTCGTCGCTGCCACACACTGCACCCTGCTAGATGGCCTTTTGCACTCCAGTGGAAGCATTTGTTGAACTTGTGTGCAGCCTCCAACTTGTTTTTCTAGTACTGTTGGATTATCTTTTAACTGATCAGCCCTACTCAAGATTTAGGCAAATGGTCTTTACACAGTCATGTTTATGTTGCTGAAGACATATCTGAAAGAAAACCATGAGGTGTCCAGAATACTGACACTGAATGAACAGATAACAAGCCCCAAAATAAAAAAGCAGTACAGAGCACCACAGCTCTCAATATGAAGAGGTGTGTGAATACTCAGCACCGTTCTGAGAGATGCTAATGTTGAACCTGTGCAGTTTATCCACTGTGAGGTGACTTTCTCAGTGTAGCTGCTGCACCTGCTGAAACCAAAAGAAGAAAACCAGCAGATTTTAATGGGAGTAGAATTGAACTAGAAAGTACCAAGATTTGTCACATTTTAGATTACAAATGTGCTGTTAATCCCATTACCATTCAACCTTTACACCCCTCAAACAGGGTATTTACTGCGCAGCTGGACACCAGCCTCGGGGCACGCAGACAGCAAGAAGATGCTCCCAGGCTCCCTGTACCTGATGTGCCCACAAGCCCCCTGAGTCCCCTGCAGCACCCAGGTGACCAACTAGTTCCCTCTTCTGACAGATGCTGCATGTTCCCTCCCAGAAAACTCTACTCACCTCCCACCGGCTTTCCCTGGAAGGAATCTTAATCCTGCTGACCTTTCCGAATACAAGTCCTTCTGCTCTTTATTTTCTTAAATAATCCATATCTCCAATTGTGCTCAAGCACACTTTTGTATACCACTTTTCATTCTTCATGAAAATTTTAACTCCCTGTGCAAGTGTAAAGTTGTTGCTGCAGGTCTTTGGGGGTCTTTACCTCCCTCCCAACCTCCTTTTCTTCCTTTGAAATCACTTTCCTACTTAAAAAAGCCTGCAAGCTGTTTCTCGACCATACCCAATCCTCCTGTCGCTTTGTCAGGAGCGCTGGACTGTCTTTTACAGTCAGAGACAGTGATGATAAATGACAGTCTCCATAATCCAGCAAGTGATGCTGTCCAGGGGCGAAAGTCACAGGCAGATGTAGAGCCTTCTTACTGAGCACACTGTGGAGGGAAGAGGGCACATCACTTACAGCAGTAAATCCCATCCATGCTCCAGTTGCTTGGCTCCAAGCAGTGTCAAAGCTCCCTTTGCAGGCTACAGAGCACACAGTGCCTCCCTGTCTCCTCTTGCCAGCAGACTTTGTGTTCATTTAAAACACAAAACAAGGGGAAAAGCATCTTCCTTTCTCTAAAAACAGGCTGCATGCAACCCTGTACACTCCCTATTTCAGCAGCTGTGATATTGACAGCCAGCTGGATAATGCATTCCAGCACTCTGGGGATCAAACCCTTTATCCAGGAAAGCTGTCCCTGTTTTTTGAAGGAGCCCCTAATAAGCAGGTTTTGAGAAGCAGAGATCCAAACTGTGCTTCCCAACTCATTCCTGACCAAAGGGCTAAGTTAGGATGCAGGGGTGCCAGCCAGAGGGACACTGCACTTCTTCCCAAAGAATCACAAACATCTCTGCAAATTTTAGACCTCATAGCACGCTTGGAAGAAGTCGATAAACACCACTTCTACCACCTTACCCAATTCTTTGCTGAAAAAGCAATGCTAGAGGGAAGCTTATCTCTGTGTTCAAGGTCAGGCTTGGCATATGTGACAGATTGAGCTGTCTTAAGTCCCTGTACATCCAGCCTTCAAACCTAGAATTAGATGCCAAGCAGTGCCTCTAACTTTTAAAGAAGAAGCATTGAAGGGAAAAAAATTATTTTTACAGCCTAGCTGGAGAACCACTGGAAGATCTGATGAGGTTGTACTTCTGAAATCAGGTGCAACATCATCCTCCCCTTTGGAAGCAAGCTTTGCCCTGCCAGTGCTAGCTCCAAGCTCCTCAGGCTGTGCCAATCCTCAGTGGCTCTCCAAACCAATAACATACCGGACCTGGGCTGGGGGAAAGCCCAGCACAGTTCACACTGGAAGTGCCTGGGTTTTGTCCAGTTTTCAGTACGGCCCTTCCTTGGCTTATTCAGACCAACACATAAGTCAAGGGCAGAGATTTAAAGATACAGCCACCAGCATCTTCAGCAATACAATACCTACCACAGCATGCCATCAGTGTTTCCACTGGCTTCCAGTAAACCCACAATCCCTCAATGCTGACTTGCAAGCAGAACTAGTACCTGCTCTGGAACAGCAAGACTGACCATCACTTCTGAGCAGCTGTGTGACAAGTGTGGCATCAGCCACTAAGAGCTAGACAGAGATTTTTGTTTCTTTAGGCTAGAGTAGCCTGTTCTGGTAAGATCTAACTCTGAATTGTAAAGCAGGCGTTTTGTGGTGCCTTTTGCAGATGCTCCTCTCTCGGGAGGACGCTGTAAGGGGATGCACAGGCACTGTGAGGGGAATGCCTCACTCAGCTGCAGTCAATAGCACCATTCCCCAGCTGCAGTGATGCCAGTGCCTTTTGTCTCTGGCTTGCTAATATTTGTTTTAAGAGGTCTTGATGAGTCAAGCGGCTCACAGCCTGCTGGCAGTGTGAGTGAGAACACAGAGTTTGCGCTAACAGAGCTGTTTAAGGATGCCAGGAGTGCAAGGTGCATCTCAGCCCTGCTAATGGGACCACAAGCCAGCAGGGATGACTTGGGGCAGAGCTCACTGCTGTAAGGGCAGCCAAGAAAACCAAAAGCAGCCATTTGCCTGCAACGTGGTTCAAAGCTGTCTGTGGCACTGTTACCTTGAAAATTAACCGAAATAATAATTTACAACCTTTTTATTTTTCAGCTGTAGTCTAAGTCTAGACTAGATCTGTTTTCAGAAGCATTCTAATTTAAGCTCACACTGTAGTAAATCCTTAAAATTTCCTATTTCTTATTTGTCAGTCTCCAAGAAAAACACTGGTTTTCACCAGAACCAAGAGCTGCCAAAAACTCAGCCAGACCTATCCATCCCTAGGTGGGGTCCACAGGGGGAAGGTTTGACCCATCAGGATGCCAAGAAACTTGGATCCAGCTTTGCACCTTCTTGCACATGAAGCCTGTATCTTTCTTCAAAACTTTCACACCTTCATGTAAAGAAGACACAGAAATTAAATCTATTCAACAGGGAAGCAATTTTTCACAAAGATAAAAAATATTTTTTTTCCCTCTCTACCTTCCTTGTTCATGCTTTTCCTTCTTAGAGTGGACGAAAAATTAAATTTCCAATTCACAAAAATTAACAGCATATTGCTGAATTATGAAGGACCACATTCACTACACAGGATGAGTCCACAAGACTCACAGCATGAGTCCAGAAGAGCAATTGCTGCTTTATATCAACTAAAAGGGTCACCATTTAATTTTTTTATCTTGGAATTTATGAGTTTGCTCCTTAAATATAAAAATATTGAAATAAGATTACACCCTTCTGTTGAAATAAAACAACAAAATTCAAGTCTCTTGGTTTGTTAGAAAGGCCAAATTTCTTCCAAAACACCCCTAATTTTAATTGATTTATGTGCAAGACAAGCAGTTAAAAAGAAAAAAGAACAGACTCACAGCTATTTTACCCAGTAAGACCTTGGGCAAACAAACTCATATTCATTATTTACCTTGGGGCAGGACCCTGACTCCTTAACCAGGTTAAGGACCCTGTTGTGTTAATCTTTACATTAGTCCAATGTAATGTGCCCTGTAATTAAACAAAGTAATGTCAATCCCTCTTTAGTGATGGGGCTGGGACAACACGACACCAACCCCCTCCTCCCTTCACACACATTGCAGTATAATCTGCCACCTTCTATAAATGCTGCCATTTGTCTTTTCTTTAGATGCATTGCAGGAGTATTTCCATATAAGCCTTATTATAATAAAAACGACAGTGTGACAAACAGCTCTGCAAATAGGTCTGCTGCTCCAACAAGGCACAGACTCAACACACTGATTTGCAGAAATACCCTGTAAGATTCGGAAGTGCTACTAGTTGATTTGAAATCCAGTAAATTTAGGTGGTTGTTTTATCTTCTTCATCACAATACCTACTTCCTTAGACAAAGCTGAAGAAGTAGAGCATGTGCTTTACTCCTGCAACTGTTCCCCCAATCCCTTCCTTCTCCACCCCTCCAATTTACATTGATTACACGTTTCAAAGTCTTAAGAGATTCATTTTTAAGTTCTATTTAAAATGCTGATTTTTACTTGTTTTCTTTTCATCTAGATCAATACTGCTCAGATGATAAATATGTACCGTTTACCATTTACACTTTTTCATCTTAGCACTGAATATCCTACAGTAAGCTTAAGAAAAATCAGTTCCCTGGTAGCACTTTCCCCTCTTTAGCCTATTCCCTATTTTATCTATAACACAATACATAAGCCTGAGTGTGTTTCATTAACGCAGCCACCCATCATAACATTCAGACATTAAGTGCAGCAGAAAGGAACTGCATCTCAAAATGTTCACTGCTCATTAAAAAGTTTGTGTAATTTTATGATGACAGTTCAGCGTGTACATTATTCTTTGCAAAATAGTGCCCCGGTGTTAAGACAACACCACATCAGTTTTCTATTCAGTCTTCACCGAGAGATGAGAAGCCACCATTTTCTTTTTGATACATGCAAATTAAATTGTTTGTCTCTACAGAAAGTGTACACCACAGAGAATTCTGCATTTCAGTGGCGATACTGTCACCTAGCATTAAAAACAAGTATTAATTTGTAAATGAACCTCTTCAATCGTGTTCAAAGGAAGTAATTAAGCATTTAATGTACTAAGAAACCAGCACAAATATTAGTTCTGTTTCCAAGATACCTCACAACCATACAAAATTCCCCTCACATTGATGATCTGCATCAGAAGAGACTCTAGTACAACACCATTTTCAATAGATTCAGGCTTACTAGAGTCTTGCACAAGCTATGTAAATTACAGTTTCAAATTTAGCAACACATAAATAGCTGCTTATACATATCTGGGACTATTAGACTTGATTTTACATTCTAGAGCATTAAAAAATATCAGCATCTTGCCAGTATCCTGCTTACAAAATACTACAAATTCTTTAATAATCATGCAGAATATTTAGCATTCAAAAAAAGCTCACAATCATTTTTCTAGCAAGAGCATTTAGGAATGCCTTACTTCATTATACTAAGGTTTTAAACAATGTCTACATTTAACTTACATAATGCACTGGTTTTTCTGTAATTATCTAGCAATTCTAACTATTCGGTAATACAGGAGACTTAAAGCGCAGCTTAGGAACAGCAAGATTTGTATTTTCCAGCAACCCTGTGAAACTCTGGTAAAGTAAATTCATTGCACTGACAAGAAAAGAAACCGTAAAAACAGTCAGGCAAAGTAGTTTAGCAGCTGCATACACGGCTTTTCTTTTGCTGGAGGCCTTAATAATTTCAACAGGCATTATTTCACAAATCATCTTTCAAACTCTGAATAGCCATGCTGCGCTGGGAACCAAAGCTGCAAGAGCCGTGGCTCTCCCGTAATGCAAAAAAATCCCGATAGAAAAGGTGTCGACTGAAAGATACATTCATTAACTTTGTTTTCCTGGCTTTAAAGAAGTCAAGTGAGATGCTGATTGCCAGTCAACCACTTTATTTCAGACATTTTTATTAGACAAAAGGCTTACAGTTAGCACTGCATTGTGCCCCACCCAGCTGCTGAGAATTGTCTTCTCACTCCATTAGGCTGTAGGGCTGTATTACAATTTCCTAATTAAGCATTCCCTCCGATACATGTGTCTACCGTAAAAACACACTGTTCTTTCCCTCCCTCCCAAATAATCTTTTGGCAGGTCAGACGCGAGGAGGAAAAACCCCATGAATGAAACAATGAAGGAACAGGATAGTACTGACCTTGCCTTGTAAAAACATCTTGCATCTCTCCCTCCCTTGCTGGTTTCCTAAACTAGGAAACCAGTTCTTTCAAATTTAATTTCCAGAAGGAAAAAACCCAACCCTTCTTCAAAGCACCCACTCCTCCTCCAAAACAGGCAAGCCTATATTGGTCAATTTTTTATTCTAAAAATATTTTGGGAACAAGGATTTTTTCATGCACACATCCTGCATCAACCTCACTCTATCTGCATATGACATGTTAAATGTAATGGTTAAATAAGATGGAGTAAACAGTACTGTTTCCTCTCCTTGCATCATGCATATATATTGACACTATGCAAATGCATGGTATGTGAAAAGAATGTTAAGAACTTCATATATATATATATATATATATATATCTCCCAGTTATGAGATTTTCAATAAACACATGAATTTAACCACCTTTGTAAGAATATAAATGACAAATTTATCATGAATGTCACTTTTACTTAACCTCTATTTACATGATTCAAGGCAGCTGCACCTTATCATGAAACATGAAATACACACCATGAGAGAATATTGAAGACACTGCTAGAGTACAGAAAACATCTTCTGTTTTCCAAACATTTTTAAGTAATGTAACATCCTCCCAAGTCTCTCTATGCACTCTCAATTTAACTAAAACCCCCACATACCTTTTAAAACGCAAGCCTGACTAAGAGTAACCAACAACAATATGATGCTGACACAAGTCAAAATGGAACATCTTTTAGCTTGATGGATTAAAGGCAAAATAATCAGGTAGGACACAGTTTTCATGGGAAGGCCCAATTCCTCCCTCCCTTTTATTTCTAAAGCTGATCTTACGAACATCCATTAGTCCTCTCCTCTACAGCATCTTTTTAAAACCTATTTTACATTTCCAGACAGCCATCACGTGTAGATGCAGTAGCAAGAGTTTTCAGAAATGTGGTCTTCTTTTCAAGGCAAAATACAGGCATATTAAGAAGAAACCTTACTTCTTGCACTAATATTTCCCAGCATGTAGTTGACAGAATCCTATTAACCCACAATTACTTAACCTGTGGTGAAATGCGGTCAACTCTTCCCTTCTGAACAGGCATTTAATACGTCAGTGTTTCATGCTGGTAAGACAGTTTTCCTTCTTTTTACATTAAAACCACTACTTCCACATTAAATAAGTTGCACTCGTTGCCATACCTTAGTTTTGCTTTGAGGTTTTCATCTGTTCCTTGACTGTTGAGTGGTATTACTGGAATGCTTGGGGTACCTACCTTCCAACATTTTACTGGCTCAAGAAGGCCATAACACTGTCACAATGTATCTCATTCTTTAACAGGGGAAAGGTGCTGATAATGCAAGCGCTGGAAACACAGGCAAATTCTTTTCTAGTTACTATGTTTTATTGTATGAAAAGCAGAGCCTTTCAGATATTACCCATGATGCCTCCCAACCAAAAACATCTGCATTATGCTACATTCCCCGTTTGTCGCAATCAACCCGCCTATTTAAAGGGGGGGGGGGAGAAACCATTAATCTACCAAAATACATACACACAAAAATTCATAGAAACACCTCTTGTACTTACACGTTGCATGAGCCTCATGCAGGAAGGTACCTGTTTCAGTGCCAGCCATGTTGAAGACCTGCAAGACCCAGGTATTTGTGAAGATGTTATTGGTTGGCTTTGTGACTTTCAAGCATAAAACATGCCCACCTCCCTAGAGCTACCTACGTTTTTGCCAATGCTCAAATTTTAAAAGCGGTTTGTGACAGACAAGGTAAGGAGAAATGTTCTAGGTATTTTAACCTCTTAATGTTATGGCTGCAAAGCAAGAACGCATCAGAAACACCTGAAATGCACCTTCACGAGTAACTATTTCCTTCCTGCTGAAGCAGAAAAGAAAAAAAAATCAAGTCTTTGAGCTGTACAGTTCACACCTTCAGAGGTAACAGCCCTGCTTGGTTAGGACACATGGTAGGACACGCAAGGTGATGTTTGAAATCAAGGTCTCCTCCTCAAACACTCTTTTTTCCTCTTCTCCCTCCAAGTAGGTCACCCCTCTCAGCTGATTTTGTGTAATTGGTCTAGTTTGTGAGAAAGCAGAAAGAAACCATCCTGCAGCATACGCTAACAGGAGAGTCAGTGCCCCACTGCAGAGGGAGAGGGCTTGCTAAAAGGGAGCATCACCACCTATTGTCCTTTTAGACTTTTTAGGTTGTAGCAACCTGGATTTCTCAAAACCACTTCAGTAGAAGTAGCAGAGCAAAGGTGTTTTTTGGTGGTTCTCTGTTAATTACCGCACCGAGCTACAGTCTGGCCACCAAACCACGACTGCACGAGGGCAGCCGAGTCTCCTCATCCCCAACACTCAGTGCTCAAGCTTTATCTTGCCATCCCTCCTCCCGGGCGATACAGTGAGATGCGCTGTGTCGGTGTGAAAGCCTGATTGCTCATTCCCCTCTCGCAGTCCCTAGGAAGAGGTGGGTGCTCTGGGGCGCTCCCTTGCCGCGGGAACAGGCGGCGCCGCTGTTCTGGAACCTTCCTGCGCATGCCAACGCAGTGCCTGCATCCCAAAATCTGCCCGGCAAAAGCGCACTCCTGGAGAGTGGCTGCTCTTCCCAACACACCAGCAATCGAAACAGAGCTTTTTCATACACTGTATTTCCCAACGAAACCTTAAAAATAATTAATTGTGCTTTTGCTTGCTCTTTCTGAGGTAAATAGTGGTTAGAATGCGATGCCCACGTAACTTTGGAGGGATTTTGAACTAAAAAGAAACCCCAACAAAATCCAATCAAAACCAACACCACAAACCCCGACAACCGAGGTAGAGCAATACCCTTTTACCCGCAGATGCTCTCAGGGATGCGTGTCCTGGCACCCCTTTCCGTATGGCCCCGATCGCGCCGTGCCCGCAGCACCTCCCGCATCGCCCCGCAGCGCTCGCAGCCGGCCGAGGCAGGGGCCACTCGCGGCTCCTCCGCGCCCACCCGCGCCCAGCGGTGCGGGCAGGGCGGGTCGCCAAGGCGGGCCCCCCACGCGAGCATCCTCACCGGGCGGCGGCGGCGCGGCACCCCGGACCCTGACAGCGGGGCTTTGTTAATGCCACTTCCCATTATAAGGAGTTCTAGAAACTTTCCGGGAAGTGGCCGGGGCGAGCGGGGGCTGTGCTCGCGGACTGCCGTAGTGCAGGTGCCTGGCCCCGGCCGAGCATCCACCCGCACCGGCACCGCGACCCCGGGGCGGGCAGGACGACACGCTGCGCTCCGCAGCCCGGCCAGCCGGACCGCCGCGGGTCCGCGGGGCTCTACCCACGGGCGCGGCGGAGGAGCGGGGAGCTGCCGCCCCTCCCCACCCCGTCAAAGTCCGCCGCCCACGCCCCCAGCCCCCCGAGCCCCGCAACAGGTACGACCCGGGCGAGCCCCCCGCGGCCGCCGCCCCCCGGCACCTTCCCACGGCGGCGGCGCCGCTCCCCCGCCCCCCACGGGGAGGGGAGGGGATGGGATGGGGGGGCCGGAGCCCCGCGCCCACCGCCCGCGCACTCACCCCGCAGCAGCCCCGGCTCGGCGCGGCTCGCCCACCTGCCGGGGCCCGGCGCGCCGGCGGCCGCGGCTCGCAGCCTCCCGTACTGCAGGAGGCAGGCAGGGGCGGGGGCGGCGGGGCCGTATATACCGGGCACCCCCGCCCCCGTTCGTGTGGAGGGGGGGACGGACGGGGGGGGCGGTGCGTGCGCGGCGACGGCGACGATCAGGTGACGGGGCAGCCCCCGACACTGCGGAGCCGGGCGGGACCCGCCGGGCGGCGGCCGCGGGGGGCGGGCGGGGCGAGCACCGCGCCACGCCACAGCGCGCCACGCCACAGCGCGAGCGGGACGTGCGGGGCTCGGGAATGCCGCGGGAAGGGGGGCTGGGATCGGGAATGACTCCGTTCTGGAGCGCAGGGTCCCTGATCCCCCCCGTCTCCGTCCATCCGCAGGCGCGCCCGGCCGGCGCGGGGACCCCCTGCAGCATCCGCCGGGCCGCACCGTCGGAGGTGCCGCTGCCGCGGGGGCCCTGCCCGGCCCTGCCTCGCCCCTGAGGGTCGGTACCGACCGCTTGATAGCGCCGCCGCAGTGAGATCCCCGGTGGCCGGAGGTACCGCGACTCGGGCGAGCTGGGGGGGGGAGTAAAAAGCAGCGCGTCCAGGCCGTTCTGAAGTGGACAGAGAAGTCCTGGCGGTGTGCGGGGGGGCACGGCGGGAGGAGCCGCCTGTGCCCCCGCACCGCGCACTCTGCTGGCTGGGGAACGCTGCCTGCCGTCCACGCCTATGGTGGGATGAGTTTTATTAGACACACTGACCCCGGGGTTCTCACTGTTTAAAAAGCAGGATCAACGTGGCTGCACAGTTTCGTAGAAGGGAACTGTCAGCCTGCGGTAAGGGTGAGCTGACAGCTCGCTTTTACAGGGTGATGCTGGCGCACCTGTTTTTTTCTGAAGATCAGTGTTTGGTGCAGCCTCATGCAGGGGAGAAACCTGCCCTGCCAGGGTCCTTGTCTCCTGCGTGCTGCCTACGCGGAGTGCTGGAAAAGCAGCAGGCTTGGTTGACACGTGCCCCCCACTGCTCCCCACCTTTGAAATCTCGTGCCTGAGAATACGGAGTTACTTTAATTCAGGCTCCTGTACTCCTCTTCTGGGCAATTGAGTTGCTGCTCCTTAATGTAGCGCCCCACCAGCCCCACCCACATGGAAAATACATCCCCATAGGCCACCTCACTGTCTGTCTGCAAAAACACTGATCCCTTGATTTTGGTCAAAGGAGAGCTGGAATGAACTTCTGGGAGCCCCGCCTGCATCAGAGAGACACTGAAGCACATACCAGGGCTCGGCAAGCAGCTGTGGGCTGAGTGATACACTCTCAACCCTCTGCTCCCTGGAATTTTTGATTTAGAGCAGAAAACCCCTCATGACTCCCAAACTGCATCTCCCCCATTCTCCCCTACTCCTGTCCCCCCAAAAAACCCAAATCCCCAAACCTAAACCCATTGAAACACTCCATTTGCTTCTGTTTGCTATATCAACCCGTAGATGCCCTTATCCTGCTGACATTTTGTCCTAGACTTTTTTTGGGTCCACTGATGCCAGTGGGCAGGGGCAGGTGGCAAGTGAAGCCCAAGCTCTGCATTTGCCTGTCTCATTCCCAATACCCCTGACATCCTGCCCCTGCCCCTCTCCCCTGGTAACTCTTGCCTGTCTGCATGGCACAGCAGGGCTGGTGGGCAGCCCCCAACCTTGAGCAGGCCCACCCCAGCCCCTCTGCTGCCATTCCTGAGTTTCTGAAATTACTATTGGCAGTAGAAGATTTATGTGATCCCCATCTTTGTAGGGTTTGGTTGCCATGTGGGTCTTCCCTGCAAATGGCACATTTTTAGGTAGTTCTTGTGGAGGGAACCATGCTGGTGCAGAGCTGCCACTCCTGAGTAGGCTTATACCTCCCTTGGGATCAGGGCCCTTTTGGTGGCATAAAATATGTCTAGACTGATGTGTAATCTTCAGACCAAAACCTTAGATCAAAATGTGTTTATTTCCATGGGTGTTTTGAATTTTCATGGTAATATTTGCTTAATATTTATATTTTATTCTTATTCATTTCAGTGCTATAACCTTTACTCATTTGTGTAATCTCTGATAGAGAGGTACCAGAGGCATTTGCTGGGTTGCACCATTTTCCCCTGATAGAGTAGGTACTCTTAACATTAGTTCATTAGCATCTTTTTCTCCTCAAAAACTCTTGAAGCTTTAACCTTGCAGCTTACTGCCATGGAATAGTAAAGCTGTGTTTTTCCTGCTAGAAATTTCTCATAGGAGCTTGTCTCCCTGACATGATCCACTTACTGTTTTTCCTTGTCAAGTGCAGTCTTGTTTTTCAATAAAAATAAAAGCAAAGAGCTAATTCTGAAATCCTTAGTCAGACAAAGCCTGCTCTGAAATCAAGGGGAGTCTTGTCTCAGTGTAAAGATTGCAGGTTGAGGATCAAAATCATTATAATAAAACATTGTCACAGGAGCAACATCTCCCACTTCAAAAATAAACATCTTTGCTCCAGTTAGCTATTTATGTAGCTGCAAGAGACTATTGATTTAGGAAGGCTTTCTGGTGCACAGATACTCTAAACCCTTAGCACTACTAAAAAGCAGCAAAGCTCAGGAGGAGCAGATTAGAAAAGGAGTACAATGGAAAACTGCTCTCCTTTGCTCCTGGCAGTACTCAGGTGGTAAAGCCTATGGCTCACCTTCATCTGAAACACCCATTTGCCAACTCTTCTCCCCATCCCGTGGCTGGATGTTCCCACCAGGCTGCATCACTGACAGAATTAAACATTTGCCTGTGGAGGAGACACAGAGCTTCAGAGCCTGGCAAAGGCACTGAAAAACAAGGGCTGCATCCCTGCTTGCTTATGACATACCTGTAGCTTCTCCCCCCTTGCCTGAGACATTCTTACAAGGGAGACTACAGAAGTTTTGGTAATTGTTCCAAAATAAGAACTAATAATACATCACTAGCACAGATTAAGAGGTGAGGCAGGCAGAGAGAGAGAGAGAGAGGGGGAGAAAGCATCCACAAGCAGCCTGAGTCAAACAGAGGAAAATTTGTCATCACATTTGTATAAATTTCCAGAATTTCTGTAGTAATGTAATCATCCCATTACACTTACGGTAGAAGAATATTTGCAGACTTATTTTTAAACCAAAGCTACCAAGTGGTTACATTACATAAAGCAGAAAACTGAAAGTCTTTAAACAGTGCTATGAAATGTTTCTAAACAGTCGGACTCTAATCCCAACAAACAGCAAAGCTTTACATAACAGGAGGAGTTGATTACTTTTGAGTCTTGTAACTTACAGCATGTAAGGTTGCTGTTCAGGTACATTTCTAGGATTTAGTCTGGAGACTTCAGTGGGAAAAGAGTCAGGCTGAAAATGTGTTAGAATTATTTTTATGAAAGATGATGGAGTCTTTCTCACCGCTTCTGCCATAGACATCTCCGTGTGTAAAGAATGAAGTGTTTTGGTAAGTAATGGCCACCAGGAACCAGCATGTTTGGCCCCTCACCAGAAGACATTGCTACTGTAAGAAATAGATAAACTTGAGTCCACAAGCAAATTTTTATCTCAAGGGAAGGCGAGTATGGTATTTCCACACTAATGCAAACAGATGTTAACATAAAAGAAGCTGAAACAACACACCACTCAGAGAAAATCTAAGTTGCTCAGCCTTTAATCTATTTAACATAAATAACTTCCATAACTATAGTGAATAGAGCAGTTGATCAGAAGTCCCAGTATGGAGGCTTGGAAGTCATGGTATGAAATCTATTCATCTTACATCCCACAGCCCGAAAAATGGCAATATCCGTGTCTGGTGTTCTGAGAAATGCCAATACCGCATAACTCCATTTAGTGGCCTATTTGCATAGAGACTAACTCTGCTGAAGTGTAAAATACTCCTTTGGCATTGTTGGAGCATACAAAAGTAAGTTGCATGTACTGGATCTGTGCATCAGCTTTTAACGTCCTTTGGGGAGAGGCAGGCAGGCAGATGTGGTAGTTCAGCTATCAGGCAACCCTCACAACGTGCTCAGAGCTGCCTTCTGATTAATCAGACACTTCAAGCTCCTCTCCAAAAAGCAACAGGTGAACTCTGATTTTTTTACTGCACATGAAAAGAGGGAAAGTGTATTACCCCAGTAAGCTCATAAACCCCATTTACCCATTCTAGTCCCGGGGACTCTTGCCTCTGAGCAGTGGAGCTTGACTTCAAGAGCCTTACAAAGAAGGGTAAGTCTGTAATTGTGTTGGGGGCAACACTTTGTGGATTCAATTTTAATTCTTGTCCTAAGCTGTGGGTACCATTGCTTTGCTCTCCTGTCAGCCGCCAGCCCCTTTCCCCTACAATAGAGAGATAATACTGCCTTGGTCTGCATTGTCTATTTTGGTCCTAGGTACTTGTGACCACAAACTCATCCGATATAAAGCGGGGCCCTGAGCTTAGCCGAGAGGTCAAGGTGTAGCACGAATGATTTGCCCATGTAGCAACCACATGGGACCATATGCTTGGGGTAAGACTAGTGCTAAAAGCAGCAGATTGCAGCTCAGACCTTCAGAGGTCTAATTGCCCTTGGAGCCTGGGGAGGAGACAGCCCTCTGCTTCCCTTCTGCTTCAGATAGGAGTCCTTTTTTGGACCCTGTTGCAGCAGATACAGGTCCAGCAACTCTCCATGGGGCAGGACGTGGGAAACCCTGGGAGAGGTTTCCACATATGGCTACACAGTTGCAGGGTGTTCCAGGGGACATCATCTCTTTAGCCCTCCATCAGGGAATGACAGAGCAGGGACCATTGCCCATAGCAAAGGGCCTACAAAAATTTAATTTGTTATTTCTATCAAGTGTGTGAGATGAATTGACTGGATCTAAGGAGTTGGTACTCGTCATTTCCAGTGGGTCTGCCTGTTCATTTAGCAGCAGAAAATTACCAGGGAGGGACCAGGACTCCCACCATCAGCTTGTAACCTTTCAACTGTGAAACCTTTGGTTTAAGACATAGACTGTTCAATATTTGTAAGAAAGAGTCCTTTGTATGCTACCTGCCCTCCAAAGTGCAAATCCCTCACTTAAAATGAGAGCAGTGGGCAGCCTGTAGACTACAGGTGTCACAAACTGGAGTTCAAGAGCTCATGATACCATAAAATGGAAGACAGGCTTCAATGTTTGCATTTAAATTGATCTCTCTGAATAAATGTTTTGGAATTGTTCATAAACAAGAGATTCCAGTAAAAATGTGACTAATGCCATTAGTCATCAGAACTGGACCTTCTGCATCGCCATAGACATAGTGGCAAAGTTCCCGTTGCCTTCATCAGGAGTAGGTTATGTTTCTAGTAGATTTACTGCCCTTACCTAACATGTCAAAACCGTCAAGGTCCATCAGAAGACCACAGTATGTGAAATGTTATGCTTAATAGCAGAAGAGAGGACTACTTTGGAAGGCGAGGAGGCTGATGTGAAAGGGGCAATAAAAGAGCACATTAAATGATGATACCTCTATTGAAAAGAAATTCACAGGCATCTGGGGCCATTACCTTTCATATCTCAGCAATCAGGAAATTAGCCTTTAACCCTTCTTTGTTGACCTCCTCTCCTTTCTCTTCTTCTGTCATTCATTCTTTTTTCCTAATGACTGGAGAAGATAGATATGGTCTGTGATTTATGCTTCTGAAGGCTACAGTCTGCCTCCTTCCTATACCTTCCCAAGTGCTGCAATGTCTGTGTTCACTCAACTCTAGAAAGAGTCAAAGCTTCACTCAGATTTACTTCCACATCATCCTTACCAACACCTGAATTGTTTATGCTTCCTTTGTTCCAAATCCTGTGTTATTTAATTACCCCTGACCTAGGTATAAATCTTATTCCCATCTTTGCTGTCACTTAGAAGTAGGTAAAGCACTGGAGGTGTTGGACGCCCTCTGCTTCAAGGAGAGGTTGGACCCTTTGAACTTGCAAAGGGTGATGGTGCACGGGGGGGTACATGGAAATACACCATGGCCACATCAGCACATTGAAATCAGGAATAAGAGTCACCTTTAACATTTGATCTCGAGGGAGAGGAGTGCAGAAATGACTATTTCACGTCCTGATCCAAGGGAGATCTGACAGGTACAGCATCAGATCAGTAGGTTTCAGAAAGAATGTCACAGTATCACTTCTAAGCACAGAAAAGGTGGCTATAAAGCCAAGAAACAATGGTTACAGCTGCTCTGGGCTGTGATGACTGCGTGCAAAATCTCTGAAATGCTGTGAGTTAGCAATATTAGCTTCATCAGGAAAAGAACTAGGAGAGCAAGATATGGCTTCTTGTCATGAAAAATGGAAATTCTGCCTGAGTAAGGTCTAAGCAGCCTTTGCCTGCAGAGCAACTGAAAGTCCTGAGTCATCACACTGAACCATAAGCTGCCGGCTGCAAATCCAGGCGCTGAATTCCCACCTATGTTCACTGCATGTATTGCAAATGCAATTTTGCTGACATAGCTGCATTGCACCACATGCCAAAACCTGAGTTTCTCCTATGGTTTTCTTTTCCTTGGAGCCTTCCCTCCCTGCCTTGGGTCAAGCCTGTAATGTACATCAAGAGCTAAGAGTGGAATAACTAGTCCTCAGACCATTATGCTCAGAGACATGTGGGGACTTGGTTCTTACCTACACACCTGGTTTCTGGACTTTTTTACCTGCAGAATCCAAAGGTGGATGGGGAAATCTAGTTGAAATCTAGGTCTCATTCTTTTGTGAGACCTGGCTGAGACATGTACCTGGCAGCTAAAAAGCATTGCTGGGTCCTTCCCTTTAAGCATTGCTAGGGTCACACTGGTGCCATTCAGCATCTCTGAAGTCACCTTGAAGCTGTGTGCTGATTGAGTCTTAAGTGGTGCCTTTTCCTCCAGAACCATCTAAGTGCTTGCCCAGAGAAATGAAGACTCTGTGGGCACTACCTGCAGTTCCAGATGGCTGGTCCAGCTTTGTAGGGAAGATATGCTGGGAAGACGTGATTTTTTTCAGGTTATTGAATAGGATTGTGCTCAGCATGATGGAGGGTAGGAGTCTGCTTCCCCACCAGAGCTGCACCATCCCTGCTTGTCCCCTCCTCTTGTGCAGACCCTGTCAGTGCACAGGCACCTTTCAATTTATTTCCTCTGGGCTCTGTCACAGGATTTGCTGCTATTTGCAGATTGCTGCTCTGAAGCATTTGGGGAGGTGCAGTTTTACCTGGTATGTTTGCCAGACACTGGAGGTGAGTGTTTCCTGCCCTGGCTGTGGCAGCCCCAGCATGCCCGGGTTGGGGGCTTTGCTTTTTGATGGATGCTCCCATTCCACGTGAACTGCAGCAGTGGCACATATGCCTGGGGTGGAAGAGTGCCCTTTGCCTGGCCTCCTGCTCTGTCTGTGACCAGGAGTGCTCCAGGGACAACACGTCAAGGAACTGGTAATAGATATAAATTAAGGCAAACCCCCCTCCTATTGTCCACAGAGGCTATTTTTGGTGCAACTATTTTAAGGGTTGTTCTGGCATTCCACATCCTGACATTTCAGCACATTTGCCTCACCTACTGTCTGCTTTACTGGGTTTTCAGTTACAGATCATCCCTATCAAGCCACTGCAGTGATTTTTTATGCCCTATCTGTGTTGTACACACAGTGTCATCAACACCTTTTATTTATAAAACAATAACTCCAGGAATAAAAGGGGTGTATCCGCTCTCCCCCTGCCCCCAGCACTTAAGACCCTCAGCATAATTTTAATATTCCAAGTACAATGCCTTAGTCAAGCAAAACACACTTTGTGCAGAACCTGTTTAATAAAATAAAAACATACTCCAAAGTGACCCACATGGCAGGGGTAATTTAGTATGCTGCTCTTCGTGCTTTCTGTCTTACTTCTGCTGTTTACAGGGGTTTTTTTCTGATCTGTTTGCACATGGAATAGATGCTGACAGTGTCCTTTTTATGAATAAATCTCTTTTTAGCATGTTGGCCGGCACAATAAAAATATTATTGAATTAGAGCCTGAACCTGCAACCTTTTATGATGAAAGGAAAACCTGTTCATGGGCCAGCTCTCTGGCTTGCAAGGGACTTTTTCTGTGGGAAGAGCTGCTCACGTGAGCTACATGTGCAAGGTCTCAGAATATTTGTGCTGCAGAGCTTGACTGTCAGCCAAAGCTGGAGGTGGCTCAGCAAAGGGAATAGAGGTGGTTGTTCAGAGATGAGTCTCAGTTTCCTTTTTGTCTGCCACCTGGTGCATTGGAAGGGCCACAGGTTGCTGTAATTTATACCATGGCTTATGATCATGTGGTATGGTTTGCCTTCAATGCAAGAATTATGTCCAAGGTAGCTCTTCCAGCAGAAGAATTAGGACATGATGCTTCCAAACTTACATGCAGTGTGGAGTAGAGTGATGGGGAAATGTCCTCACAAAGACGGTTAAATATGAAGGCAGCACCTCAACCTCTGGTACCCTCTGAGCTGCCTGGAGGTTGAAGCTGTCTAAAGGAAAAGCACTACCCTACAGCTCTTCTACCATTAGCCATGTGGACCGTCCTCTGATGTGTTGTGTCTGTCCTCGTGTGCAGAGTGAACATCAACAATTGCCAACTCCAAGCTACAGTATTTTCATTTGACTACGTCCCAGCAAGCAAATGGCGAGAAATGGTCAGGGCTTGGCATATATTGACCCAACTGCCATATGTTAAGCTTCCCTCTTCCCTCCTCCAGGAAGAGGACTCATACCCATCCTTGTGCAGGTGATGAGGGACCAGCACAAAGCAGATGCTTGTGACCTGCATCCATACCAGCTCAGCTGGAAGCAGATTCCCTGGCCACACCAGTTAACTTGACTCAGAAATGCCACCCCACTTTAGCCAGGTGATTCTGTGTGTGGATCAGGAGGTTGTACAGGATAACACCTGAGAGGCTGCAGAGATCTGCAGCTGAGGTTGTCCCCAGCACATGCCAGCTGCCTGGCGGTGCAATGGTCCCCAGCTGACCTTGCAGGATGTGCGAAGCATCTTTCCCTCTGCAAGACAGGTGCCTTCTTTGGAGTTTCAGCCCAGAGAGCATCCACAGGGCATCTGCTGCCTTATGCCCTCTCCTCTGGCATGCCTTTTGCCAGGTTCCTCTTCAGCATGGTGAGGAACAGCTTCGGCTTTCTCAGCCATTCAGAAGACGAAAATCATTGTCCTCGGAGGCAGTTCCCAGTTCACAGAGTTGTGGACACTGGCTGCCTGAAGGTGGAAATAACAGGATAGAAAGTGTGTGTACAAAGAACTGTTTTTGTAAATGGATTAATTGTAGTAGGTGCAATAATAAAAAATTAAAAATTAATATGACTAATCCAGCCTCTCAGCAGCCCTGACTCCCACTGTGCTGAAAATGGTATCAGCCTAAATCTTCTTGTTCCCTCTGCCCCTCAGTGTAACAGACTTAATCTTGCTACTTGCTTTTATGCACTGAAGCCTACAAGGTAAACAAAACTCTACTTGGTATCTTTCTGTGCTCCGGCAAGAATAGTCAATAAGGCCTTTGTGTTGTGCCTGGCAAGGAAAAGACAAAAACAACTGCATCTTCAGCCAAGAAAAGCCTTGCAAGGGTAAAGTTGATAGGATTTAAACTCAACAGCAAAAATGCACTTTGGTATGAATAACTTTATAGGCTTAATATGCCCATGTATGCAGTAAATGTGGTGCTGCCAGCTAGTGTTGGTCAAGTGTATCCAACAGCAGCCTGCAGTCTGTGAACACCAGTTTTGACACATGGTGGTGGTTAGGAGAGTTTGAAAGGCTAATCGAGAAAACACCAGCAAAAGTCCTACAAAATAATGCTGGTTTTACAGAACCAGATATACAAGGTGGATTATTTAATAGAAAAAAGGTAAATAAAATCCACAAGACAGTAATTCAAAGAGTGAGTTGACTGCCTGTATGTCAGAAGGTGAGGTTAGTTGAAGAGACATTTCTGCAAATACCCAAAATGCAAACAAAAAGATTGGTTTCCTGCCTTCTGCAGTTCTACCAAAGGTCTTCAAGCATAGAAGTCAGTCCAGGAGTAGAGCCATCAGGGTCTCCCTGCATAAGACATAAACAGGCCCTCAGGTCTGACCTGCCATCCAGAAAAATCTGTCTTCCTCCTCTGAGGAGGCAAGCAGAGCCCCTAAGAGCATGAAGGAGGTTAGCCTTGGTGGTTGTGTCCAAGGTCAGAAGGCTACTTTTATTTCTTCTGGTTCCATCTGCCCCTCAGTGTAACATACTTAATCTCTATGAGGCACAGGATGTTCATGTTTGCCTGAAGCACATATTTCAGAAAGACTTTAATAATTCATTGAAATAATTAAGGGTGAGGAAATCCATAACTTTCTGTGACAGTTTGCTTCCAGTGCCTATCAACCCTAGTGCTAAAAATGTGTGCCATATTTCTGATTAAACAGGCCTGATCTCACCATCCAGTCTTTGCTACTTGCTGTCCCTTTCCTCCATAAGGTTAAAAGAGCTCTTATATACCCAATATTTTTCCTCCCTTAGAGTACTTTTCTGCTGTTTATCAAGTCATTCCTCAGTGAACTTTCTGATGAGCTAAACAGATTAAACTCCTAGCCTTCCACCAGAGAATAGCTCTCTAGTTGTCTAGTTGGTTTGGGGCTTTCTTCTTTCCATGTTTACTGACTCTTTCTGAATACTTCTGGTCACATGGATGTCAAAAGTACACTCACTATTCCCAGTTTGGTTTCATCAGTGCTGCATACAGATGTGCTCAGTTACTTTTTTAAAATAAAGTAGCCCTTTTATCCGTGGCCATTGAGGTCCCTGGATTTCTCTGAAAGACTCATTCTTTGCAGACATCTTTTCTAGAAGCAGCCAGAATTTGCTGCTTCTAGATGTGTTGAATGTTGGTGAAAAGGACCCTCCAGTACCAGGCACCTGAACTTTAACATGCATACCCACACATTATTTTTCCCCCCTGCCTGTTTTAGGGTCATTGGTGAAGTGTGGTGTACACAAGGGCAGCTGAGAGAACATGGCTGGGGTTGTACTCTCAGAGCAGGACTTGGGCACAGGAGAGTTGCAAGGATTGAGTGTTCTTCTGCCTGATCCCACAATCACGGCATCCCAAGTATCCCGAGAGGCTTCTGTTCAGTGTAGGGATGGTCAATGCCTCCACAGCCAAAATCTTTCAAGTAGCCAGAGGCATTTTTTTGAAGGGAATAATGTGATTGCAGGTGACTTCTGGCTTGCTGTCTGGGTTTCAGCTGCCTGCCTTAGCACTCTGCCCTGATCAGCTAGAAGGCTGACCTGAGTGGTTTTGATAAAAGAGCATTTAATAGGAATAACCCCTCTGCTCAAGCTTTGGCCCTCTGAAATGAGGATATGGGCATGTAAGCCTCAATGAGAACTTCCTCTCATCAGTCCCGTTCTTACTCAGAGGATGTGTCAGCTTTGTCACCCATCTGATCACACTGTATCTCACCTTGTGCTGCTTGTCCCCACAGCCATCACATTTTTTTCAGAGTACAGATCCCTCTTCCTCCAATTTTAGAGCTGGCTCACCCAGTCTTTTCTGCAAGGCCTGTTCAGTGAGTTGTCCTGGCATTTACTTAATCTTGGTCTTCTTGGTCTTTTTTTTTTTTTTTTTTTTTTTTTGTGTGTGCATCTGTTATATTATGAAAGCAAAGAGTTACTTAGGGTCATAAATTAACAGGTTTGTTGGTTTTTGTTTTTTTCTTTTTTTTAAATTCCCTTTCTCCTACATGAGACTAACAAACATACAAGAAATGAATGAATAGCCAGAATAAAACTGAGCACAGAAAGCATCACACCATGTCCACATCACTCCAGGAAAGATCTCTTTGAACAAACATGGTTTCTTGGGAATCTAGAGGGACTTCGTGGGATTTGTGAATTCAGAGAGGGTTTAGGTCTTTGGGTCTTAGGGAAATAATTGGGAGTGTGGTTTGGGATCAGAGCTGGGAAGCCTGGGTCTTTTCAGGAAAAGAATAGTTCGTTTTGTGGATAGCCGCAAGAGACAATGAGGGATTAAGGTTCGAGAAGTTTTGTGCTGAAAGTTTTCCAAATTCCAGTAATTTACACCAAGATGTTTCAACATCCAGGAGACAATTTTCATGAATATGTTTGTGATTACACAATCAATGAAGGCTGTACATGAAGCAAAATCTTTGCCAGTGTTGTTAGGGATAATGGCATTAGGGAGAAATCTCAAGCAGGGCTAATGACTCCCTGTTTAGTGGGTCTGGTTATACAAACTGCCAAAAAGGTAGTGAATATGAATACCTCAAAGGAAGGACTTTTCTTAATGATGATTTTGTTGTGTCACCATCATGCACTTGTTGGCTTGCAAAGGAGGTGTGCATGCTGTTTATTTCTCTCAACTGATGTACAAAAGGGATAAGTGAAGCTTGGTGAGCTGAAGTGAGAGAAGATGGGCAAGTCAATAAATCACAAAGTCATTAAGAGCAGGGAGCAGATTTTTTATTGCATTGTGAAATGCACAGGAAGCCATTGAACACTCCTGCACACAAGGATGAGTGTAATCACATGTGTGGTAAGAGATGAGGCATTGCATTTTGAAGATTAATATTTAGTGAATGAACATCATAAAAGAAGACTTTACAGGAGTCAAAATTAGAGGCTGTGAAGGGGTAATTCTGTGACCACAGACGTTGCAATGGAGCAGGCTGGTTTCTGTATGCATTGCAGTTTACCATCTCATTCCTTTGTGGGCTGTGGTGTCGTGAAGCTGTGGAGGAGCAGGACAGCACTGTAGGGCACCCTTAGTCACTTTGGTGCTTTGTCTGAGTGAGATGAGGTAATGGAGAAAAGGGTGAAAGGAGTCTTCATCCCTAGCACCCAGTAAAGGAGAGTCCTTCAGTCTCCAATGTCCATACGAGATGAATTAAAGTAGTGTGGGTAAACAAGAAACAGAGTCTTCTCCCTTCTTCCCCAAACCCTTCTCCAAGCACTACAGGTCCAGCAGAGTGAAGGAGGGAGGTCAGTGGAAAGGTGGTCCTGTCCACCCTCAGACTGTTTAGCAGACAGGTGGGTTATAAGGTCTGGTGGAGGCGTCCACCATGTGAAGCAACAGTGCAGCCTGTAGAGCATATGGGTGCTCAAGGGAAACCAGTATGTGCAGTTGACACAGGGACCAGTGTGATGTGCAGCTTGTTAAAATTGGAAGCAACAGGCAAGAGGGTAAAATGCTTGCAGGTGGCGAGAAGGTTATCTCAAAAGGCACCTTACTACCAGGTCACAGAAAAGGTATTTCCAGTTATAAGAAAATGTTTTAAAGAGGAAGTAAAACAGGCAGAAGGCAAGCAGCTAGATAAAGAAGCTTAAGAAGCGTAGGTTGTGTCCAAACCAGTGAATGCAGAAGAGCATGAGCTCTGCAAACAGATGCAAACCTATAGTAAATGCAGCCAAAATGAATTTTTGTGAAATAATTTACTAAAAGGCAAAACCCCCAACAATAAAACAATTTTCAACTACATCAGGCAGAGACCACTTGCCAGCAAACACACAGGGCCAAGAGATGACCGTGGGGTAATGGGAGCACTTAGAGATGACAGGACCATAGGAGCAGAGGCAGACGAGCCCTCTGTGCTGGTGTTTGCTGGAGAGGAGCCTCAGGAAATCTCCCACGCCAGAGCTTTTTTTTGACAGGGGATGAGCGAGAAACAGCCTCAGATTGAACTGTCAGAAGAGGAGGTTTTAGAGCAAGTTGATGAAACGAATAGCAACAAATCACCCGGTCCAGCCAGGGTTCAGCCTGGGCTCCTGAGCAGACTCAATTACAAGGCTGCCAAAGTACTGACTGTGATGTGTAAGCCCTGCCTTCCATCAGTCATGTGCCAGGAAAGAGAGGTGGTAAATAGGATACTCTCTTAAAAATAAAGAGCTTTGGGAAACCACAGTCTTGTCTGTCTGCCTGCCTTCCATACCAAGAAAATTGTCAGGCAGTGTGATGAAAAAAAGACTGGACAGACAGGTTGAACTGATACTGGAGGTCTGTTAGAGTCCTTCAGAAAAGCTGGTACATCTGTGGATGAGGACGACCCGTTGGACACTTCCCCAAAAGCTGATGACAGGTCTTTCACCAAACTGTCTGCCTAGTGTTCAGGAAAGCACATGGATGTGTCTCTGTAGCAGTAGTTTTGATGACATGTGCCAAGTTTTGCTCTCCCACTTGTGTGTGAGATGAACTGAGCCCTTCAGCGGCTGGGGAAGGGGAAAGTCATCTGTCCTATGGCTCCTACATGCCCCACTTGGACAAACCTCACTGTCTCCTGTGACTCCTGCTGGAGATGTGGAGTCCATAAATACCATCATCATCTTCATCACTGACAGAGGGCCTTGGCTTTAACACCAACTCCCATAGTGCGATGTGGTGTACAGAGGCAATAATAAAGAAAAAAGTGAGTTCTTGCCCATAAATGTTGTAGTTTAAGAATCAGTAGAAGGTTGGAAACAGTATGCAAAACTGGATTTGATTCTTCGGTGAGAGTTGGTTTCATGTCTCATCTGTTCCAGAGCACACCACCAGAGCTAATGTTTGGGAAGAAAAACCCTGTTCAAGCTCACATCCTTCTCTGCAGCAGTGCTGCCTGACCATCCTTTTGCTTGTATAGTGCATTAGTCCGGTCTTGTTCTTGTATTTATTGGATTGCATCTCCTGCTGGAGAAAAGGTTTACCAAGTTGCTTTGGAACTCTAATCTCAATCTGCAGCCAATTTGTAAACCCATTTAGTTTGGGCTTATCTGCAAGTACAATAAATATCTAAGTTATTCGTGAAAATATGAGGATTTCCCATTTTTGACCTGACAGCCTGGCTGCTGTGCCCTGAATGGGCTGTACTGGCAAGAAAACTTGGGATGATTCTTCTTTTTTGGAATTTGTTTGCTCCTGTTTGCTAATTAAAGTGAAAGCCCATTGCTCAAGGTTGTAAAATCAGCTGATAACTTGTTTGCAGGGTTTGAAAGATTAAATCAAACAACGAAGCTGCTGGATGTGCATTTAAAATTAAATTTCTGGTTTTACCTTTGAACAGTAGTAGTATATAATGTGATGATTAAAATGGAGGATGAGAAAATATGTCGCTTTGAAAGATTTAATCAGTTATTTCCATAGAAGCATGTCAGAAAATCAAGGACACTTGATTTCCCTTCATTGTTCAGCATAACTGAATATATTTGGGTCATTATAACTGAATAATCAGAAAAACATTCTTAAAAACAAAAAAAGGAATAGTGATAACAGCATCCGATTAAGCATGGCTTGTTTCTAATCTTCTGGAAAATCAGATTTAACAATTTTCAGTGTCCTTTTTTCCTACTGATGAACTGGGGATTTACATGACTAATGTCTATTAACACATGTAAATACCCTTTGCCTCAATGGGAACTGACAATGGGAAAATAAATCCTGCCTGCAGCCCATTCTGTCATATGAATCGAGCCCATGAGTGGCACAGTTTCTTGGTGGGCTATAGTCTGGGGTGGAAAACACAGCCAATGTTCATATAATAGGTTTTCATCTCTGAAGGCAAATGTCAACATCAATTTACCTCTGGGATAAGTGAGACCTCCTGAGGGGTCTCAGCCCTGTGTGGAGGGGTCACAGCACGAATCCAGTGTGATCAGGCTGGCAGCCACACAAGGCCAAGGAGTGCTGTGGGAGTGGGACATGGTCCAAATCAGGGTATTTTTTGTACGTGGATGAAAGAGGTTAAGTGATGAGAAATCAAGCTTTCTGGCCTGAGCACCAGGGAACACTTGTAAATAAGTTTCAGTAGCTGTTTTCTCTGTTAATAAAACAGAACATGTAAACACATCCTAGACGGCCATCCATCAGAAAGACATTTACATCACATATGTTTTATGAATATTAGATAATGGAGGAATGTAACAAATAGCCATTTTTGTCTCTCTCTTGAATACCAAATAACGGTTATTAGTATCTGTCAAATAAATAATGTGAATAATTTAACAAGACATCACTATTGTGCAAGAAATGATATCTCATTCTATTAAGGTTTGGAGTCAGTTATTGTGCAAAGATAATAAATACATGGAGTAGCTACAGCAATTATGCCCTAGAAATCTACTTCAAGTGTTGCACTGCTTTAAGAAAAGCAAACCATTTGGGCTCTCTGCACACCACACAAATTACATGCCAAATCTTCTGCTCATGTCAACTGGCTCAGCTCCAGCTGTTCCAGCTGTGCTCTGTATACAGTGCCCTTCTGTACATCATGATCATGTATGCACATGCCTTCCAAGCTCCATCTCCTTAATTAAAGTGTATGTGACCTTATCATGTCAGTTTTCCTTCTCTGCTTAACGTTTGAGCCTTTACCAGCGAAACCCGCCAGAGGATTTGCAGGCAGGTTCCACAAAGCTGTGTGAGAATAAGTGCTCCAGGAAGGGATGACGGATCGTGTCAATGAAGGCAGTATCTGTCTGTGCTGTCTACAGGAAGTCCAACTTAATGCTGTTGGTCAGAGAGCCATGGGCATAAAGAAAGGTATAAGATGAAATAATAGATTAAAAGCATTACAGTGATCACTTGGAGATGATGGTCCTCAATGGCATTGACCTTCTGCTCCAAAACATGGCCACACTCACCTGCTCACAGGCTCAGGACTGGATATCAAATAGCTTACAACTAATTAATTGATCTTTCTAGATTTCTACTTGGTGCTCATTATTTAATCAATTAAAATTAATTGCCAAATATTACTATTTAAAATTACTATTTGGGACTATAGAAGTTATTCTGATTACAGAAGGTATTGGAGTAATTACCTTTTACTGAAAAGACCTGGTGTTTTCTGTCATAGAACATTCCTTTCTGTACATAGAAAAGTTTTAAGGATTTGTGTTACAGTTTTCTATGCTGGATGATTACTGTTCACTATTTTTTTCTCAGAATGAAGGTGGGGAAAAAATATGTATCTCTCAGCTGAAATTTGAAAGCTTCAAGATGAAGATTGACAACTTTTTTGCAGACAAGACCTTGTGTCAAGGACATACTTTTTACCATCCCCATCCCAGACTTGTTTAAAGTACAAGAATATGAAAAAACCCCTCCATTCTGGGATGCATCTACTTATTAACTACTTGTCCCACTGAACAGCTAAAAATCTCCCCAGGGACCAGCTTCACATAGCATGTTGCAATGCCACCTCCCATCTCCTGGACCTTGGTGACTAGCCCAGGAATATTGGTGGTGATAGGCTTCATCTGACACCTACTTGCAGTTCTCCAGATATGTTTGTCATCTGTGAACCTCACCTGTCTCTTCTGCTTTTGGTCCACAAAATCGTATCGCTGTTACCAGTTACTTGGCTGGTTCCACCGTCACAGGGTTAAGTTGTGAATGTAGAAGTTCCCACCAATGTAAATGGACCACATGGATGTTATCTGATGTTAAATCATGGGATTCATTTTTTAATATTTTTCTTAGAAAAAGAATGCAGAAGACTGAGTGAAAAAGCTACTGTCTTAAAGCTAATAAAGGAAAACCCTCAAACACTGAAAGCTGCCAGAACTAAGATAGTCCAGACAACTCTTACTGACTGTGGTACATCTACAGTATTTTACAGCCAAATTGTCTTCTCTGAAGGACAACTGGGTTGTGGAATGCAGTGTGTTGGCATTGTGGACACCATGGGTTTGCTTTCAGCCTTGATCAGAACTGTGACGCAAGTTAGCAACTGGGCAGTTCTATGTATTTCATTTCTTAAGTCAGCTGAACATGGATTGCACATGGGACATGGTGCTGTGGGCAGGGAAAGGCCTGTTGCGCAGTGCAGCTGAATCCCCTCCCAGGATCCCACCCTAGTCTTTTTTCTGCCACAGAATCCCTTTGTGATTGTGGAAAGGCACACAAACCAAGCTTTTCAGAGATGGCAATTTGCATGTTATGGTACCCAGCTTGAAATCTCGGGACTGGGCTTGCAGGAATACTTGGCATGCACAGTCACATCTGAAATCAATAGAAGCTATTTTCTGAGCCTATAAAGTGCTGTAGAAAATATGATGTACTATGAAATGATAAGCCTTAGGCATTTCAAACCTTCCACCCTGACTTGGTGGGTAGTTTGGACCATTTGCTCAGCGTCTCTGTGTTCTCTATGCATGACCATCTCCACTGATAATTCATCTCACCAGAAGCACTGTGAGAGTCAGTTAAATGTTTGTGAAACGCTGATACCACATGCTGCAGCAAAGCCCAGGAAGGCATGAATAATTCTGCTTTCAAAGCAGGGTGTGAACAGTGTGCAATAAATAAGACAGTCATGCATTGATGATGAGGACAAGCAGGATTTTGAGGAGCAATTAGTGAGGGAGGGGTCAAGTAGAAAAAACCCTCAGTAGTGTAGTGAGTTAATTAAAGATGTTTCATAATCCACGTGCCCATAGGAAGCAGTAACAATTGCTCAGACAACCATGCAAAATTAAGCACTCATTTAGGAGATCTTGTGTAATACCCTTCACCAATTGCTTTGGTGTTTGCAGAAGTGTGGTCTGAGCACATCCCCTTGGTCTAACAAAATATGATTGCATCAATGTTAATATTTTATATCAGATGAAAAACTGACATCTGTGTTTCAAAGAGCATCAAGGCACAAATACCACCTCTGCCAGCCAATGCTAGATGGCCTCCTGCAACTACTATCTCATATATAGTTTAATGATTTGGAAATGGGGAAAACCCTAAAACACACTTAAAAATCTCTATGACAAAGCTCTGTGGAAGGGTGGTGGTGTACTATAGAGGTGCTGTTTGCCTACAGATGATTTTAATCCATTGTTCAGCTCTTTTCTTCTCAAACAACCTGGACTTCGATTAAATGTAAATGAAAAAAAGAGAAAATAAATAAAGTGAAAAAGAAGAAAAAGAAGCACTGTATGGATGTCTTTACTGACATACACTGGGACTGAGAAGCTTCCCCTTGCAGCAAGAGTTTCAGGTGGGTTTATCCACTATTTTGAGAACAGGAAAAAATGAGGCACACATACAAGCCCCATGGAAATTAACATTGTCAGCTCAGTTTTCAGGGGCATAAAGTAGTTGCTGGTTGAAATTCTGTCTCCAGTAAGATATTTATTCCATCTAGGAAAGGAGGATGCAAGCCTGGGAAGGCTGATGAGGCTGTTGAAGTCATTGTTGTATCAGCTCTTGCCCCAAGTAGCGGCACGTTGCAAAAATGTTATTTGAGAAAATTACAATAATGTTTTCCGATATCTGCTCCAAATACACAAAATGCAAATTGTTTTGAAAGAGATGAATAGTGTGTTGAGAAGCACCATTCAATTAAATAACTGGTTGTGAGCATCTTTTCTTATTAAAATGAAGCAATTGTAAATAACAGAATGATATTTAAATGAAATGGTATGTAAGGGCAGTAAGAAAGATTTGCAAGAAACATTTGTAATTGCATTATCTCTAAGTAGAAAATTCATAAATTATAATGAATTATACAAATGTATCCTGATATAAAAGGGAAGTGTTTGATCAAGAGGCTGAATATGTAAGGATTAAGTTCTTTTTATTGAGGAAGCTTCTCCTGCCTGTGTGCAATATTCATAAAATGTGTTACGAGTTTATAAATGGAATAGATATTTGTTAAAATACAAATTTAGGATGAAAGGTATGTTTTAAATATTTAATGAAACAATTATGCTGCATTAACACTATGTTCTTTATTTCTCAGATTAAAAATTCACAGGAATTGTATCCCTAGCATCTTTATTTGACAAAGCTTTTATTAGAGTTTTTCTCTACATTTTCTGAATCAGCTGAATAATAATCATTTTCACATACCTTTCAGAATACCTGTAGTTCGTGCTTCAAATGTACCATATACATTTACATCATATCTCAGTATTTCTTACCCAAATAGTCTTCCCTCTCTGTGCCTGCATAACTGGGAAGATAACACATAAACTGGCTGCTGCTTGCACACTGCACAGCCTGGGAGGAGTTGGGGGCGGGGGGGGGGGGCTGCATCCATGTGTGGGAACAGGGAACACCATGGCTGTGGCTGCAGGAAGCTGGGAAGCTCCAGACCCACCAGACAACACAGGGAAGCACCAGAGGGAGGCTGCAGCTGAGAGATAGGGCACGGCTGTCTGTCCATCCAGGTCAACCAATTTAGGGCTTCTTTGAGCTGTGGGTTTCAGGGATGTGGATCCACAAAGACACCTTTGCTGTTCTTTGCAAAAAGACACCATGACCAGTCAAATTAAGACTAACAGATGTATTTTTATAAATTTAAGAAAATGACTCAAAGCCTGTCTCAGTGCAGGTCTCCTGTGTGCCTTCAGGACAGCTACCTCAGCTTTGCTTTTGCACTGGATCAGTTGGAGACTCAATGCCAAATATCTTCACTGGCTGAACTTTCAGATGTTGCCTAAGTTGAATCAGTGCCAAAGAGATTCTGAAGTTAAGTCTCTCACCATAAAGCCACCCAGAAGCCACCAGGGAGCCAGCATGGCTTTCTGTAACACAGACACTGCTCACAGTAAAGGACATACCACCAAGTGCTGTTCCATCTTAACCAGTTAACTGGATTTAAGATGAACCACCAAGTGAAGCACAGCAGGCCATGCACTGGTACAGAGGTACAGTCATGAAGCAGAAAAGGGCTGGTCACAAACTCCTGGCTATGTACAACTTGGAGAATGAAAAGTTGTCCTGACTGCTAATTGCTGCTGATCAGAGCTCCTATGGAGACAGGCTGAGAGAGTTGGGGTTGTTCAGCCTGGAGAAGAGAAGGCTTCAGGGACTCCTAGCAGCCTTCCAGTACCGAAAGAGGCCTAGAAGAGAGATGGAGAGGGATTTCTTGCAAGGGCATGTGGTAACAGGACAAGGGAAAATGGTTTTAAACTGACAGAGGGTCAGTTTAGATTAGATATTAGGAAGAAATTCTTCACTCCAAGGGTGGCAAAACATCACCTGGGAACAGAACCTGTGAGTGCCCCATCGCTGGCAGTGTTCAAGCCCAGGTTGGATGGGGCTTTGAGCAATGTGGTCTAGTACAAGGTGTCCCTGCCCATGCCATGGGGACTAGAACTAAACCATCTTTAAGGTCCCTTCTAACCGTTCTATGATTCTATGATCTCTTTTAATTTGTGAAAAGTTAGTTTGCAAACACAGTGAAGGGCACGGTTAGACACCAACAGGTCTAGTACCTTTGTGGTTTTTTCATCAGTATCTACGTGATGCCATCAGAGAAGTTAGACATTCAGAACTACAGTGACATCTTGCAAAAAAGCTTTTAGAGAAGGATTTAATATAATACCAGCCAGGACAAACATTACTGGGGACTTTCATGTAGGACTTACCCAACAGTGTTGAAAACATCCTGACAAATGGAGCCAGGAACTCAGTGTTCCAAGGTCAAATTTACTGATAACTTCACAAAGATGTTTCTACATTTTGCTTTGCCCAAGATATCACTGTAGTAATACTTGCAAGGAAACTGTTTTGGAAAATGGCTCTCTGGAGCACTACTACGCTGCTCTGTGCTCTGGAGTGTAACAAGGCAGAACTCACATCTCATTTCAGGCAGTGTTTTTCTCATAAGAGAACTGATCCCAGATTAGCTTTGTAGACAACAAAGTGTTACCTGTAGCCATTTATTATTTTTTGATGCAAAATAAAAAAAATATATAAACTGGGTGGTTTAATTGGTGCAAGACCCATTGCTCAAGCAGCAGGCTTTATCACACAACCAATTTAAAGACAAAGAAAGAAAATCCTACCAAAGCAGAGCCTAGCCTAGGTACTGATAGAGCACTGTCAGCATTTGCAGTAAAGGACTCCGAATCTGACAGCTGAATTTATTAGAGAAAAGGATCTGAGCTTCGATGGATTCAGTCTTGATGAAAAATTAATGGATTTATAAGTCTCCTTTGAGCTTTTTGAAACATTAATACCTATTTTTATTTGTATTACCTTGATTTTAATGATTATTCTCTTACATGTGAACTGTACATAAATACTGACCTTGTCAGATGTCTGCTCCCTCCACCAGTGGAAGAGCCCTGGCAACTCCTGTGCTCTGCATATTCTGCTAGGCACAGAGACAGTGTCTAGCTGATGTGTTCATATTTTTGCTCCATTCATATGATTATTTTAAGAATATTTTTATAGAATAATTATCTGAACGTAGTGTAACTTGATGGAGGAGTGCTTTCTCAAATCAGTTGAGTTGAGCACAAAATGTCATTTGTGCTAATCTGTCTGAAACTGGGAAAGTGTGAAATGTGCTGTAGGGAGGAATTATCTCTTCTGCAACTTTGTAGGCCAGGAAAAAAGAAACCTGTTTATTAAACAAAATAAAATGAATTTTTTAAAAAAATCTTAACTCATTCTCTCTCATTTTTGGCTAAGTTAACGTGTTATTAATTGTCCATTTTTGGATATAATTTGAGGGAGGGAGGACAAACTATCTCTAGCACTGCAGCCACTTAACTGTAACAATCACATTTTCTTTTTAATAGAGGCAGTTAATTTTTAAAGTGATCTACAGAGGAACAGATGGGGGAACGAATTCTCTGCGGGTATCTCCTGCTACACCAACACTCGGAGCACAGTGCGGTGCCTAATGCCAGGCACATCTACCTTGCAGTTCTTCCTTCCCTTGTTCTCCTGTTATCTTATGTCTGGTGCCCAGAAATGGAAAAGCAGCCTCTGAAGGTAGAAATTCCTCTGGTGTTTGAGCAATCTGCTTCATAAACAAACTCCTAGCTGGGCTGCAGCATCCTGCAGCAGGGTCCCATCTTAGGGGTCTGTCTGTGTGTCTGTAAGCATGACAGGCCTCCAGCAGCAAGGGAGGTCTGGGGTGCAAAAGGAAAGCCACGACAGGAGTCCCTGGCACACTGATCACAGTGAAAAACACAAGAATAATTAACTGCTGCCTCATCCTCTATTTTGTTTCCCTGCTGACATGTGGACTCCTGCTACACAGGAAGCAAAATCCCCACTGGCTTCAGTTAAACTGGGATTTCACTCCAGATTTCATCATCCTCCTATTTTCTTATTAATTATTGCTTCATTGATTTATTTGTAGAGGAAAAGAGTGGTGATGCATCAACCAGAAAGCAGACTTGAACTGTGGCTTTGGAAGGAGGCCTTGGACAAGTGGGACTTGGAGGCTGGAGGCTGCTCTAGTGGGCAGTCCAAGTGGCTCCCCATGCTCCTGCAGGGTGCCCTCTCCTTCTCTTCTCCTCATGCACACACCCTGTTGCCAGCCAAGGGGCTGAGTAATAGCACTTGTTATTTTTAATCCAAATTTTTAAATGGGAATATATGCTTTCAAGTTAGCAGCAACAGCAATGTCAGTTCAGGCAACTGATGCAGAGTTGCTGCGGGGAATAACAATCCCACTACCACAGGAGGAACTGCCTTGGCTGGCTGATGCTCCTTCAGGGTGCCAGATCTTCACTAGACAAGAAAGAAAAGTCCTACAACATACAATTAAAAAAATCTTCAATAACAGTAATTACAGCAGAGCACATAGGACAAAAACTGATAAACCCCTCACCCTTCTCATTGATATATATTTTTAAAATGCTGCCTACCTCTGTTACCAATCTCTGAAGCTCAGAGTGTATGCAGAAGCTGAACATTGGTGCAGGAGATAAATGCACCCTAGCCCAGAGATTATGGTGGTGGGAAGCGTTTTTAACCCTTCTGTCAAAGTGACATAATAGGTAAAACTGATATTGAGAGGTCTGAATTTAGGCATGCAAGAGATTGAGGGGGAAAAAAAGACCTTAGTAAAAGCTGGTACCTTTTTTGTTTTCAATGAATGAAATCATTGTCTATTGTATTTATTATTAATGACAATAATGCTGTGTTTATCTGAAAAATTTGGTTCCAGTCCTTCAAAACAAGTGGTGAGGTGCCCCAGAACTGTGCAGCAGTAGCACTGCATCTTTCTGAGCTCAGAGAAGGCAAGACAGTTCTGGGGGCTGGTTGGGAACAGCATACCCAGGAAAGAAGCACCCACTGCCTGGAGAAAAGCCCCCTGTGATACCTGCTAGCATGTCCACACACATCATCCCTCTGCTACTACACAGGGTTGTGCAAGGTGTAGATCACAGATGAGAGATGACACAGTGCTGTGGGGCATCAGTTTCTGGGAAGATGTCTCAGGAGTCAAGTATTGGTGTGACAGATACTGACGTGCTCAGCCCCTCTGCCAGCAATGCCCCAGAAACACGGGTACCATGCAGGGCACCTCCCAGCGAGGATGCCAGCCATGCCCCTGGCTGCCTGGGCCTCCCACAGCAGCTTTGCCACAAGCAGCAGCATTTCCCCATGCGATCAGGCCCATCCCGGGCTGACAAGAGCCACTGCTGGTGCCCCAGGATGAGGTGTGCAATCTAGTGGGGTATATGTACACATCTGCTCCTTTAGGACTGAAAATCAGCAGTCTGGAGTTGATGCCTCAGCTTTAAATCAGCTTCTCCAAAGTCACCCGTCTCTGTAGATGCAGCAGGCTGGGTTTTACTGAAATGTGCTTTTTTCCCCTAATCAGAGAAATTTTGTAATATGTGTTTTGGCTCTGAAACCACAGAGTCCAAGCAAAAATGAAACACCCTCTCTGGAAAAAATGCAGCTATCTGAGCATTTTAGAGTTATGCTAAGAATTTTAGATTTGTGCTGGGAGTCTGTGTCAAATTCAATTGAGCCTACCCCTTCCTGACTATCCCCCTCCATCCTCAACAACCACCTATGCAGTCGAGCAAGTGCATTCAGGAAGGTGCAATAGGTGCCTTGGTTTTATTTTATAACATCATAGAATATGTTGAGTTGGAAGGAACACACAAGGGTCATCTGGCCCAACTCCTGTCCCAGGAATCACACCATGTGCCTGAGTGTTGTCCTAATGGTTCTTGAACTCTGTCAGGCTTGATGCTGTGACCATTTCCCTGGGGAACTTATTCCAGTGCACAATCACTTTCCAGGTGAAGAACCTTTTTCTAATATTCAACCTAAACCTTCCCTGACACAACTTCAGGCCATTCGCTCAGGTCCTATCACTGGTCACCATACAGAAGAGATCAAAGTCTGTCCCTCCTCTTCCCCTCATGAGGAAGTTGGAGACTGCAAGGAGGTCTCCCCTCAGCCTTCTCTTCTCCAAGATGAACAGACCAAGTGACCTCAGCCACTCCTCATATGGCTTCCCCACCTCAGCTGTTCTGTGTGGCTTCCCCAGCATGTGATTTCACAGCACATTATCTGCCTCGATGGCCCAGGAATGGTTGGGCCAGACTTCCAAGTACTTGAGATGAGCTCATCTCAAAAATAGCACTGTATTTGAGGAGATGGAGATTTTGAAACCGAGATTTGCTGCTACCTGTCTCTGTGCTCCCTGGCTCTCCAGCAGAGCTGGTTTGCCTTTTTGGGTAAGATGAGGAGCACATTTTTTAAGGTAAACCACACTAAATGGCCCATGCCTACGTGGATTAGAAATGGTTCACTCTGTCAGGAAAGAGATCCTTCAAAGCAATTGCAAATTGCTTCAGTGGCCATTGCATTAGATTGTGCTTTTTATATGACCAATCAATATGTTTGTATATATAAGTATGTGAAACTTCATCAGTTCCTAGGAAATGCAATATTCATGTAGGTGTGATGTCATGACCATCTCTCCGTTTCACCATGGCCAGAGTAAAACCTGCAGTAAGTGCAAGACAGGCAATCTTGTACCTTGCACCTTGGCTGCTTGGTAGTGAGGATCCAGAAGCAGAACAGGAAAATAATGATACATTCAATTTTTGGATGATTTTGCAGGAAAAAAATAGTATCTATTCCAATTATGGCAGTGGTCTGACTGTCAAATGAGAGCTTTTTGTCAGTTTTGCCAGTGGTGGAGTTTAACAATGGCAAAGGGAGCTTCTCAAGGAAGGGTTCAGCTCACAGTATGAATCCTGGATAACTGCAGACAAAGTGAGGTCAGTCATTGACTTTATTTCCATGTCCATCCGAATCTATTGTTTCTTCCAGCACAAGTTAAGGAATGCCAATTTACACAGCAAGACTGATGTGCACAGGGGTGAATAGGAAGCAATATGCACCTCATCAGGACTTTTCTCTCTGTAAATTCAATTTCTAATTCTGTTATGTCATGAATCACCATACAGAAGGTCTAGGCTGGTTTTTTTTACCACTTTGTACCACTCCTCCAATGTATCTCTAAATCATTTTAAAAATGCAATTAAGTTGGCCTAGTTCCCAACAGAAAAAATCCTATTTCCAGCCCCTACCAGTTGCATCTCACATATCCTTCAGGAGCCAGCTATGGGGCCTAAAGAGTGAACCTATTTTACGGGTGCCAAATCTCTTAGTTTATCATTACGTTGATAATACCCTTCAACCTCATTACTATTCTATCATTAGGATCTGAGTGGTTTGAGTGTTTGACTAAGTGGGGATTTTTTTCTCCTCAGAGGTGTATGAGATGCTGCCTCTCAGCAAGGTGTCCTGAAAACCTTTTCTTAATGAACCAGTGATTAAAAGGCTTAAGTACAAGCAAGCATCCAAAACACAAGCTGCATTATCACAGAATGAGCCAGAAATAGGCTAACCCTTGGTGCCACTGAAAGCATTGAGGTCCTTCACTCAGATGCTCTCGACACTCTCTTGTTCTGTCTCAGTGGTTGCTGCTGGGCACAGTCCCATGGGCAAGCTGTGCTGTGGCCCAAGATCCATCATGATCATCTGGCTTGTCCTCTGCTGTGCGCAGCAAAGCCAGCCCAGGTCAGAGCTGGCTTTTCCATTGTTCCACTACATGTCCCTGTCTCTGGTTTCAGGCAGTTCAGGAGCATGCTGTGAGAGTCCTGCTCCTACCCAGGCTGTGTCTCCTTTGAGCTGGCTGCCAGGACAAGCACAGCCGGCAAATGAGAGCAAGACAGAGTCCTTGGTGGTTTGTACTTCTGTTCTAGCTCATATTTCTCTGTGCTATTTCATGTGAAGGTACAGTAAGATAACACCTGGGCTTCAGCATTCCTTCTCAAGGCATGGAGATGACTGGCAAATAAATACATATGGAAGGAGTGTCAGACAAGGAGATGCAACATTCCCAGAGTGAAATCCTGGTCTTTCAGAAGCCAGAGGAGATTTAGCCAGTGGTTGCAGCAGAGATCAAATGTCAGCTCATTTTTCTCACTAAAGATGTGTTGTGCAGGCATACCAAAGGCAGGCATACCTCTGTGCTGCTTCTCTGGGGGATCCCTGGGTGCTGCCATGGCAGCCTGTTCCCAATACCTGCTTGTTCCCCAGTTAGGTAAGAGATGAAGAGGAAGGGTCTGGGAAAGCAATGGTGGGGGTTTAATACAACATGCCAGGACCTCCAGGACCTCAGCATAGCACCAGTGCCAATGCTGTGTATCTGAACAGGGTCCTTCTGGTGGCACATGCTGCTTATTATCTGAATGAGGAAAGGTGGAGAGATAAAAATAAAACCCTCTCCCTGATCTTTGCTAGAAATTTCTCTCCCATATGTTTCTATTTCTGCCTTCTTCTCATTTGTTCCAGTAACTGAAAGAGCAGCATGAGCTGACACTGTCATTACCCACATCATTTTCAGTGACACTGGTTCAATTAACTGCCCTCATAGATATCTTCATGCTCCTGAGAAAAAAAAATTCATTCCCTGGCCCTTCAGAACCTACCTGTAGGGATGGGGTCAACTTTGCTGCCTTTGATATCCAGTGGAGTTTTCTGGCTGATGTTTGCTGTGGTGGCTTCATCATTTCTGATTGCTTGCTGACCTCAGAAGATGTGGGGACCAGGTGCCTGTACCATTCCCAGCATGATGTCTGAGATTCACCACCACCAAGTAAATTAAACCTCTAACCTGGCCTTCCCAGCAGCCAATACCCTGTGGCTGTTTTACTGTTGTTTACTCTTGTCATTACCTTGCTCGGAAGTGCCTTTGATGAGGCCCCTGGACAGGGATCCTCACTGACAGCTGGCCCAGGGCAGGCATGGTGGCTGAGACCTGAGGAAGAGCCATTCTCCTCTCTGTACTATGACTAGGAGAAAAGCTGCCTAGCTTGCCTCTGTTTCTTTGCTAGACAGTTTTATTCTGGAGCATCTTGTTTATTACAGACCAGAATATAATATCCTTAGTTTTGATTTAGGTTGTGGTTTCTATATAGATAGCATCTAGGCACTTATGACTTCCTTGTAGGTTGTCATTAAGGACTGCGTATTAGTTTCCAGCACTGCTTATTTTCCTGCAAAGGCATCTCTTCTCTTTCCAGTCATTTGAGATACCTGTGGAAAAGGAACATTTTGCATTTGCAGACACTGGGTTATGACCTTGCTTCAGCTGAAGAGGAGAGGTTAGTATAATCCAGGTTGTAATAGACTTATCCAGTCCCACACCTTGGATAACATCTCATTCCTCTTCTCCCGAAGAGAAGAGGCAATACAAGTGATCTAACATAGCTTGCCCAGGGCTGTGAGCTGAGTGCTGATTCACTGGAGAGCAGGAAATCCTGGAGAAATACTTTATTAACTTCTCACCCTGCTGGTAGTCTAGGAGGAGAGGGGGGTGAAATGGAGGTTTAGAATTAAAAGTCTGATAATTTGCCAGAGAGGTGATGACAAAAATCAAAAGGGAAAGCACATTTTATTTGCAAAGTTCAAGAAGGGTATTACAATCAAGAGGAGGAAAGCAAATTAAAGCATTAAAAATAAAGCACTTGACAGGAGCTCTTTGAAAGGGTGGCTAAAAAGTATTTCACTCAAACTCTCTCATGACACCACCATATTCTCCCCTTCTCTCCATTCTGCCCCATGTCACATCAGTTAATTGGATGACAGCTGTTTGTGATGCCAGCCCGGCTGCAGCTGTGGTGTGGCTGTGCAGAGGTGGCTTCAGGCTGCTCAGGAGGGAGCTGCTCTGGGTTACTCTGACCTCTGATCCCCAAAGCCAGCTTCCCAGTCCCTGACCCTGACTGAGCTGCGTGTTGCAATAACGTTTGTATCACAACAGAGCATGATCAAGTCACCAGGGAAGGCTCCTTGAATATGGAATTTTAATGCACTTACCTGGCAAGAGTTGAGAACTTTGTCTCCTTCCTTCCCCTTCACAATGGGCTGACCCAAAACAGCAGTTATGGGCTGGGGGCAGACAGACCCTCTTCTTAGTCCAGCGTGATGGTGGGGGGTTGGCAGAGAAAAACACAACTTCAGCTCAAGCCCTGGTTTCGTGCTCATTGCTCTTCACTTGTGCATGCAGGGAGATCAGAGGTGCTCTGCCAGAGCCTGGGAGCAGAACCACCATCACTGCTGCCACCACTACTGCCCCAATTCTCCCTCTCCTCCTGCCCAGCCCAGGGTCTCTCTGAAAGCTTTAACTGGTGACACCACAGGTACTTTGGCGTTTTGACTTAAAATCTAAAACCTGTTTTATCAGCTTCAAGGAAAAAGGGGAATGTCGTGTGAGAAAGGAAGGCTTTTTCCACCATGAATGCTGCTGTAATCATCCACTACCCTTTGAAGAAGACTGTGATACTGTATTTGCATATACACACACACACACACACACACACATATATATATATATATATATTTACTTCCAATCCATAAGGCTGCTTCTTGGGTACCACTGTCAGGACAGTACCAACATGAGGCAGAAGTCAGCTATTTGGTACAGTTTTACTCAAATAATACTCCAGCCCCACCTGTGATTTAGTTGCTGAGCTAAAGATCTGAGAACAGGGATGTCTCTGTTTAGCTTGGCCCTGGAGCAGAGAACAGGAGAAGATGTAGGGAAGAGCTGGAAGTAGGGTCCACACTGCTGCTGCTCTCCCACGGCCACAAATCCACCTACACACTTTAATGTTGAAGACTTTTCAGGGAGATTGCAAACTCTCTGTAACTCGTCCTTTCTTGCAGCAGGAAGGCAAAGAAGAAGCCAAGACTTTAAATAGTCAGAATAAACCTCAGCCAGACCAGTTCTAAACATAAGATGCCTTTCTTCAAAAGCATAGTATAAATATTTCAGCAATTCTTCTGACATTAGAATTAATCAAATGGACTGAGAATAAAAAAAAAACCAAACACAACCTCTCAAACAAACACAATATATCAAATTGCATCGCATCAAATAGTCTCCACTCGCAGGACACCCACCAGAACTGTGTGGATGGCAGGTTGAATTGCATGGGCAGGTCAAGTTCTTGTTATACTAAACATTTCCATTGATTTTTAAGGGTCTATTAATTGCATTAGTGATGCAAAGAAACATATTGACTTAATTTTGACCAGTGTGGGGAATGTGAGGGTTGGGAGCAGGGCAGGCAGAGATGGCACTGGCTGGGGTGGGAAGAGGGGCTCAGGCCAGCACGTCCCTTCAGGGTCTTCAGCCTCATGGGATGGGCAGTCTGGGACATACCTGAAACAGGTATCAGGGGAAGGGGGGCAATACTTCTCTGAGCCTGCCACCAGAACAAACACTTAAAAAAAAGGCATTCCTGAACTTCTCACACAGCAGTAAAAAATGTGGGAGGAAAGCAGAGGCAAAGCAGACAATTCTGTGCAGGCATGGGCACACTGTCTCACTGTGGCTAGCAGGCAGGCTCCTGCACTTGCCACACTGCTTGTACACCAGGGCTTTGCTGAAGCAAAAGGTAATTACAAAGCATGGCATTCAAGACAGGCCTGGCACAGGAAACTAACAGCAAAGCAAGGGAAAGGAACTGGTACAGTGTGAGTTAAAATGAAGAATTGAAGGGCTGTGGGGTGGCAGCAGCCTTATCATGTTTTTAAGCCTCAATCTAATTAAAAGAGATACATAATTAAAATGAAGCAATTAACCATTTTGTAATTAAATACAAAAATAATTAAGTTGAAATTGAACACGATAACATCCAATTGTCAGGACAGGATTTATTTGTACTTTAATCTGATGAATTATTTTCATTGTTCTACTGATGGCATTCCTGTGGAAAGAAATCAGTTCTTTCTGCAAGAGGCGACATAGGTTGTTGTTCCATATCCTTTGGACTTATTGAAATCTGAACTATGACACAATGACTATATAAACCATGATTCCACACGTCCACAGAGAGGGCTGTATTTTTCCCAGTACCTCAAGAATTTCATGTTATAAGCTATGCTTTCCATCATACTTGTTAGCAACTATTTGGTGTGTGTAAAATGTAAAGCATTTGGCTTTAGCACTGGTTTTGCTGTTGCAAAAATGATCATGCTCTGTATAGAATTTCAGAGCAGAAGAATTTTTTTGAAGTCCATTACAGCATAGTAAATTTACAACTACATTTTGACAGGTAGACCCTGAACTATCAATGTTTATCAGCCTGCTTCTGTGCTCATGTGTAAGGTTTTTGTGCACTTTGCTAGATAAGGGCATTAAAAAGTGGGGCTATAAAGTAAGAGTGGGGTTACCAGAGTAAGAGAAGGTCACTTATTCTGATGCCTTTGTGGAGGTTTGAGTACATGGGTTTAGACTTCCCACCTTGAACAGAGGATCAAAAATGTCTTTTCTTCTTTCTCTGCGCCAACAGTGACAACTCAGTATTGCTCATCTCCGAACAAGGGCATGTCTTGGTGCCTTGCCTGTCTTCACTAGAGCTGCAGTGATTTATGAAATAACTGAAGTCATCTGGGCAAAATACAGTGAAGAACAGTTAGAAATACTGTACGGATAGAGATCCATCTTTCATTTGGACATTTTCAGCTGACAAATTTCTTGCTGGTGTGGGGATTTAGGACATTGCTAGTGTCCTTCATTGCTCTTTACTTGAAGCATATTGCTATTTGTGTAGCTTCTGGTCTTCTGTACTACAAGTCTTGTGCTTGCAACAGTGATGGAGTGAGTCTTGTCCTGTGTGAATATATATTAGAAGTTTGGTGGACTCTTCCAGACTAAGCATCTACTTCAAGCAGTCTGTAACTGAGGGAAATGGTGACCTGTGGACCTTTTTGCAGTCTCAGTTCTGTGCTTGGAAAAAAAAAAATAATGGAAGTGTGCATTTATCTGGGAAAAGAGTCATCTCAGTTAAGATCACAGGAACTGCCAAATTTTTTCAGCCTTTTTGGAGATGGGATGCTAGGCAAGCCTGGTGTTAGATGCGTTGAAGAAAGGCATAAAAAACCAAGACAAGCAGATGTCTAACGATTGTCTACTTTGCTCACATAGTTCTATAATACTCAAACTGGTGTAGGGCACAAAAACCTCCCAGTTTAGTACCTATTCCAGAACCTATTTTCCAATTTAAAGAGCTAAGTTATTGTTGGTGAGTAATTAATAAGAAATCTGTACCGCAAAGGGAAACTGGGCTGTGATAATGGATATAAAAAGAAGTATGGTATTGGTGAGCCCTATAGCACAGAAAATACCTATCCTGTAGTAAATGTCATCTCTTTGTTCAAGAAAATGATGGTACTTCCCCACAAGACTGAAAATATGATGCTAAATTCACTTATAGATGCCTGGAAAGATGCCACAGAGGGAAAAACTCATAAATGAGAAACAGAGAGAAAGTTGAACAAGCTGATTTATGGGGAAAGATTAAAGTAACTAAACACGCATCACTCAGATAAATGACATCTCAGAGGAACGTAATTGCTGACTCCAAGGACTTGAAGGATTGGGCACCTAGGAATGAGAAGATTCCCCAGGGCCACACAAGGCTGGGAACTCTATAATGGGGAGAAATGGGTGAAACTGCACAAATGAAAATTCAGGTAAAGGTATGACAAATGGTTCCTTACAGAGAGATTTCTTGAACTACAAAATCCTCTCCTAAGGGGACCAGTGAAATCTTGGGTTATTTAGCACTAGGCAAGAAAAGCACTTGAAAATATACTAAAAGGCACAAATCTGCATCCATAGTGGGTCCACTGGGTAAGTTAAAACTCTTTTCTACTTCTCTATACTATAACTTTTATTAATTTTTTTTTCCTTTTAACAAAGCTGGGCTATTTGTCCCTGTTCTATAGCATCTGCCTGTGACCCATGCTCTGATACAGCAGATTCTCTGAGCTGAGTCACATCTGGAAGGGAGCTGATGCCACACCATGACAAGAAGATTTCTCCACTTTGTAGTCTGCAAGAGGAACTGTCACTTGCTGATTGTGTAGCTTCTCTTGTCTTTCACACAGTCCTACTGGCAGCAGCAGAAGATGTAATGGTCTGTTGGCACATGCTGGTGGAGCCAGCCCTGGGTGACTGCCAGTTACACACATGCAGCAACAGGAACAAAACTCCTGACCTTCACTTTCAAAGACAAGGACCTCTGTGGAAGGACTGCCCCAGTTAGCTGGTCCACAGTATTTTGAGAAGTTAATGCATGCCATTTTGTAATGGATAGTAGAGTGAATAAATAAGTTTTATTACCACTGACACCAGGTTGCAGAGTCATTTTAGGTACATTGTGATACTCAGAACATGAATTGATCCTGGGCATAAACTTTCCCAAGAGGCAATGGATTTAAAATATTTCAAAACAAAAGCAGAACACGGGTATTAGCATTGCCTTTTGCACAGGAGAAAAAATAAAGGAGTCCAAACTTTGTCCCATTATTCATCTGATTTTTTTGATGACAGCTAAGCAGAGCTCAACTGGTCATTCTTCTCCCCAGCAAGCTGACACCACACAGAGACAGCTTAATGGCTGTTACCTGAGGAGAGCTGGTACACATACCGCCAGCTGGGGGCAGGTGCTGCGTAATGGGTTATTCACGCAAGTTAGGCTGTGGCCAAGCTGAGATCCATCCCAGCTCTCCTGCTGGGGCTGTGCTTTCTGGTATAGGTCAGGCCAGCCCCTACTTTGTGCAGGTGACCAGGACAGCAATGAGATGTGCCATCAGACTGAGGCAGGCAGAGGCTGCTCACTGCTCTAATCATTCTCTGGGTAGAAATTGTTCATTGCCTTAGTCTGTGCTGGATGGTGAAGAACAGCCAGATACAGATTTTTACCTCTTTGCCCTTTCTGTCTGGGTTTTCCTGCTTCTAAATTTTTACATGAAAAAGAGGAGATGGGGCAGAATGAAAACGATGTCAACATCAAAAAGATGATAGTCTCTGTGTGGATGTCTACATTTTTCACTCGTACAGGGTGATGATGCTTGCCTCAGTCAATGTTTGCAATGCCCAAGAGCGCCCGTTACCAGCAGCCAGGATCCTCTTGAATGGCTGGGAAGAAAGCACTGGCATGAATGCGTCAATAGAGCACCAGCAACTTGTCAAGCAGTTATAATGCACTAATCAGGGGGGTGGAGGGGAGAACACCCTGCCAAGACTCAGCCAGCTCTAAGGGAGCTGCTGCTAGTACATAACGCTGGGGATCTTTCATCTGTGGGTGAGCCCAGTAACTTCCCGGGAGCTGCTCATTAAGCAGGCAGTGCTGGCTGCCCTGGCTTCACCAGCTGGCTCCTGGCTACTCAGCCTCCCTGATCCCCACACAGCTGCCCCCTGCTCTAAAGGAATGCCAATGGCCCTTGGGTGCCCCGACAGCAGTGGACAGTGCCAGTGAGCATTGGGATGGCTTCCAAGCCACCCACAGAGACACTGCCTGCGGTTGTCCTCCTCTTGTCTGGGCTCAGCTCAGAGACCCAACACCCTTGCCTTCTAGAAGGTCAAAAAAGTCGAGCCCATTTAGAGGTGGGTTATTTGCCATGGAGAACCACTTAGCAGCTGATGTACCAAGCTTGCATGACATAAGGAGAAACATTCCAGTCCTTACTGGTACTTTCCCTGTTTTTTTGTGAATGCAGCAGATTTCAATTGAAAAAGGCACTTGAAAAGCATCAGTAGGCACAAAAAAAAATATACCCATGTGGACAGGTAGCAAGGGAAGGGCTGCTGCAGTTATGTGCAAAGTTGGAGGATACTCTCCAAACCAGCCCCTACAGTCCTTAAAGATGCTCAACCCTCCCCTGGGACTGGCAAAGAAACCTTGGCAAAAGAGATCTTTCCTGTATCCAGCACTGTCTACATTCCTCTCCTCTGTGGTGAGAGCAGATAGGTGCAGTATTGATTCATTACTTCAGGATTTTTGGGGGGTGGGGAGGAGGCTGTACTGCATATTCCCCATTCTATCTTATCATTAATGCATTAAGGAGCTGAACAAGCAATAAGGGCAAATGGACTTCAAAACACAGGGAACTGTCTCCATAAGGCTCAGGCTGATTTATGGCAATTACGTCTTGGCAGCATCGCCAGAGCCCATTAAGTCCCGCACCTGGCTGTAACTTGAACATCCCCCAGTTTTGAGGGGGGTCTTGCCATTAGTCACCCCAGCGCTGCCATGACCCCTCCTTCTCTGTGATGGGAGGCGAGATGTAAAACAATGTGGGCAAGATTAACAAAAAGTTAATAGGCTGCAGAGCGCAAATTGATCTGAACTTCAGAGTCGGATACTGTTTCAGATACCAGGATGCTCTGCTGGCCTCATTCCAAGGTCTGAGGGGAAGGGATTGGAGACGGAGCCTGGAGCCATTGCATTTGACTCAGGTTCTCCTTGTGTCTCCGCTTTGTTTCATTACAAGTGGTGGGCTGGCTGCTCAACTATTAATTTTCTTTTCCTGTTTTTCGTATTTTTATTGCCTTTTAAAAGGTATCTCTTTGTGACACCATTTCATTGCAGGGCAGCTGTGAACAAATCACCAAGAGGAAAGCATAGTGCTGCTGGAGCTGAGGGGATGACTTGTGCAAAGCCCACTGAGGGAAGATGCTGCTTGCTCTGAGGGCTGGGGTGCAGGAGAGCTGGGTTTGCCATGTACCTGCTCGTTGCACCTGGGGGGAAACCACTGGTGGCAAACAACACACCAAGAACACACAAAGGGGGTACTTCTAAAGCATTGGCACACCGAGGATGCATAAGGAGTCTCATGACAGATCCAAATGCTGAGACAAATGCAGATGGATCAAGTTTTGAGGGAAAAGACAATGAAATATTTCATTGCAGATACCATCAGCATAAAAGATCTTCTGAGGAGTTAAAATTTACTCAGTGATCCAGAAGTGTTTATGGCCCACGTAAAATTTACTAGAAAAATGTCAGATGTCAGTGGATTGTATTAAATGTAAATATTATACAACTCACAGCCTCCGTTTCTTATTGCAGCTTGGCACAGAGCTCTCATGGATCTCCTGTTTGAAGGGGAGTCTCTGGAGGTGCTGCTGCTTGGCGGCAGGTTTGGAAAGGTTTCAGCACGAGCTGCGCCAGCCCACACCTCCCCCTCGCCCCCGTGCCACACTGCCAGACCTACTGACTGACACCTCTTATGGCTGCAAACGTGCCTAGTTCTTCAGGGAAGCCCACCCTGATTTGTCTGGGACAGACACTGATGTGGCACTGGATTCCATCACCTCCAAACCAGCTGTCCTCTAGCAGCACCCCGGCAAAGAGAGGAGAGGGCAGCAGAGGATGCTCTCCTGGGTCCCACCATCACCGTCTCCAGCACCAGGGGCTGAGCTGTCTGGCTCTGCCCCATGAGTTGGGCTCTGGCACTGGGCAGTGTCTCCTACGGGTGATTCAAGAAGGGAGGAAAGAGTGTATGGGCATTGCTCCTTGCTTGGAAGATGCCCAAGGGCATGGCAGTAGTGGAACTGTGCAATCATTAAATGCACTTGTCTTTGATGAAGGGGATGACACTTTATGAAGCTGTCTTTGGGGCCTGGGCAAATCCCACCAAGTCTGAGCACAGGCAAAATTGCAGCAACATGTCCCCAACAAGCCTGAGAGTTATCTGGCTTGCTTACAGGACTAATCTGTTTTGTTGGATGTTTCACCAATTTAACAAATTAGTGCTTCTTCGGCCTGGCCTGTGGAACTCAGATGCTGTGTAGTGTGCAGGATGTGACTAAGGGCTCGGTACATCCTTTCTGTATAAGATGCCTTGAGGAGCTGGGATGCCAAGTCATATCAATGTGTTTCCACAGCCAGGCCAAGCCAAGGCAAGTGAGCTGGAGCAGGGCATTGCAGCTCATAGCCACAGATGCCAGGAAGGGTCACCATGTCCTGGAAATGCTGTTTTGTGTTGCCCTGTTGTTCACTGTGCCCGTTACTGTCGTGGTACCAGCTCTTACTGAAAAAAAAAACGAAAAACACATGGAAGATTTTTTTCCTTGTTTTCTCCTCAGAACATGTGAAGGAAAAAAACCTACAAATCCAAACACTTGTTACAACTTGTATCATTTAAAGCTGCAGTAGATTTCAGTGTACTTTCTCCCTAAAGGATTAGCTTAGATAATATTGTTCTGGAAAATCCCTCTCCTGCAGTCTCTGGGAAGCTCAGTGACACAGCACAAGTGCATATACACATAAAACACATGAGCTTGGGCCATTCCTGCTGCATGATAAAGGAGGGACAGAGTCACCCTTCTGCTATAAAAAACATAAATATGAGAGGCTTTAGGAGGATCTCACAACAACTTAGAAGTTTCTGGGATCTCTTCTACAGATAGGAAGATTTTTCCCTCTGTGCTTTAAACAGCAAGCCAACTATTTTTAAGTCAGAAGAATGTACACTGCCATTATCTGGAAATAGTTTCTGGAAAGCAGTTTCAGTTCCAGCAGGCACATAAACAGGGATGATCCTCAAACACAAATTATATCATGTTTTTCTAACACAGGAGCCAAGACCTATTAACAGTTCATTCATATGTTTTTCAGGAAGCTGAGGAATCCTGTTGATATTTGGAGGAGGGAGAAATTTCCAGAATGAGCAAAATACTTCTCTCCAGTCATTACTGCAGAGCCACATTGCAGATTTGGCATTGAGAACAGATACCTCTTGTGCAGACCAAAGAAACAAACTGGCTAAAACCGTATAATGAGATAAGCACAAGCAATTCCTGCTGATATTCACAACAAGTAGAGGTGCTGTGTGCTTATTGGAGACATTGGCCTTCATGAGAACAGCAAATGTTTACTCATCCCCTCACTGTTAAGCAGCTGAAAGATGCCCCAGCAGCTCACAGCTCCTCCTAGCAGCCTTAGGCTCAAGTGCATGCTGCAGTTCTGCATTTTGACTTCCAGAAGTGCATTTGGAGAAAAATTGCAAAAGCTTCCTACTTAAGAATCCCAACTCTGCCAAAAGTCATTAAAATAATTTGAGCCATTATTCACGTATTTTAACCTGACTATTTGGGAATGTGGTTGCTTTTCCCCTAGCAAAAACATCTGGGCATACACAGGACAATTTCGTACAGGGCTTAGGGGTGTCAGACTTGAGGTGTAGGAGAAATATGCTGGGACCCTCCATGGACACTTTCACATTCCTGACAGAGAAAAAAGCATGTTTTCTTGTTTGACATATGCAATAAGAACACTTTGCTTTCAATCTGTTAAAGCAAGTGATTGCTGCAGTGGTGAGAAGATCTCCTTGGACAGACACAGTTGAAAGGTTAGCAGTGTTTATTGATTTAATAATTCTCATTCTTTCTCAACAGATTATCTTTCCAGAGACATTAGCAGAAGCAGAGCCCAGAAGTTCAGGAGAGCATCTCTGATATGTTAAGAAGGCAAAGGATGGGGGGTAAAGGTAACAAATTGCTCTAGTCCTGACCTATTAAGCCCCTGGCACAGATTGGAAGATAGAACAGGAAATCCATGTACCTATTTTCTAAAGAGAACGTTTATAAGGATGGTGTTTATGCTGACCTTTCTCACTGAGGTTGTCCACTCCTTGTTACATACTGGTTAGTTGATCACTGGTGCAGACAGCAGGTATGGAGAGATCTGGGCTCAGGACCTCCTTTCTGTGGGAGCTGGTGAGCTCATGGTGAGCTGGTGAGCAGGGAGGAATCTGAGTCATGGTAAAGTGCTTTCCCAGAGGCAGAGGAGTGGGATTGAAGCCTCAAAGTATGTTGATGCTGAGCAGCAGCAACAACCAGATGTTTGCGAGTGCATTGCAGACTTCCCTAAGCCCAGCCCACTGAAGGAATGAACAGCCTGGTCATACTATCCTGCTTTCCACTGCTGTCTGGTTACCACTTATCATTTCCAGAGCATCAGATGGAATCAATGACAGCCCTTCATGTTCCCGTTTGGCTCCTTCCAGTAAAAAAGGGTCTGTGACATGTGGGAAGGAAGCACCATATACCTGAGAGCTGAATACCTTTGGCTGGAGCAGGCTGAGTGCCCACAGGAGAAGTACATCACACCTCCCAGGCAGTGCCTGGGACCTTGCCCTCTCACCACTGAGATCAGTTCAAACTGATGTGATGATTTCCATGATCTCACATTATCAACTGAAAACTCCTGTCCTCAGTACCTCCCACTGTAGGTTTGTTGTCCTGCACGAGACATTGTGGCCTGTGGGTCTTCTGCCTGAGTTTGAGTCAGTGTGGGCCAGCTCTTGAGTTGCACTCGGTATCCCCACAGCCCTGTGCATTCTGAGACCTTTAATGGGTTCCTAATTGCTCCAATTACAAGTCAAGACCGAAGAGGAATTGTTGGATGATGAGGTCCCTGGCAGACAACAAGATACCAGTGGAACATTTTTGATGAATAATTCATTAAGCAGGAATGGGAAATGAACAAGTCTTCTGTCTGCTCAAGGGAAGAAAAAAGAAAAAAAAGACCAAAGGAAAAAGTAAGGAAAGACTTCTCCTGCATGAGTGAGGCAGATTCCTCTGAGCTTGGGCTTCTGCTTGTGAAGGGCAGCACAGCCTGGCTTTGTATAACAGAGGCCAAACCTTTGCATGATTGCACCATACCCAGTTATAAAATACTTTGCATAGCAGAATCAAACCCACCCCTCTGTAGTGATTGCTGTAACCAAGTGCGCGCTCACAGGCTCAGGTTCTCATGTGGTGTAAATCCCCCAAAGTCTACTCAGCTGAAGGAACATACACTAGTCACAAGTTGGCAAGCCACGGAAGTGAGGATAGTTTTTACTTTGGGAGAACCCGTAACAGGTTTTTTTGCATGTATTTTTAGTTTTATATTAGTAGAAGTTGGAAGGACTTAGCACAAATTTATTTTTCCAGTACGGACAGGAATTGTCTTCAAGTGTAGCTCTTCTTTGTTTCCGGACCAGAAGGTGATGTGCACATACAAGCCTCAGTGCAAGACAGGAGCATTTACAGTGAGGTCTGCTTGTATTTCCTGCACCTACTTCAGTGTGACAGTAGCATGTGGCAATAGCAGTGCAAAACTTGCTCCCCATTCGTGATGCTGGAGTTGAAATGCCTTTTTTTTTTTCCTCTCTTTATAGATTCCAATTACTCCTCTCACTTCCATTCTGCAGATACAAACGAACTTAATCTCTTTGCTATCGAAGATCTGCTCTCTTAATCCAATGGCGACAAGAGCAGCAAACATTTCAATTAAAACTGCATTCTACGAAATAGATTTATTCATTAAATTGTCTCCCTTCCTTTGCAAGGGAGAACTAATTGGACTTGCATCCAGAAGTCTGCAAATAGAAACACATGGCTACTCTTCCAGTCGTGAGAGGCAACTGTTTGAAATATCAAAGCAAACAGTCAGGGTGCAAACAAGCCCAAGGGAAACAAGTGTTCCAGGAGTGAAAGGCTTCAGTCTAGTGTCCTGGACCATCCCTGGGTCCATTCCTGATATATTCTTCACCCTTCTGGGAGGTTGGAGTGCTCAGAATGTACAGGAGATGATTCACTGGGTTGGTACAAAGTTGTCCTGGGGAGGTTGATCTGTGAGGACCGTCTTGGACATTTGCTTTGGCACCCAAGCCTCAGGACACTACTCACCAGCTGCTGCTAGAGTGTCTCACAAAGTGGGGGCAAGGGAGTAACTTTTGGTTTAAAGATGCATTTTCTCTACCAGTTCATGTGCACAGCTCAGGTTATGGTACCTTCTGAAGTTTGCTTCCTCCCTTGGAGTCAAATTTGGGTGCTGGTTCATTTGTACAAAACCAGTATGATCTCATTTGAGACTTGAGTTATTAAACCTAGGATATGGTACTTTGCATCCAGGCATCATTTTTTTCTTGGGAAAAGTAGCTTACATGAGAGGATTATCCTAAACTCAATGCAGTTCTTCTCACAAGCAAGTGCAAAAATAATTCCCCAGCTTCATTTACAGCTACCTCTAGAGGAGTTAAAACCCTGCCAAGATGAAGACCAGACACCCCTTACCCCAGCAATGAAAGACTCACTTTATTTGGGAACCTGCTGAATCAGTAAATCACACAATGAAATCTTTTGTACTGGAAAGCAGCCAAGTTTGCCATGGAGCACTTTCTTAGCAGAAAACAAATGAATGGCTGCAACAAGGTGTGTTGCAGTCATTATTCTTGAGCAGAGTGGGCAGCACAGATCCCTACCCAGATACCTTGCAGCAGTGTAAAGCATGAACACAGGCATAACATGCAACATGCAGTGGTGGGATTTTCTTTCTCTGCTCTCCTTAGGCAGCAGCAGATAGGCATCACAAACACCCTGAAAGGCTACGGCTCAATTCCCCATCTCTTTCCAGTTAGTTTTAAGCAGGTTTTTTGAGTGGTGGATAAGCTGGGACATGTGTGCAGCTCTTGGTAAGAGCTCATCTCTGACGATGTCTAGTTGGATTGAAAAATAGTGAGCAGAGTATTAAACTCCACAGTTCTGGTGTCCACCTGCAGCAAGCCCACAGTTTTCAGATGATGCAGACCTGCTGCTTACCACACCAAGCTCTTTCACCATCACTCACTCTCCTTCTTGTGTATTTCTTTTCCCAGTTGTCATTTGAATTGCTGTGCTGTACTCAGAGGCTCTCCTGCAACCCAGTCCTCACAACTTGATCCCTGTGCACTTATTAATTTGTCCATCATGGAAGAATATGACACTTTGCAGCATGAAGGTCTTTGAATGGGCATCCTTGGCCACTCCAGTATTATTCAGGAACCTCATTCCGTTGATTTAACCTGAGAAGGCAAAAAGGATAGAATAAACAAAATGTTGCAGTGTGAACTTGAAATTTTCTTTCAGGTGCTTCTTCATGGTTTTTATGTCCACAGTGAGACATCATAGAATCCACAACACTTTTCCTTATGCCAAATCTTGTTTCAATATCTTAAACAGGCAATATTGTTGTTTTGTGGTTTGTTGTTTTTTGGTTTTTTTTCCCCAGTGGAAACAATAGACACCTGCCTTCAAATGAAGTGGGACTGAACCTTCCAACCCTAGTTTTGCTGAAGATATAAGCAAGCTATTGATAAAAATTCCCTTATGAAATACACCCTGCGAGATATGGCTCTAGGGCTGTAAGTGACAGTCACAGACATTGACTTCAGTCTCTTAAACATACAAGCCTTCTTTACTGTAGTTGCATCATCTTTCACTAGTTCTAAATTTGATTTATTTGAAAAGTGTGTCTGTGTGTAAGGGTGCACAAAGATAATTGCAAAGGAACAAAATATTAAGGAGAAGGCTTGTGTAAAATTTGGGAGATGCTAAAGTATTCTTGACACAAATGAGCTTGCAAACACAGCCCATCTGCTCTGCTTCAATACCTTCCTGACAATTTAACTGGTTATTTATTTGGTTAAATCATTTTCTGACCTTCCTCTTGGCCTCCTTCCCCAAGGAAAGAACCTTGACCTTTTCTCTTTGCGGGGAAATCCTTAAGAGTGGCTTCTAAATGAAAACACATTGGAATAAGAGCAAACACCAAACATGCTGCAAATTAAAACAATTCCATATCAAGAGGTGCCAAAGTCTTGCTAAGCATTCATAAAGAGCACTTCTGCTCCTGAGAGGAAAGAAAGACTTTGTACTTTTAGGTAATGCAGATAGGAGTAGGAAGGATTCAGTAACAGACTGTGCTGGTTTTGGCTGGTGTAGAGTTAATTTTCCTCACAGTAGCTAAAATGGGGCCCTGTTTTGGATTGGTGCTGAACAGAATTGATAATTCAGGGATGTTTTTGTTATTGCTGAGGAGTGTTTGCACAGAGTCAAGGCCTCTTCTGCTTCTCACACCAGAGAGTAGGCTGGGGGTGCATAAGAAGTTGGGAGGGGACACAGCTGGAACCGCTGACCCCCAATGAGCAAAGGGATATTTCATTCCATATGGAGTCAAGCTCAGCCTATAAAATGGGGCAATTAAGAAGGAAGGGGGAGATGTCTGGAGTGATGGCATTTGTCTTCCCAAGTAACTGTTAGATATGACGGAAACCTGTTTACATGGAGATAGTTGAATACCTGCCTGCCAACAGAAAGCAGCAGACTAATTCCTTGTTCTGCTTTGCTTGGGTGCTTTGCTTGCATGTGGGATTTTGCTTTACTTATTAAACTGTCTTTATCTCAACACATGAGGTTTACCCTTTCTTTCCAATTCTTTTCCTGATCCCACTGGTGAGGGAATGAGCAAACAGCAGTGTGGTGTCTAGCTGCTGGCCAGGGGTAAACCATGATGCAGTGGTAAATAATACATGATTTCAGATGAATTCCCTCAAATTTCTGATGTGCTACATCAACCCAGCCACAGCACTGAAGCTTCCTCTGTTGCGGTAAGTAGCAAGGTATCTGTTGTGTGACCCAATTTAGGCACAACCCATGTGCTCTTCCAGGCACCACCGTGGCTGGAAGCACCAAGTGTTGCGAGTAGCAAGACGTGCCCATTTGAGCAAGGTATGGGACAGCTGTGGCAATGCTTTGCTTTCACAGTGAAGATGAGGGAAGACTTCACCACTCAAGCAGAACATTTTCAGAATCCAGAGTATAAAAATAAAAGGAAAAAAAAAAGCCAAACTTTTAGAAGTCTCACAGCTGCTATTGCCAATTGTGTGTGTGACTCAGAGGGTAGACTGTATGCTATAAATGGAAATGGGTTACTTATAATTTGACTGATAATGTCTTAGTTTTTGTAAGAAAAATGTCTTTTGAAGAAATACTATAGTGGAGTGGCAAGCTGTACCATATGTTCTTTGCTGCAGCTGACTTCATAATACATCTCAGCTACACTTTAAACTGTATAGCACTGATTGCATTGTAACTCCTATGTCCTCTGAAGATAAAGTTATGGAAATGTAATGATTGTGCTTCAGATACATGCTAGGGCTGTCTATACTATTTCAAATCATCAGACAAGAGAAGAGCACCTGCTTGCCTAGGCTTTCCCTACTTGTTTATCACCTTCTGTACCACAGTGGGGGAGGCTTGCAAGTCCCCCAGGGAGAGTAAGCACCAAAAATAAAAATTAATGCTGCTGGAGCCATGCTTTGACTGTGTACAAAGGGTGGATGCCGTGTGCCCTACCACAGGGCAAAACTCATAACTACAGCTGCTTGCATCTTCAGGCAGCTATCTGGGGAGCAGACAGCCAGGAGAAAATCTGGAGGATGCCCTCCTCGTTGCTGAAAGAAAATAGGTCTGGAAATGATGGCCATTGTACCCCAAATTTGTCTCAAAATGACTTCTCTGTTGGGAAATTCCTTGGATTGTCTTCCGCTGTACCTCCGGGAAATGCTGACACCATTTACAAGTGCTGTGGTCTGGCCAGCACCCCTGTGATTATTGCCCTATTAAATTTTGATACTGCAAGAAGCTTGAAGCCATCCAAGATGCTGTGGTGTGGCCTCCTGGTGGTGCCTTGCTGGGTCAGAGGTAGCAGAGCTTTGCCTCCCCCTCTCTCTGGAAAATAGTGGCAGGATATCTGCCTTTACTGGAAGCCTGGCTGTGTGTGGACATTTGCAGGGAAAACAATTTGTCACTGTAAAGTGTCTGTATGAGGAGAGCTGTAGAAAGCTGTTGAAAAGTAACTATCTCCCTGAACATTTTGATGCAGTGTCTTTGGTTATTATTTTACCTCACCACTGCTTTACATGTAATATTTTAATATAGGGCTGGACTGAACCGTTGTCAGTCCAGAAAGTCTGCACCACAGAATTGGTCTCAGTCCTGGGCTGTTCAGTTGCTTCAAGGGCTTTACCATGCTTTATGGCAGGGAAATGAGACAAAAATCATCAGGGAGTAGCAGGCATCAAAACATAAGGAGTCCCTAAGTCCCTGTACCTTATCCTTTGCATGGTCCTACTGTCCCTGCTGATGCTCCTCTATCACCTTTTGCCACAGGGTTGCAGTGGCCCTGCCCATTGAGCCAGATCTTGGCCACCCTTTCCCTGTCTGCTTCCATCCCATTTTCCTTCCTTCTTGCAGTACTTTATTATTTTTCATGACACTGCATTTTGAGGACTGGGCTAACCTCCACCAGCCAGGACTGGCCAAAGTCTCAGGCAAGAAAGTGCTCAGACTATGTTTTACCAGTGGTAGCTAAGGCAGGTTTTCCTAATTCCCCATGTGCCTCTAGCAGTAGTATGGCACTGTCCCCCACATGGCTGGATATAGTGGCATTAGGCACATATGACCTCAGGAATTCAAAAAGGCAGAGGGCTTGATCTTTCTGCATCCTTCTCACCAAGGTTGTCTTGAAAGGTTATCATTTAACCCACATGCTGATTGCAGATCGTTTTATAGAAGGCTGATGGTGAACAAGCAGGAAAAAAATGCAGTGAGAGATGGCAAGAGGTGACAATTTATGCATTGCAACATCATATCCCTCCTTCATATACATACATACATACATACATACATAAATAAATAAATAAATAAATAAATAAATAAATAAATAAATAAATAAATAAATATATATATCAGCCTGAATGCACTGTATCTACTGAACACTTTATGGGATGAGAAATGCACAGGCTAAAGGTTGAAAGGAAAATTTAATATCAGATTTAAACTGTGACTCAGTGACTTGCAGAGATAATTACCAATATGCTGGATTGGTCAGCACCAGAGTGGGAGTGAATGTGACTCAGAGGCATGGGGAAGGGTGGTGAGGGACAGAAAAGGGGCCAAGGCTGGGAGAGGGGGGCTGTGAGGGCAGCAGGGTGGGAGGAGCAAACACTTGGAAAGCGCTGTGGGCTGGAAGGATACTGAGGGAAGGAGCTGAGGGGTGGGTGAGTGCCAGCAGCTATGGCAGCGGGTGATGAGCAGATACCTCCTGTCTTCAGTTGTGGAAGCCCCCATGAGATCCTAAAATTCAGGGGAATTACTTTAGGAGTAAAAGCAAAAATGAAGTGTGTGTGGGAGAAGTGCTGGCCTGAAGAAGGAGACTCAGAAAAAAAAAATTCCTCAACAAAAATGTTGTACCGTGGTTGCACAAAAATAATGTATTGGTGGAAGTGCCACAAGGTGGAAGAAGCAGGAATAAGGGCACCAGAGCCACGCGATGCCCCTGGTCTCACAGTGTGCCATCTCTTGAGCAGTGGGATGGCATCACTGCTGCTTGTTGCCTTGCTGGCGGTTTGCAGCATCTGTCATTTGGGGAGGGGAAGGTGATGCTCTTCCAAGGTTGGACCTCTGTGAACCACAGTGTCCTAGGCATAATCTGAGTGTTGTCGTGATAAGACAGGAATAAAAAGGAAGGCAGAAGAGAGTCCAGACCTTGAAATGCCCTTACCCCCGAGGGGTCAGTGCCTAAGCTTGAAGTAAGAATTTCAGTAAAGTTGACCTGGAGTTAGGAGTCTATCAGCAGGCTAGAGATGAGAAGTTGATTGATTCCAAAAAACTGGTAATGATGACGCCTTACCCAGCTTGGACACTGAAGGTTTCCCCAAGGGGGCAGCTGGGAGACAGGCAGGAGGTGACTCACACAGTGACCAGCCCCAGGGGATATCTTCTACTGTCAGTCACAGGGAGAGATGGACTCAGGTGAACTGATGAAAGAAAGCACTCTTATGGAAGACAAAGGATCTGGAAGGAAACTGGGCACACATCCCTCTAATGCTCACATTGTCCTTCCAGAGCATGGAATGGAGCAGTGGGTGGAAGTGATGCTGAGGGAGAGCCTGCTGCTGCCAGCAGCATGGGAAACATGGCTTGTCAGAGTGCTGAGAGGGGCTGGACCACTCAGCAGTAGCCAAGAGTGAGCCGTGAGGCTGCTTTTTAGGACAGTCTTCAGTGTGCAATGTTAATTGGTGAATATTTAACAATTTCTCTGCCTCCTGGCAAGAAGACAGGACAGGGGATCTGAGGAAATGAGTGCCTGTTGGCTGCTGAAGAGAACACAAGACAAGGATCTGTTTACTTGAAGGTGTCAGTCTTTTCTGTCTCCTGTGAGGTTATTAGCTCTGATCCACTCCTGACATACAGTAGATGAAATTTTACTGCAATTTGTGAGTAATTAATGCCGATTACTCCCTCTTTTATGCAATTAGGTGGATACATTCGTTTTAATAAACCTTAGACAAAGCATGGTAGGGGAGAGTAGTCTTTATGTCAGTATTCACCAAATTTCATCATTATACTTGTATTCCTATCCTAATTTCTTTGACAGGCACAGATACTGCCATATCCAAGCAAAACATTTTTCCTTCAGCATTGGTGTTGATGGACAGCTTATGGAAAGGACTGGTTCAGGTCAGCAGAGAGGTTTTACGAGTATGCAGGCAAAGGTGTTTTTCCTCCTCAGGCACAAAACCACAGCTCAGTCTATAATTGACTCTCTTTGGTTAAAGTATTGTCTTGTATCAACCCAGGAAACTTGGGAAGAGAGAAGCCTCCCATGGTTACCCTGGCCTGTGAGCTGATCCCTTACAAATCCTGCTGTCCTCCTCCACCAAAGCAACAGGCAGAGGGCATGTTTGTTCCCTGCCTTCCCATCATTGAGATATCATTTACTATTAAGATGCAGAGGACCAGAGACCTCAAAGGCAGCAAGGGAAGATTTACGGCAGAGTGGCTGTCAGTTGCTTTGGTCTAATTAAATGGCTCCTGCCTCCTTGACTCGGTTCCAGTGCAGTGGAGCTTGACTTGTTAAGCATTAGGGAAGTGTCCTGGCTGCTCACTGTTACTAATGCTTCAGCTCCAAAGTGTGACTGTTTGGCTGAAATAAGCTGTAAAAACCTGTCGCTGCCTTCCCACCCCTCTTTGCAAGCAGCTGGATGTCTCTCCTGGTGAATGCCTGCACATGAGCAGCAACGGAGTCCATAGAGTAAGGGGCACCACAGAAAGGTAGTTGGGTGAAGGACAAGATGCTGCTCCCACAGAACCACTGCCACCTTTGAACCTCTTTGGAAGTGTAGGCACTTCTCCTCTCTGCCTGCTTTTCACAGGGGGCAATGGGAACCTGGTAGTAGAAGAGCACTGTGCAGTGAGGACCAGCCTCAGTGTGGTCCCATGAGCTCCTCTCCATATGCCTCCCCTTTTTGCCCAGAGTCACCTTGCCTCTCCTAGGGCACTTCCCAGCCTGCCCCGCCACTCTTCAAATTTCTGGAGACAGAGCCAACTGAGTTGTTCACAAGTAACTCACCCAATACCCTCAGCCCATTTTTTTCAAGTCAGTGAAATAAGAAATAGGTCACGGTTTGAGTAAATGTGTCCATGAGCCTCAGTCACTTGAATTATTTTTGATTATGGATTATTATTTGTGTCTCATTAGCAAATTGGCTGGTGTTAGTAGTCAGAGCACATGCCATCCCATTGGCCATTCACATCATACATTATTCCCTCCTTTCCCTGATTGGGTGAATTAAATTTTATTAAACAGCAGCCTTCTTTGTCCCCTTGTTTGCAGATGATGCATGAACATTTGTAGCTACTTGGCAATTCTGTTGTGAGACAATAAAAGAGCTTTTCAAAATGCCAGGAGAGGAAATACAGTGTGAATGCTCTTGCAAATATTTACTTGTGCTCTTATTTGCAATATTTTATTGTGTAATGGATTTAATGATGCTATTTATCAAATAATTATGATTGCTGTCTTTAATGAATTCAAATTTAACTAAGCAATTTCCAGAAATATCTGACAAAATTAAGAGAAAATTTCAGTGCACTAAATGCACAAGATAGGGGAAAACATTAGGAATAATTACATCTATACGGTGCTTACATATTGCACAAGTGTGTGTTTCACAAGGACCTGAGAGGAAAAAACAAGCAGAGAGTTACCTCAGATACAATGACAAATTAGCAAATGTTAAATCTCCACCTCCTCAATTTGGCAGTGTCCAGTTAGGATGCAATGGACTGGCCTTTTCACTGCAAGCAAGGCTGAGCAAAGACAACCACATCCAAAGGGCTGTTGCCTCAAGACGGAGCTGTGATAAAAGCTGTGCATTAGAAATCTGCAATGTTTTCAGGCTTTGGGAATGGTTTCACAAGCAGAGCTACCTCATCCCTGCAGCTTTCCCAGCTCTGCCCTGAAGCCCTGGCCACAATGCCACCCCTTTCTGCCTCATGGGAAAAGAGGAAGGGAGATCCAGCAGTAATGGGGATGTCCAGGAGTCCCTCAGACTTAATGTATTGGTGAGACAACTCTAGTCATGGAGCTGTGGCTGATTTTTATTCACTACAGACCAAGGAATTGGATGTGGAGATATTATCCTTCCCTACTTCTTTTCTGCTGTGCATTATATCTCTGAAGCTTTCAGCATCCACACAGATAATTTTTTGCCATCTGATATCTCTTTGTTGGAAAACAAGAACTACAAAAAATGTTGAATTTCAGAGGTATTAAAGAAAACACAAAATAATTTAGTGAAACCTTTCTGGGATGGGCAGGAGCTGTACTTTTCATGCTTTTCTTTGAAGGATCTTCAAGGTTGTGTCCCTGAAATACTGAAGGCAAAGTCAGTCTCCAAGTCCAGTCCCTTCCTCTGAAAGCTGAGGGCTGGACATCTTCCTGTGGCAATGACTTGAAAGGCTCTATCCATATGTCTATTAAGTCACTAAGCTGAAATGGTGGGCTGCAAAAGTCCCTCAAAATCTACGGGATCTAGGCTAGGTCTATGAAAAAGAAGCAATGAGGATGCATTCTGAAGGAATGCCTAGTGAACATCAGAGAATGGGATCATCTCCAAAACACCCGAGTTTCACGGAAATCAAACACCCTCTTTCCTCATCTGATTAAAATGGAGGCACTGCCTTTTTTCACACTGCTATTTTGACTTGTTTGAATATGCAACACCAGTCTCTATTTCCAGGAAATGCAGTAAATGTGGATTCTTGGAGAGCCAAGATCCTCTTTACTAGTTCTGAAGCACCCAAATCTTCAAAGCGAGAAATATTTCCTCCAGCTGTCCATGCATGAAGTTGATTTATGACTAGTTTTCTGTTCAAACCACTGTAATTTTGTGAAATGATAGCAGTATTGATTCCAGCAAGAGTTTCACTTTGCTGAAACTACCAGGCCAGAGGGACTAAATGGAGCCTTGGAGTGAATAATATAGCTTTCCACTTTATCAATTTCATCTGTTTTGCTCCCCACCTTCACTTAACAACCTACATCTCTTCTTTCCTTCCTTCTTTTTCCTTTAAGGCACTGGTCTTTTGCTGTGGTTCACAGCTATAAATGATTGAGTGTATTTTCTTACCTGGGAACTCTGAGCAGCATCAAAATACAATCTGAGCAATGAATAGATTGCTTGACATCTCCAAGTGGTTCATGTTGCTGTGTGGGAAGCTGAATTCTGGTTCAGTAATACACTGAATTATGGAGGTGAAAGAAGAAAATTTTTTTTCATGGAAAAAAAACATTTCTAGTTTAGTTTTTATTAAAATAAAAACCACTCATAAATATTTACTTAGAAGAACTGGGAAGTTCCTCAGTCTGGGCTAGATTCTGTTCTCAGTTACATTGATGTAAATGAAGATAAACTTTACTGAAGACAACAAAAATATCTTGGCTTAAAACTGGTTAGAAGAGCAATTCCACAGATAGACCTGCATAGAGAGAAACAACAGGGAGTTGGATGACATTTCTGGACCTGTAACCTCAACAATGATCTAATTTAGAGAATAAATAAGAATTGCAGATTAATTCTATATATATTCCATCCACACTCCCTGTGTGCAGGTGTGGCTGTGCTTCCATTTCTAATGTCAGAGTGAAAAAGCCCAGAAAATACAAATGCTTCAGTAGCACTATTAATTCAGCCATAGGCACAGCGTATATGTCAGCATAAATCTTCAGTAGCCTCGCCAGCTACTAAACTGCTGCTTCTGCATTTGTTTTCTTTGTACTTACTTACTTAGAGAAATCTCAGAAAACCAGGAGGCTATAAAGGTGTTAGGAACAAATGCCACTCAGAAGAACGAAGAAAAAGATAAATATTCTATTTTTGTTGGCATACATACAACATAGATTTATTTTTGGAAATTGACCACCTAAGGCTCTGTAAGTACATTAGATCTTTGACAATTTTGAGACAAGTGTTCAGGAAAAAGACCCCAGCAAATAATGCTAACAGATTTCAGCATGATCAAATAATAGTTTGGATTCTATCACAGGAAACATGGTTTAAAACAAAGCTGAGATGTGCTTCATTTCCCCCAAACGCTGCATGTAGCAGTGTGGCTCCAGCATGGGGATGTCACTGTCAGCACACAGGGTCAGGTTTGAAGATGGAGATGGATTGCTGCCTCCATGCTGGTGCTAAACAGCACTGTGGTGGTCAAAAACCCTCCTGCCTGCAGCCCATCCCCTCAGCCCCAGGGAGAGAAACAGGCAGGTAATGGCTGAGCAGCTCCCAATGCGGAGAAAAAAGTACGCATCGTGATGCAGGAGGGAGAATGCTCCTGCTTGAGAACCAAGCCAAGCATGAAATTAGTATTTCCTTTACAGTAAAAAAAAAAAAAAAAAAAGCCTGCAACATGGGAATAAACGTAAAGTTGAAAGCCTGCGAATGGGCTTTGAATCTCCTTGTGAGAAGGGGAAGGCTTTAACTGGTTCACTTCTCTCCCTGTTAAGCAACAGGACACAGAGGAGGTCTGGAATGTGCCACACAGATTGTGATACCCAACCTGCTGCCTGGGTGAAATCCCTGTAGGTCTTGTATTCTCAGTCCCCTTGGGAAAAAATCTCACCCATGAGGTGTAGGTGGGGCCTGTGTAAATCTTCAGACCCTCAAGCATGGATTAAGAATGGACCCTTGCTGGGTCCCCAGCTGCCAAAAATCATTACAGAAAGCTGTTGAGGCTTCAGAAGGGCTTCCCTGCGGACAAAAGGGAAAGTAGTGCTGTGAAGAGTTGTGCATCAATAGACATTTTCACTTCCATGGCTGAGTTTCATGCAATCCTTTGAATTTCTTCATTCCTCCGCTTCCTTTAAGGAACTGCTCCAAAAGGTCTCATGTTTGGAACCATCCTCACTGAGACTGACCAAAACTGGGGTGTGAAACAAAAGCCTGGACAACCCAAGAGGTATGGGATTTAATCAAAACTGCACCTTAATTTTCCAGAAGAAAGTTGCTCAGGATATTTTTATTTTATTTGTGTTTTTCCTCCTCCCACTTCTTTTTTGACAGCCACATGTCAGCACTGTCCTAGCCTTCCCTCCTGTCAACAGTTTCCTGGGGAGAAGTTGTGCATCCCCTGGGCCGAGCACGGCATGGCTGGTACCTTTCTCCTGGATGGCTCAGTGCAGAACCCTGCAGCATCACTGGGGCTCCCCAGGGGAGGCAAACTCAGTTTTCCTGTGTTGTAGTTTGGAATTATTATGTAAATTCTCTGTCCTGCCGTTAACAGCCAAGGCCAGCAGTTAACAAAGGGGGTAGTTAAGTGTTGATCACTGGGGTGGAGGCAGCTTGGCTCTTTTGTTTCTGGGGACATTTTTTCATTGGTAGCTCGGCAAAAAAAAAAAAAAGCAGGAGCGGGGTGTGTGTGTGGGTGCTGGGGATAGAAGAAGCTGTCTCGTGGCTGCTGCGGGCCACCTGGGACGGTTCTTCGCTCCTGCTCCTGCCCCTCGCTGCCCCGGC